>CM052153.1:11700900-11858657 GCA_028455555.1 Augochlorella aurata
GCTAAAATTATCTCTTATATCCTCGCTATTTCTGCCGAATCAAATGGTATACAAAAATAGCTAGCAGAAATTTCATTGCGTTTTTTACTTATGGTACGAAATGCCAATGAATGTGAACGAAATCCGCAGAATCCCCACTTGCATGATAAATAGTTGATATTTATTCCGTATTTTTTCCAAAAGACTGAAGAGCAAGCCGGACTCCAAAATAACGAAAATCCATACGTCTCCGAGACGCTGAAGGAAAGAGAACACAGGTTGTGTGAAAAGAGGTGGCGCACACCTTCGTCGTACTCCCACCAAGAAAATTAAATTTATATAGGGAAGAACGTGTACGGTCACACGACATTCGCGAATCAAATTTGTCGACTAAGACACGAACGCGTTTCGTTCGATGAGGAGTGCATACAAATCGAAGTAATCATAGGGACATATTGCTCGTCCTCTGGAACACGTTTTCTATTACTTCTTCAGACGTAAAGGAGCAAAAATATTGTTCAACCGAAAGACTATTAAAACAACTGAAAGTGACTAGCGTGTATTTTTTCATAACGATGAGACGACTGCATTTATTTCGATCTTTTGCTATTTTCATTGCACTGTATGTCTTGCTTAAGAAATCTTTTTTCGATTCTTTCCTATGGAAGAGTTTCCATATTTCAAGCAACTTTAAACCAAAAATTATAAAGCCGGCCATTTTGATTGGCAGAGTACATTCAGCGCTAATAAAAACTTCGTCTTTGTGTACGAGAAATACACGTGACTAAATTAACTTCATAATTATATCGAATTCTGGTGATTAATTTTCATATTTATTTATCGACGTATTAATCATTTTAGACAATATTAACGCGGGTCAAAATGATTTTATTCAACTATGCTTTAGAACTATTACTAAAGCACAATAACCTGATAGATGCAATTACGTGCTATTTGTTATAAAAAAATTCGTACGAGCTTGTATATAATTTTAAAAGGTGGGTATTTATATTTTCCAAAATTGTAGGAAGCATTAAGTAACAATATAAAACATACTGTGATCAATAAAATATTCTACGCTATTAAATGAATCGGAAAACTACCGATTGTTTATTCGTTTAATACTTTCTTGGCCTCCATTGTGCAATTCCATTCTAACAGATAAATAATAAATCTCCACTGTATAAAAACAATACAATTGTCATTAATATTAAAGAATTCAGGCAAAAATATGGTAAAATCCCCATTGTAAATTTTCATTTTAAGCGCTTCTTTCGTTCAAATACAGTTCTCCAATGTAGAAGAGTTATCTCAATCACCGTGTTATTATGTAGCATAGTTGTTATCGCGATCTTTTATACAAAAAACGTACATGGAAAGGAACATTATATGCGAAGTATACCATTTATCGCTACGAATCTTCCAGTGAATTATTACCCATAATTCTTTGTCGGATTTAGTCGGGAGTTCGCGCGGAACCGTGATCGGCGAAACGATTCGACCTTGGGTTATTTTATAACATATAATAGCTGTGTTCGTGGGTCATGTATCGCCGGTACAACATTCGATTACTCCGGCGGACACGAGGTTCGATCACCGTGAAATTCTGGGCATCGTAGCCACGTCACTGTGAGAACTAAAACCTGTTCGGCAGACAGGAACCGCGTAGCGCAACCTCTGCCGCCGTGGTTCTAAGCACCACGATTTTCTTTGTTCCCCGTCGCATTGTTCGGATCGCGATTAAACCATTTTTCGGCGTTTCTAGCCCGAGCACGGTTAACGATTCTCATTGGATTTGAAAGCTTTCAACAATTTCTAGAAGAGAAGTCTTCAGGGCAGACGTATTTTACAGGGAACCCTTTCAAAACAGACAGTTTAACGGGATATTCTAGAGTAAATTTCGTTTTGGTTGAACTTGTGTGAGCGTCGTTGCTGGATTATATTCAACACATTCGAAACCGGTTGTTTGTGGTAACATACATGTTTTATATTATTATACATATGTGTGTCTGCGGTAAGTTATAGGTGTGTAAGTAGGTGTGTGCGTATCGTGGGCGTGAAGCGTGAAAGAATTGCGAAATGTGCAGAGAAAAGCATTAATCAGACATGAAAGGAAGAGCAAGAGAACATTTAGAGTACCATTTAGTGAACACGTGTTATTTTCACTTGTAATCATTGTAATCATTGCAATCATTATAACCATTATAACCACTATAACCATTATAATCATTATAATCATTATAACCATTATAACCATTATAACCACTGTAATCATTATAATCATTATACTTATTATAATTAATATAATCAATATAAACAATATAATCATCGTTTTAATTATAAACCTATAAATTTTGGGCACTTCTACCTTGATTCATTAATTCTACAATATTGATGTAAACAGTCGAAATTTGTAAGATAAAATCGTAAATGTGGCAAATGGGAAAATGGGGACTTGAAAAGGAAAAATACTAAAGACACGTTTATTAGGATCAAAGGTGTTCACTGGATGAAGGTCTCTAATAGGGTACCGTACCCAGGCAAATTCTAGTCCCAAAGGACGCGCCTTGACGCCACTGTGACCACTGTCTCTCTCTCTCTCTCTTTCTCTCTTTCTCTCTCTCTCCCTTCTCTATTGCGTCCCCAAATCTCCATGGACTTTTCATGCAAGGGAAAGCATCATGCTTTCGAGAGATGCACATGGCTAACTCTCGACGTTCTTCCCTTGCAATTTTCTCACATATTATATCCTTTTAACCCTTGGTTGATTCGAAAATCATTCGAATTTTGATTGCGTTTGTAATCAAATTTGTTCGTAAATTCACTTTAAGGGGAGGAAATAAACGTCTAAATACTCGGTTATGTTTTATCTTATTGCTCTAATCAGCAAACTGTACAAGATAAAAAAAGTCTGCAGACAAGAATTACTTCTTTTGTTCAAATCTATCATTTATTATTATACGAAAAATATCGATAACTTATAACTTTTATCAATTGTTCAAACAAATCGTATACCACACGATAGAATTGGACAAAAGAAGTAACTTTTATATAGACATTTTTCTGTCTTTTACAGTCTATGTATAATAACAATAAAATAAAAGATAACAGAAGACGACGAAACAGTTACGCAATATATATATACGCATGCTTTACATATGCTAAAAGATTCAGAATTTTTGAATTTCCGAGTTAGAAATCTGCTAAAGTCAACAAAGTTGTCACCTCGATTCTCCCTACTTTTTCGAATTTTCTTCCCTTCTCACAGAAAATTGAAGATAAGCAGAAACTAAAACCGACGCCTCAAGACACGCCCAAGGAATCGCCAGGATTATTCGAATCAATCGCCAGACTAAACAGTTATTATTCTTGTTTAACTTAAAACCAATCGTTACGCAATGTTTTAAAAATCTTACTCCAGAAATGAATTTCGTAACAGAATGACCTTCTTTGTAGCAACCCGAGATCCGACTAACTACGACCGCCTCAGCCGACGTTGACTCGACGTAGTAGAGGCTACCTCTTTGGATACTCGAGACAAACAATAAATGACGTAACCGATTGCGTCAGCAGTTGCGAATGTGTCAAGCGCGGGTACACTGTGCTTAGCAATCCGAATGTCGTGGCATTCCTTTAAAAGAATTAATTCTTTGCCATCTTTTATCAGTTATTTGAAGATGATACGATGCGAGTGAATTATCGAAAGATGGACTAACGAGCAGACTGCGGATTTTATGAATTTTCAAAAATGTCTAGGTCAAATACAAAATTGTAGAGACATTAAAAGAATTTCAGAATATTTTCATATTGTGTTACATTTTTGTCTGCCTTCTGTTTCTTACAATTAAGTAAGATAATTTTTATTTTGCATAAAACTCCGCAGACTACTAATGCGACTACGCGATCCATTTTCAAAGATATACATACTTTATATGATATAATTTTATATTATATATAATATAATATTATTTTATAAATGAATGGACTATATTACAAATTATTATATTACTGCTAGACAAGACCCGTTTCGAGGAACTATCAATCGCAAACGCAATTTCAGTATTTTCAGTCCCATAGTTACAAAATAAAATTCTCACTTTTCAACGTCGTAATACAATTCATTTGCTATGTAATCTATTTTCAACTTATCGAAAATTATCAAAAGGAAAGAATTTATATTTATCTAACCTCTGTTTCATATTTCTTTACATATTTACGATAAGATTGAATGAGTGAAACTGAAAATATCGGAACGACCAAAAGAATTGTAAACGTTGATAATTTCACGTCATTAAAATTACTAAAGAAAGAAGTAACATTACACTTGCCTGTATCGCAATCAATGCAGAAAATTTTGTTTTGCATAAACATTCGTAGCCTAATCGTTATTAGACTCTACCAAACCACGAAGCCCGTTACAGCACATGGTGCAAGAGAAACAGAAGTGACGGAACAGAGCGATGAAAGAGATTCAAAGAAAAGGTAATTAAGTGACGTTTGCAGGACTGGTTTTCGGGGCTGATCGCCGGTCGGGTTTTTAAGCCAACAGCATTTCGGGGTACAGAAATTATGTAGCAGTCGGATACCAGGCAGGGATCCGTAAGTTAACGTGCACCGAAGCCGAGCACTTTATCTCGAAACCAGCACACAAATCTCGTGGCTCCGAAAGCAACACTAATTTCTGACCGTGACTGTACATCATGGATACCAGAATCCCGGGGAATCCTGTAAACTGCCTCGATCCACCGTCCGAAATTGTGCAACGCGAGGAAGTAAAGCGTGTCTCGGGGGGATACGGTGGCGGAAGAAGAGTCGGAACTCGGAACGCGTGCACGTATTCAACAGAATTGCGCACTTTTGCGCGCGTGTGGGTGGCGGTGTGGCCGTCGGGTGGGATAAGGGGTGACAGGGGGGTGGTGAAAAGGGTGGGAGCGGGGGCAGCAGCATTCGAGGGGATAGAGACACGCGAAGCGAAGGCCCGACCGGGCTCGGCTGTGCTACGTCGGAACACAATATTGCGGATCAATAAACCTCAATAAAGTCAATTTCTGTCGCAAAAGCATCTGAATACGGGAATTTTGTATTCTGCCGGCTAGGCAGCAGCAGCCGGCTGGGCAGGGATCGTGTCCCGAATACAGATTAAGTATATTTTATACCGTATCTCGGCGAACTCGCGCGCATATGTTTCTCCCGCGCTCGCTACAGACATCCGCGCCACCTTCAACCTCCTGCCTAGTTTTTCGTTCGCCGCTTCCTCCTTCCCGATGAAGAAAATAACAAAAGAGGGTGGCTCGCCAACAGTGGTACGCGCGCTACCTTGGAATACACGCTTCCTCCTGGTACACGCGGAGACGTGCGCGCGTCGCGTGTGTGCGTGCGTCCTGACGCTCAACCGACATCCTCGACTCCTTCCTCCTGTAATTTGTTTCGAGCGACTTCGCGACTTTAGAGGCTCCTCACCCGCCAACCGCCGCGCGGAACTTCGCTGGCTCGATATATTTTCGACGAGAATACCAATATCTTTACTCGCCCTCGACCATTACTTTTCCTCCCAGAGATGGATTAGAGGACGACGAGACTGAAAATGCGTGATCAGCTCGACTTACCGGGAGCGCCGCGAATCGACTTCCTTATTTGTGTATTCATAGCTCTGCGATTTTATCGCACGTGTACTCAGTGTGGACGCGACTGAGAATTAGCCTGACGATGAGTGGAAATTACTGAGTGTTGGAAATTAGTACGTAATGGAACACAATAGACGCACGGCGCACGTACTACAGGAACACATTGTAGCAAATTGTTAGACGCACGGAGTGAGGTGTTCCTGAGGTCATTTGAAGTAATCTTGTCCTTAGCGAAAATACAATCCGCGGCTTTGTTTACAAGTTATTAGCGAAAAACGCTGACCAATGAGAGGCAAAATCAGGTGGCGCGAGGCGGCCGAGTCAATGAGCGAAACTGTGCTTCGTCCGCTCGTTGGCTCGGTCGTCGCGTCAGCCGAGCTCGCCTCTCATTGGTCAGCGTGTTTCGTTAATAACTCGTAAACAAAGCCGTGGATTACACTTCCGCTGAGTAGAAAGTTACTTCAAATGGCTTCAGAAACTCCTCATTTCCCGGAAGTACCATAAGTTTGAGCCACCATAAAAATATATACTGTTATCACAGAACGATCGAATTCTTTTTCTACACAGCGTTTATTATTTATTCCTCTTGCCCTACAATCCCAAAACTGAGAATACACTGAGTAGTAATTATGGTAACAATAATAAAGCAATTTTTCAGCTTCTGAGTGTGGAAGACAAATTATAATGAATTAGTAGAATTACACAACTCCGTCGATTAACACTCCTTATCTGTATTTATCCTTGTCTTTAATGTCTTCATTTACTTTCATCTCTAGATTTTGGTAACAGAAGAATCAAGTTCCGTTTCGATTTGGAAGAAACGAATAGCATTTATATTTAGTGGCTTATCCAAGTAATGCTCATCGCAAGCCTAGCTCGTTGTTATACCGCATGAACATTGACCAAGATTTTCCAAACAATTAGCAAAAATATATATCGAATGGAGGTTTGTTCGATTGTTTCTGTAACAGGCGATTCACAATATACCGGCGTGCAGAAATTAATATGCATTGCATATTTGATTACGATATTTTTAATGGAAACAAACAAATACCTAGTAGTTTCATCTCAACGTCTTTTTAGAAGAATTCTCTTTTACGTGCCAATGAAAGCATACACGTTTAGGCTAATTACTATACAAATGTCCGCTTGGAGGTGAATGTTCCAAATTAAAATCAAAATGTGCATTGATCGGGACCAAAAATAAGCAAATGTATAAACATAAAAATAGGGGAGAGAGGTTCCGCGAATACAGTAAATTCTCCCCAATTGTCCTTCGCTTTGTAAACGAATATGGACACTTTGGGAAGAAGAAACGTGATTATTCGGGTCTTGCACCTTGTTTTTATAGTTGTTGACAATCGTCATCTATAAAAACGAGCCGCGAGGCTTGAATAATCGCATCCCCTCTTCCCAAATTGTCTATTTTCTATCACAAACTGAAGGACAATTGGCAAGAATTTCCTGTAAACCGTGCGAAATCAAACGGTGAAAGCGACAGAACGAGCAAATATTGACGCGTGACCATAAATATGATTTCCGCTGGTCATTATGAAGATGGAATTATTGACCGCGGAAAGACGTATCAGTAATATGAAATAAAATCGGTACCGGTACGCAAGCGTTTTTATTAATACGATTATCGAGCAAGTTCGAGGTCACAAAAGCGACTCGTTCGCGACTCGCAGGCGACGGTGGCCTCGTGCGGTATAATTCATTTTCCTGGCATAGCGGAGAGCTTTGGGTCGTTGGCGCGACCAGCGAACCACCGGGACACCAACTTCCTCCCGTCCCGATAATAAGAAGAAAGTCGAGCTTGCTGGAACGAAACCAAGTGGCACGTTCTCGTGGAGCAGCCACACCACGTAATTATCCACTTCGAAAACTCGGCGCCGAATAAACTGGGGGAGAGTCTAGTAGCCGGGAAAGGAGCTTCAACTTCCAAGCGAATGACAAAACGTGATGAAGTACGACAGCGCTCAGAGATCGGAAATATCTTAGATTCGGTCGTTGCAGATCGCTTCGGAGAGTACAATAGAATTTCGATACATACGCGGAATTTGTCTATTTCGATTTATCGAGGAACAGCGGGAAAATATTTTTTACGACGATGATCAGCATAAATGCGAGTTCTTAAAAATTGCTAATTCAGAGAATGCTGAAACTAGTTTCTCACTATTGTCGCACTATGAGAAAAAAAAACCCAAAAGCGGAAAAATATTTTCTGATTGCGATTACTTATTTATGCCCAATTGTTTGATGTTTTAAGAATGAAGCTTCATATAATGTGGCCTTGCTAATACAGAATAAATAATACAATTAAAGCAGCTGGTAACTGTTAATTGTTCTTGCATGTTAAAGTCGATACTTAAACTAAATGTCTTAAAAATTACGAATAAAATTAAACATATTAAATGACATATAAGCCAACAAAAATTAATTTTAATTGGTCTCATGTCTCTAACAATACATACACGGCACACTATATCTGTAATGATATGTACTTGGATACATATAAAGCATGTGATAAAGCAATGTGAATTTAGTCTATGGAGAAGTATGATTAATACTAGTGCAGTTTCTCGTTCCTTTCGTTATTTCCTTTTCTTTTTTCGCCAGTGAAAACCATTCATACATTATTTCACCGAGTTGCTACTATCATGAATAATACTATCTATTATCATTAATATTGTCATGCATTGGCATTGTTATCGAAGAATATAACTCAAGGACGGGCATGCATAAATAATAGAATAATACGGTGATGCGTTAAATATGCTAAAGAAGCGATGCTAAATGATTCTCTTCCATATTCTAATGGGTCATCCGAAAAAACAGCGATTTATCACCTTCGCGCGGGGTCATGTCAACTGCTTTTTATGAGTAAACAAAGACGATTTACGACGGAGGAATTTTTCAGTTATCCGAGGGATGACGCATCGTGTGAAGGTCGTTGGATTCATATTGACCTCGATCATCGTGCGGCGATGATAGAAACATAACATTCCATTTAATTAACACTATGGTGACCTTGAAATCTCAAAAGATATAACCTTCAACAAATTCGTTTGCCCATAAAAATATTTGCTTCTCTGAATCAATCAATGTTTCCCTGCTGACATTTTTCTCTATTATAACAAACAAGCGAGATGCTTTGAGACGCGTAAATCAGACAGAAGACACAAGATGTAAGCAAGGATACTACAATCGGAGTACAAGCAACTTCCTGCGGTGTTTACGAGCGCTCGACGTTGCGCCGTAAGTCGTACGCGCGACGCGCCGGGATACTTTAGTGGTGGCGAGTTTGTCGTAGCTTGTATGACCGCACAAAGGAGATCGAAGGAGCCACTGGAGCAATTCCACGGATGCGTAAAGAAACGGAATACGGCTGAAAAAGGGGTTATGCTGGTTTCATGGTCCTCTAGTCGTGTATACGCCTTCGGGCGTTTGCACTAAAATTTGCACCCTCTCGGCTCTGAGTTCACAATGGCCGATTAGATACATGGCCCGAGGTAATATTCAGGCATTTCGGTGAATAATTTCATCGTACGCGACCGAAACACGACCTTGTGTACTATGATTATACAGGGTGGGCCATCTGTTGGTTTCTTTTTCAAACTGTTATCAAGAGAAACGGTCAATATTTCTCAAAGGTTTTATTTCATTAAAGAGGGTAAAACTGCTGATTAATTATGAAAAATAATTTCGACGCGATATAATCGTACTATCTGCCATTTTTGGAACGCACCGTCGCCATAAAGCAGTTGCGATTTGACTTCGTTGGACTACTTCTTATGGGGAACTGTTAAGGTTAAGCCGTTGTTACCTTACCTGTCCAAAAACAATTCAATCACTTAAGGAAAATATCCATCGAGCTACTAACAATAGAAAGTGTATTGCAAAATTGGGTCGACAAGATAGATTACTGCTGAGCCGGCTGTGGCAACCATTTAAATGCAATTATTCTTCATAATTAATCTATAGGTTTACTTTTTCTAATAACGCAAAGAACTTTGAACAATATTAAGCGGAATTTCTATAGCAATTGTAAAAAGAGATCGTCAGATGGCTCACCGTATATATTTTTTTGATTCACAATCGGAAAAAGTACATCCTTGTTAATGCTGGAGGAAGTAATCGATTCTTATAATTTCAACTTAGTATATTTTATAAATAATAAATTACAATAATCATATCGAAAACGGAGTATGCAGATCATTTTGTTTGTAATTGCAACGGTTGATATTACGACGTCGTCGTAGTAATAATTTGTAACTTATTACTAGTAAATAGACTGCGAATCTTATGCATTTATGGCAAAAATAAGTACGTGAAACACGGTTAAGACACCAGCAGAATTTAAGACTATTGTTAAGCTATTTTAAATGTATTATAATGATCAGAAGAAGAAATACACTTTCATATATCTTCCGTTTCGTAGAATTGATACAGAACATTTTTATTTGCATAAAAATCTCGATAGTTTTGTCTTAATGTGCGTAAGATTTGAAATCTGGGTGTCTTGTTACTTTACTGCATTACATTAATTGTTACTATTTTTTATCCACTCATTTTTGTCACAAATGCGTACGATCCATACTATCTACTTTATTACCGTAACGAAGAATGAATCGCGTCCAGACATTGCAGACAACTCGGACTTCGCGTGGATACTTCAATAACGCTTACCTGGAACAGAAAAAGGACAAATATGCATAAATAATTGCACCGTATAGATTCGTTGAAATGTTAATAATAAATCGAATTGGACCGAGAAGTACAATGTCATCGTCGCAAACTAAACAATACTCGGATCTAAATGAATCCGAAATACTTCAATAATTCTCTGCATCCGCCGCGGAAAGAGAAACCGAATTTTCTATTCTAAATAGAGGAAGGCGAACAGCGGCGCGAAATATCTTTTCGTTATCGGCCGCTCCCTTAATTCCCAATATTTTTTCGAGACACACCCTTCAGTCGGGCTCAACTTGTTGCGCTTTACGAGCACGTCACCGCCCGCTGAAATTCCTATTTGTTCCGGCAGACGTGAAGAATACCCAGGAACGAGACTGACGAGGCTGGAAAAAAATAAGGAACAACGGAGGGACGAGGAACAGGAGCTCGAGATGCTGAACGAGAAAAGAATGGGAAGGCGGGAGCCGGGGGGAGGGGCGACTGAAATAAAGGGTGGAGTGTGCCGGCGAAGATGGGGAAAAATATGAATATATATATATATATATATATATATATATATATATATATATATATATATGCATGTACGTATGTATATTACAGAATAGAAAATAGAAAAAGCGAGTGGTTCGAGGTGGAACACGCCTCAACGCGGAGACTAGTACCCTCCTATTGGACACCATTGGTGCGCTTGGCTCGGAAATCGAGTCTCAAGGGCAAATCAAGCGGCGCTGGGAGGAAGAATAGAAATAATAAGGGCGGAGTCGCCAGGAGAAAGAGCGCCGCCAAGAGAAAGAACAGAAAAGGAGAGAGTCGGAGACGGAGAGGAAGAGAGAGAGGAAGTATGAGAAAGTAAAAGAAAGGGACGAAGGGGAAGAGGGAGATGTGAAAAGGGTGACTTAGAAACAGGGAGTCGAAGAATAGCTGTGAAAAAGAAAAAAGAAGGCTCGAATAGCTAGTACGAGGTGCAAGAAACAAATTGCAGCAAAGGGGAGCAAGGGTGGCGAACGGTAGGGACGTTTAATGACAGAAAATTGCAAGTAATGGCGGATAACGCGCCCTATTTAACACCTCCGCCTCATCTTATCCTATCACACGAAATAACCTCTGCATCCCCGTTAAAATTTTCTTATCGCTGAAACGAACGTGGAGCCAGGCTGCCTGCCTTACGTGTATTACACGTCGAGACTCGGCGCTATCTTCAGCCTGCTCGTCCGACCGAATTATTACGCTTCCAGGACATAATTTCGGTGTACTTCGGGATAACGTTTGTCCCTCCAGGCTTAGGCGTGTCTCAGACATGCAAGACGGAGATAGAATTTTTAAATTCCGCCCAGCGCAACGTCGAAATTACAATCTCTTTATTGCGCTTCGAGCACTAATTGCATTGTTTACGAGGACAGCGTGTATCACCATTTTCTCAGAAACTTCGGATTAAATCAATTGATATTATGAAAATTATGACAAGTACCAAGGACGATCATTACGAGTTTGGAATCCTGAGACACAACGATGACCGATCTCGATCTAAATGCAACTAACAAGCTACAATAAGGAAACTTTGATAATTAAACTGCGAATCTTGCAAAATAGAAACTCTCTCCTGAAATTGCAACGAACAGGAATAAGACAGAAATTTCGTTCTCTGTTTAATATTTTATCATAAATGCGCAATGTCGGCAGTCTATTGATAATCTTTAGAGCGTATACTTGCATTTTCCTGTTGCAGAAGTTGTTTTACAGGTTTAAGTTCAACCTTTTGCTCGTATTCACCTTTATTAAAATCAAACTCATGTTGTTTGATTAAAGACATTACGAAGCATAGCTCGTTTTAAACAATGTGAGTGTAACCTTATTGGTCGCACAAGGCTCATCTGCACAGATAAAGGTATGCTCGGTGTTGAATGAATATTTTAAATTCATTTACGTGTAATAAAATTGAAAATTCCAGACCAAATTTACAATGGGTTCTATCTTGATTACAATGGTATGAGAAAATAAAGTAGAAGAACTTGATTCGCAAAAGGGTGAATTTGATTTACAAGAGGGTGCATTTGGGAAAAGGTGAATTCGATTTGGAAGTAGGTGAATATCATTTGAAAGTAGGTGAATATAATTTGGAATAAGGTGAATATAATTCGGAAGAAGGTGAATATAATTTGAAAGTAGGTGAATATAGTTCCAAAGTAGGTGAATATAATTTGGAATAAGGTGAATATAATTTGGAATAAGGTGAATATAATTTGGAATAAGGTGAATATAATTTGGAACAAGGTGAATATAATTTGCAAAACGTCGCATTTGGAGTGCGAAACCTGTCTCAGTTCTGCGAGGCTTTCGTGTCCCTAGCACGCAACTGTCGAGGCTGTATGAACAAATCAAAACTTTTACACTTGTTTCCAAGCGTTTCCCACGGGTTTTCTTTTTACCGGCTCGTAGAAGCTGTACAATCTACTCGATGTCAAGTACCGATTTGCTGGCAAGCATAAATCGAGCCAATTCAACTGCAATCGCGCTTTACCTCTACAACAAAAGAAACAGTGTTCGGAAACAGAAATTCCTTCCACTCCGACCGATAAAGTTGCATTCCCTATCTCGTTTCCTGCGGCTTCGTTTTTCCTAGAATCGCGGAGCGGGTAATTAGTTTTAGTTCGGCGAACACGCGTTGGTAACATGGAACAGGAGCAGATTTTTCGCGGAAACTTCCCGGGACCGAAAAGGCAACGAGAACATTTATTCCGATGGGATGATTGAAAATAAGTCTGGTATCTGGTTACGCCGATTTCTGCTCTGTAGCAAAGGGTCTACGAACGAGGAGATGCCTCCTTTACGAGGCATCCAGCGAAAATCGTTGCGAAAGACTGAAATCGCATTAAGCGGCCAACGCATAGAAGGTGAATGCAAACTCGGCACGAAAGCAGCGCGAACGAGACGTATGAAGCGAAAGGGAGTCAGAGAGTCGAGAAGAAAAAGGGGCCAAAAGATAAAAGGTTGAGGGAGGAGGACGGCCAGGGAGGGAAAAAAGGCATTGAGGCTTCGACGGCCGACGCCGACGTCGACGCCGACGCGTATATGAGTCAAGGCGAAACGAGGTCTGGTCTTATAAACCAACCTGGTCACTGTCTTCGACCTGTCCCTCGTTATCGCTCTTCGTCCCGGGCGAACGCATATCGTATTAAACTGTACCCACGTAAAACACTTTTTAATTTCAAACTTCTGCTCATATTGGTATTTATCTATACTTGCTTCAGCCAATTTACGTCGGCCTAATTTTATAGTTTGCCGATGGTTTATTTCTCTTCAGGTAGAGTCGGATTACCAAAAGGGTACGCGTGGTCGTGTTCTACCTGCGATCTTCTCAGTTTTCTATTTATTATTTATTTATGCTTTTAACCAGGCGGTTTACTAGCACATACAGAGTTGTTATATGATACTCTTAAAATGGCATTGCTTTTTAAAACTGGTATAGATGAATTTTTCTGTAAATGTTAAAGGACTTTCAAATTTTACTATTACTTGGAATAAAAAAATATAAAAAAAGCTATCGCTTTTCACTTTTTTATCTGAGCCTATGACGAAAATTTAAAAAATGCATTCGATAGTTATTAAGAGATTACTTATATGCATGCTGAAAATTTCATAGAAGTCAGGAACAATTGAATAATTAAAGTCGAAACAATGATTACACCAACAAAGCATAAACACACAGCACTGTACGAAATTATAATTTGTCGAAGAATTCGTTTATCCAATATCCAAATTAGAACACTCAGTATCGAGCAAAATATAAAAAAGAATCAGTAGATTTAGATACAAAGATTGTATCATGTTCCAAGGAGAAAACTACTAGAAATATTTGCGAGCACGACAACCGTACAAGAAATCGTACGAAGCACATTAAAGGAATCTCGAAATATAAATCCGTTCAAATCGAATGCTGTACATGTCAGTGAACATCGACTTTACGATCTAGAGGAAAGTGGCTGCCCAGAGAATGCTTGCTAACCGCGATTCATCAACGACGCACCTAACTCATTCACGATTCACTTGGTCTGGTAAACATAACGCAGAATATATCGAGAGAAGAACGCGTCTGATAAATGTACCGATCGATGACCCATCGAAACACTCGCAAACAGGAGACAGAAGAGGTTTGTTGCTATCGGAACACGGGTTAGAGGTGACACCGGTAGTTTTTCTCTCTTCCTGACCGCGCCGGGAAGAAGGAAAATGCCGTTGAAAATATTCGATTTCCGCAGGAAGAAGGCGGCGAGCGTTCTCTCTGAAAGTAGGTAAGCCCCTTAAAGCGTTCGGCACGTAGTGGTCTCGAAGAGGGGAGAAACGATCCTCAACTTCCCGCAACCCGGTCGAACTCGCGAGAAAATCTTCAACGCCTTCTCTGCCTCCTTTAACCTCTATTCTCATCATATTCCGACAGTCATTCTCGCATCCTCCGTGTTTTTCATTTCACATCGATTCACAGGCTAGGGAACAATCCGCTGGCTGAATATTCAAACTCCGAGAACCATTCGCGAACTTTGCCTCGTCGTTAAAATTTTAACCCTCGTCGTACCACATCTGGGTTCTTTCAGACCCGGAGCTCGACGCATGGAATTCACCGTTTGACATTTGGTGCCGTCTGTCGTTTGTTTCAAAAAGCACGGCGAGGTAATAGTAATAATAGTAGTAATAATAACAATAATGATAATTGCGATAAAATTTTAGTTGAAAATATTTGTATACATAAACATCCAATCATGGGGCTTCGCGTGAACGCCCAATCGCCGATACTGCGAGAGTTAATCTGTATTTCAAACTGACCAGGACTTCTAATTCTTCATGATACTTAAAAATGAACTCAAAAGCTACCAAAGTGTGGAAATTGTTCAATTTTGGAGGACTATGTATTGGATTGAATAATTATTCGATTGGGTTAAAAAATATATTTTAACCGATCTCGAAAAGTGGAAGTTATTCATAATCATACTGTTTCATATTTCACTTAAAGTTTTTCATGCAGTTGGCAATGCTATGCCCCAACGGTAAATGCGTAAATAAGTGAACAAAATTTATACAAATGAAATCGCATGAGTAAGTTGTGTGTGTAACTGCGATTAAGCTTGGCGCATTGTGCGATGCAGTTAATATTTATTGTTCATAACGGTATGTGTTGTTCCTTTTTTTAAATTTATTATGAGTGAACATGTTGTTTTATAATAAAAAAAACATTTTATTTGATGGTTTATACTAACTTGGCAGCTGTGAAGTGGTAGGTTTTTACGTATCCCACCATGCAAGTTATTAAAAATAATAAAATGAATTATAAAATCTTTTAAATTACCTAGAGCTTATTGAAATGAATGTTTCTTCCATTTTTTATAATAAAATAAATTCTGTGCAACTAGAGTTTTCATTTTCTTTAAAATCGCGTGCCTCGAGGAGTTAAGAAACTAGCGTGCAAAAATAGTCTGCCGTGCGTCACGTTTGGGAACAGTTATGAAGGTAGGAATGAGTACCGCTGGCGGAGGAACGAAGCCACAATGCCAACCGATTGATTTACGTTGCTCGTTACGCGGTCCACTGCTCCGAAGAGAGAAAAATAAATTGATAGAGGGTGCCGGTATGAGGGTAAGGAAGGAAGAAGAAGAAGAAGAAGAAGAAGAACAAGAAGACGGAGCAGGAGGGGACGAAGAACAGAAGAAAGAAATGTGAGGGAGAAGAAAGGTACGAGCACGAGAGAAGGATCTACGAGAACGGAGGAACAAGGGAGGGGAAGCGATCCTCGCGAACGAGAAGAGTTCTTCTTGAATGAGCGTGTGGGGAAGAGAAGCGTAGGGGCAGACGAAGGTAAAGGGGCCGCGTGATGAGAAATGCAAAGTGAAGCAGGTTGGATTTTGCCAAAGAAATACCGAGACTCGTTCGATCCCCTCCGATCCATTAATCGCGACTTTCGTTAAGATCAATGAACGTTCTTTTTTTTTCATTTCCGTACCGTAGCTAGAATCGTCAATTTTCTCTCTCTCATTCTGTTTGATTGAGTCCTGACTCCCGACGAAACAAATTTTCTGTGGACCGATCTGATCCAAACAAAGGTACCAGTTTTTTAACGAACCGACTTCGTTCGTTTCGTGTTTGCAATAGCTTTTTTACATTTACAATGGAACGCAAGAAAATAATCCGTGTTGCGCGGATATTGGTAATTTAAGTAGTTTTCTTTGTTCTCGCGAACTATCGAACAAGAATCGATGTGTAAAAGTTCGTTCGATATTCGCTAATTAATTAGTTTATTAGCTGTCAAAGTATAAAGTCAAATAATCCAAGAGCTAATTGAAGTTTATTATGATCAATGGTAGAATATTGTAATGCTAGAATATTGTAATGTTGATAATTCTGCAGTTGAAAGGTATTTTTGTAATCGTATTTACGGGGTTCTGTTTCCATGTTAACAACAATACGATCAACACCGAATTTACCTAGCTAGACAATTGTTCAACGAAACAGATAATATGTATTTTATATAGATAATATTTTTCATTCGAATTTTTATGCAAAATAAAAATTCTTTTCCTCAACTGCAACAAACTTGAATCAAATAAAAATTCGTTTTCCTTTTTTTTATATCAGTGAGTTGAAAATAGTACTTGCTGTTCTCATTGATTTAGATTTCATCTACCTATTTTTTTATAAATGCATCAAATCTGTGATCTAATTGTAACCTTTTCACATTAAAATTTATACAGTAGTTATATTATACACCTAGAGATGTCTGGAGGATGTGATTTTGTAAAAATTCATCGATTCGACTAAATTTTCATTCGTTGGACGTTTGACGTCTCTTTACTGAATTTTAAAACGCTTTTATAATTATTTACTACGAGTAGATTAATAAAACAGAAATTCGTTTATGGTCTTTTCTTATACAGTTTTGAAGAACACAAAATAATTTGTTCATTTCTTCAAGAAGTGCAAATAATATTATATCTACTGACAGTTTTCTAATAGTGATTTCAAATTAAAGATCAACTACTCAGCATTTTTTAAAAATTTGCTCCAAAGCAATCATAATTTTATCTCTGCTCCAATAAAAGATCTGATTTAATATTAATTATTACCTAACTTCTGAAATTATTATTTAACCCAGCGTCGGTAGTATGACATAATATAACTAATCAATTTTTAAACTATCAACCTGCTTTGTACAAAATGGCAATGATAATAATAATAATAATAATAATAATATATAACGTATATTCTTGTATTTTTATAATCTTATTACCTCTAAAATTGAATAACCTAATAACCTTAAAGCATTTTTTTCAATCAAATTGTTAATAAATAAAAGCAAACAAAGTGTCAAGTGTTCATTCGTTGAACGGCTAACTATCAGCTCCGAACAATGAGTTGACAAAATAAGAATCGGCGCCGAACAGTCCCGATGGAAACAGTAACAACGAAAAAGGAACATGGAAAAGTGCACTTCAGATATTCTCTAGTTTGCCAAGAACATAGCTACACAGTCTAAACCCTTTTTGCTACATCACCCCCTCCTTCTGTTCGCTCCTTCTGTTCCCTCCTCCTGTCCCGAATCGAGGATGCAAATTCGCTAGCAAAAAACTCATTCCCCTTTCGAAGCTGTTGTTAATATTGAAGAAGTAGACGTATTTTCATCCGCATCCGTAATCGCGTGCCTGTGAATGTACAGGTCCGTGTATATCGACTGCATCTGCATTTACAATCAGGGCTAGCCCTCGGATCCATTAGTCACCTGACGGCGGCGGTGGATCGGCTCCGGAGCGTGCAGGGAAGAACCGAGTCCAGAAGAAGGATATACCGAAGCTGGCAGTATTAGAGCAAACCGATCGGGACACTAATGACTAGGATTACTTCTTGGAAGATATTGCTGCCTTCTTTCCTCCTTTATCCACCTCGGACCCTCCTTTTTTCCTTCCATTTCGTCTCTACCGTCTCTGTTTGGTTTCTCACGCGTCTGCTGCGAATATCGATGAGTCGAACCCCAGCTCCGTCCGTTTGTTCGTCTATCGTCTTTTTGCGTTTGCTTAAGATTGAGAACGGTCGCAGTATCATACTAGGTTGGACGGTTCCGGATAAGGAGTCGATAGCATTCCGCGAAGAAGGACACTGCTGATTTTTGATCCACTCGACTTTGTTTTTTCACTTATTAAGCGTTAAGTACACAAAAGACGCGTGCCAATCGTATTCGCTATCATAAGGCATGTTGCCCCTCCCTTGCAATAATTTTTACTTATATTTAAAAACAACATTATTGAATGAAAGATATGAAATTTTTTAAATGAAATTTGATCTGTACTGCCCATAAAACATTTACCTTTTAGAACTGTAACTAAGTAATCATCCTTTGTACTACTATATATGAAGTGTTATTTTTCACACACATACTTTTTACGAACGAACTAATAACAAGAGCAACAAATAATAATCATGTCTAAATCTAATGCTTTGTAGTTTTTTCTTGCTCGTTGAAACTTTTCGTACAAAGGTTAGAATCACAGTGGCGTAAGTCACATTCTCGAAAATGTTCGGTTATGTTTCCAAATGTAATCTATACATGGCTAAATGTAAGAAAGACAAGTGAATTCAATTATAAGATTACTATGAATTAACTCTAAGTTTCTACTAATCAGGAAACTATGACTTACGCCACTACCATCCCAACCGACTCAAACGCTAATTCTAACGCAATGAAATGGGAGAATGGAAGAAATAAGATTCGCAACGTGTCACATCTTTTCCTGAAGAACCTTGATCCAATCATACTCATTAAGACCTTTGTAAAAGAAACGCGAACTTCGCAAAAACGAACGTCACGCGATTTTCTCGCGAATAGCGCAGTATATCCTGTCGCGCAACGAATTACGCCGCACCCAGAAGCTATCGCGCGCGAACAAAGGCTGTACGGCCTGCCATCGAAACAGGAAATTGAAAGCAGCATCGCGTAAAATTTCAATAGAATTACAGATATATGTATGTCTATATTGTAAACACGTGCGTATATATATATAATACACAATATATACAATAGGATAGCCAAGGATAACCGTGACAATAGGGTCGTGCTATTCGCGAGGTGGTCTTTCGGCTGGATTATGGTCGTCCGAAAAGCCATCGAGCTATTAGTCGCGTTTATAGCTCTAAGGAGAATAAAAAGTAATACAACGCACACGTGGGCAGCTAAGGCATTGGAGTAGGAAGAGAGCGAGCGAGAGGAAGAAGGTGGGTGTGAGAGAGGTAGAGCCAGGATGGGGGAGAGAGGAAGAGAGAGAAAGACATACAGGGAAAGGGAAAGTGGAAGAAAATAGAGGTTCTAACGCAATAGAGACAAAGCAGGCGAGAGAGAAGGTAATACAGTTAGGCTAGCAACAACCACTTTTACGATGGAGCTCGTATTCAGGGATATAGTTTATCCGAGTAGCGCGGAGAAGACGGAGCGTTACGAGGAAAATCGAAGGACATCGGTACAGCTTAGAGTATCTTTCCGAGCCTCGTATACGCGAGTTAAGACTCCCGCAGTCCTTAATTTGAGAAGGAAGCTCAGGGCACAGCCGAGGAAACGAGTGAAATAGCTCGAGTAAGACACCGTTGTGCGGTTTACGAGCAGAACTATCCCCGGGCATCGTCGGCCGCCCACTTTTTACCATCCATAAATCTCATCAAACACCGATCGACGCCTAAGAAAGGAATAACACCGAGCGTCTGCCGAGTGGAAAAGGAGTGAGCAAGCTTCCGAACTTTCAATCAATGTCTGGATCGCCCCTTGTCAGGAAAACTCGCGGCCGTAGGTATATCGGAGAGAGGCTAAAGGGGGAAAAATTGATAAAATGCGTGCCTCGCTTCCTTGAGGCACGGCGATAAGGAGAGGAGCGCCCTCGTCACCCTCCACACACTATTTTGTACCTGCTTTTCATGCCGATAAGACACTGCTGTACATATGCCAGCTGGAACTCCAATATAGCCATGATTTTAGAACTTTCACTGGGGAAACCTTACAGGTTCCGGTGGATCCAGCGCCAGAATTTAGACTGATTCTTCTGCTGAACCCTCGTACGGCGGACCATTTTCACAACTATACCATCGGCTACATTTATGACGATTCTCGATTTTTCCGAACACATTTTTGAAGATTCTTCTAGTGAATTTATTAGTCTTTCTGTTGTTGCTAGTGCAATTGCTATTTATTTAATTGAGTTGCTGAAAATTGACTAATCAGGTGCCGATCCAAATGCACTGGGTTAAAACCACGATTTAAGAACGAAAGGTAGACCTCTCGCGAGAGATAGTCCACCTCTCTTTTTTACACTGTGATCAAAATGACCCGGCAACCGTAGTTTGAGCGTCAATTTAGTGAAATAGTCAACATTTGTAACGCAAATTAAAAAGCATTGTAAAAAGAATATTGTATTGTGTTCCGTTATGAAACGATCTTACTGGGATTGAAAATATTAAATCGGTACAGCTATGCTTGGATATATTTATCTCACGCGATTAATATCGCCGTCAATGTTACGTACAATTTTATCGATCAAGATCAGGATCGTGACATACTTCTATGAGAAATCGTATTCTGAATAAGAAAGTTCAATAGACTTTCCGCTTCCACGCCACATTGCGCTATTGACGTAGTAGGTTAGATATGTACCAATTTCATGCTGAAATGCTCAGACTAAACATTACAAACATTAGGAACATTACTTTACGTATTCATTACCGACAAATGTAGGTAAAGTCATCGTGGTGTACGTCACATGATGTATCTAAGTGTCAGAATGTTAAACAGTAAAGTGAAATAAGTTATATCTTAACTATAAATTGAATTATAAATTACCTTTACTATGAATTAAGTTTAATATAAATTAACTACACTATACGTTAACTTCGGTATAATTTAATTTCGCTATGAATTAACTTCCCTATAAATTAACTTCATTATAAATTAAACTCACTATGAATTAACTTCACTATAAATCTGGTTAGCAACTAACACACGCGTTGGTAAACGGTAACATTGTGTTCTACGAATTTTTTAACGCGTTATCAGAATTTGTGTTGTAGGAGCTCTGTTATATTATAATCGGAGTCTACAGTAATGACTATGTTAGACACTGTTAACGTAAGTAACTGTGTCCGTTTTTGAAGATAAAATACTGTCCACGCCATATGGATCTTACGGATCTTACGGATCTTACGGATCAGCAACACATGCTTGAAGAATACTCCATTTCAGAAAGTGAGACTACTCACTCCACGCCTGTTAACATCAGCACAGACCGTGGCATCAGTAATTTGTACCAATTTACCGCGATATTTGCCTAATAGCGGCGTTATTAATTAACCGTGTCCTTGGTATCCAATAACGCTGCTAGCGGAACAACTACTTCGCGAAGGCGCACAGAAAGCCGGGTTAGGGGAATTCGGAGACAAAAGTCAAATTAAATGATTTCGCGATTTATTCATCCGTGTTTTATAAGATTAGAGCAATATTCATCTTTCTTTCAAAAGTATTATTCTTATTATTAATAATTATAATAATTTCTCTTGTCTTAAAAAGTGGTTCAGCGTTCTCTTCGATTTCTTTCTTTTGTTTCGCACAATGAAGATCACGAAATTCTTTTACATTTTTATGAATGTCTTCAGAATAATCTTGACCTGATAAATAATTATAATAATAATAATATTTATTGTAATATAATATAATGCAATATAATATAATGTAATATATAGTATAATATAATATAACATAATGTAATATATAATACAATATAATATAATATATAGTATAACATATAATATATAATACAATATACTATATTATAATATAATATAATATAATATAGTATAATATAATATACATAACAATATAATATAATTATAAGACCTGAATAAATGAATATCACAAATAACGGGGCAAATACGAAGAGCTGTTTTCATACAATGTTTTAAAAGATATATCCACGAAGATATTTAGCCAGAATGATGGGGAAGCTTTGAGTGACTTTAAAATATCAATGGAACTAAAGGAAAATGAAAAATGAAGAAAGAGACGAATTAAAAGTAAAAGTATTTGCCTTTGGTAACATGCTGCATTGAAGATGAGAAAATAAAAATCCGTCTACAATGATTGAATATTAATACTGCTTTGAAGTCAAGCGACGAATGAAATGTCTGTTGTTAGTTGTCAGGCAATCTACCACAAACGATTGACGCTCGTTTGTTTGTATAATATTTGCGAGTATATCTCCTCTGTAGATTTCGTTGCAGACAATACGTGAGTTGATTATTTTATTTTTATCCCTGTTCGATGGCGTTATTACGCGTCCCAATAATTCCGTTGCACCGCGCAAGATCTTCGAGTTACATGGTTTTTGTCGTAACGTTTGCTATAATATGCGTGGGGATACGGAGGCCCGTTGCGTACCCGCGTCCTATTTTACAATTATAAGCGGTACCTCGTTTATTGAGGTCAGCAGTTTTAACGGTGATCGATTTCACCCTCTTGTACGTTCGAATTCATTTCTAAGAGCTTCTCGTTTCGGTTTCATATCGCGGAGGCAAAATCTCCAAGCGGCCTCGCATCCGTCATTAGATACCAACGGATATTACTATTAGCGTGATGTAGCGCATATTGCTATTTGGATAAGCAAGCATTTGAGAACCTTCGAAATATACTCGACAAGTGGTTCTCGTTATGGCTAAATTAATGCAAATTTGACGAACAGAGCGCAGACAAAATTTAACGTTGGCGCTTGGTAATTAGATGTTGGCCCAGTTGAACCTCGATTTATCCGGTCCTCCAATGTTCGAGTTCTCTATTTTGTCCAAATACGTTTCACGTTTAATTACATCAGCCTAAAGCAGTGCAAATGCGGAAGGATTTAACGTAGAGGTCAGTAAAGATATAATCTGTAATTAAGAAACCGATCAATGATACGAACGTTAATGTCATTCCTGCTTAGACCGTACAATCGTTGTTCTACTGTAAGTGTTAAATTCGGATCAAACTCTGAGGTGCTATTAAAAATTGCTATACCACGATTCAAAATAGTTTTGACGCTATCAAATTTGTGTACATGTAAGAAATTGTTAATAGCGCGAACGTACCAATAGCTTCAATTCCACATGTATAATTTGCAACCAAATGTGTAAAATAGAGGCGTAAATTAGAATTAAATACTGTAAATTAAAGAACATATTTCTTTCCGATTTTGAATTAAAATAACTTTAAGTGCAAGGGGCTAAGCCTCGAATTAGTGCTATGATAATGCTGCACTAATTCCTGGCAATACTGTTTTGCGATTGGATAATATTCCAACAAGTATGGCCTAGTATTATTCAAAGGCCGGGAAAACGTTAACATGACGTAAGAGGGAAGTGCCAGCAATGGGAAATCAGATGCAAGTTTCAAGCCGTTCGTCTAGTTTTCTCGTCGTTCGATTTGCAGTCGTTCGCGATATTCAGGAAGTTCCGCGGCATGCACGAAACTGCCGCGACGCGTTTCAACGTTTGACTTACTGTCTTACGGGCTCTGTTTATTTATGCCCTGGAGTAAATCTGCTCGAAGAGAAATATACGGAAACTCGCGAACACGCATGGACACGTCTGCGTTTAAACTTTCCCTCTGCGACGTTCATGTTCCGCGAAGTATCGCGGGACCTGGACCTCCAAATTTTTCGCTTCCACGCGCGGCATCCTATCGGGACCTCGGTTAAAGTTGAACAATTCGAAAGCGATATTGGGAACCGTAAATTTTCGAAGTTCCGAACTATGACAAATTCGTATGGACTCGAAAAGAATTCTAGTTTGGAATGTGCCATCGAGTTTGTTCTCGTCTGCGATAATTTTATCAAAGCAATATTATCACGTTATTTTGTTCACGATCATTTCTAGGACTATTCTAGTGAAAGTCTCTCGCTTGACAACGGTGGCACATATTGTGTGGACATGGAAACATACTGCGTAGAGACGCATCTTTGAAAAATATCCCTCCGTTATTAACTTGTGATTTCAGTTTTCCAATCAGCAGTCGAAAAAACAGAGCACGTAATTGTACCGCAATTCATCCTGCAGAGCTGTGTAACGAAGGCAATAAACAAAACACAATTGCAACCGGTCGCTTTTTTCGTCACAGCAAATGCAATATTTAACTGGGTCAATACATCTGTTTTTTTTTTCATGACAAATATACGCAAAAAACGATCTGAAAATCTCATAAATCTCATTTATTTATACATTCAGTTGGGAAATTGGATCGATACGTTATATTACGCAGCTGAGATTTACAGGTAGGTGAGATTCCAAGAAATTTCAGATATTTTTCTTCACCATTGTACACGAAAAAGAGTTTCAAAATGTGCATTCGTTGAATTGTAGAATATAGAATTTATGTTCTCATCGAAAGATAAAGCTTCAAGATTGTTATAAATTCAAGAAGATAATACTCTTTAATCGAAGTCCGTTGTTCTATTCATATATAGGGTGTCCCAATAGAGAAATGAGGAGTTGCTGAGATCCACGGCTTCGTTTACGAGTTATTAAGAAAAAACGCGAGTTCGCCTCTCATTGGTCATTGTTTTTTGGCCGTTGTCGGACTGCATTTGCACTAAGGAGAAAGTAAATAATTTCTTAAAATTTGAATAATATCAGACGACTCGTATTTTCATTAATCTGCTAACACTATAATCGATTTCATACATGATATAAAACTTTTAAAATTACATTCTCTATTTTCATTATACTAGAAAGAGTACACTATAGTATACGAGTGATATACACATGGAAAGGAAAAAGAAACAGAAAAAATAAAATAGAAATAATCTTTCCTCTTCAATCAATTTAATCCTCTTCTATCAATTAAAGTTCGTCAGGTGGCATTGCTATGCAAGTAATGTATTAAAAATAGAACTTACAATAGCACTATTATATATTATAAATCGACGTCAAATATTTTAGCTGATATTTGAATGGAATTTTATAAACGTAACAGTTCGCTTACTACAATAATAAACCGCAACAATGTGTTACGCGTTTTATTCGTTAATGATTTCTAAAACCCATTTAATGAAGGAAGAGTGCAGGTAGTTTAACAGATAATGAACACAAGACCACTGCTACTGAAACTTCAAAAGATGCAAGATTAAAACCTGTACGAACCTCTTATAGCATGGACCAATAAACGTTCTCAGTTTCCAGAAATAATGGAATTAGTTCAAGCAGATTGGTTAAAAAGGAAAGTAGACCCGCCAAGAAAACTATTCTCTAAAATGAAGTATGCTACCAAGGGTGGAGTTAATTAAGCGAAGGGTCGCGTCAATCTCTTCTTTACTGAGCTGGTTATTTTGTTGTTCCGCGCGACGTGAAATTTCTACGGGGAAAGAGGAGCGCTGGTTAACCGGATCGAAGGATGAATTATCTCGAGAATTTTCGCGAGGCAGACGATCGAGGAAGGATCGATCACCGACGATCGCTGCGTATAAGCGGCCGGGTCTTGAAAGTGACTATTCTTAACGGTACCTACAACTTTTTACATGTCGATAAGACGCTGATTTATTACCGACCTCGACTAAGTAAACAGTGCCCGCAACACAGAGCATTCATCTGTAACCCATTAGGCGTGCCGACTTTTAATTAATCATTCGTCCAGTAAGGAACCGCGCTCGAAAGTGAAAAGCACGATCTCCGTGACTTCGACTTCTTAGGTTCGCGAACTTTTTCACTGCCGCGTACATTTTTCATCGGAATCAAAGCTTACGCAAGAACCAGAATGCGGTAGATTTTTTTACGATTTCATCTTTAACGTTTCATTCGATCAACCCTTTCACAAATGCGCCGATCAGCGCTTCTTCATCTTCAACGATAAGTTTACGGAACGTGGCGAAATGGCGTGTACCGAATTGTTTAATTCGCGATTGTTGAATCTGTACAAATACATTTATGAGGAATTCAATTTTGTTTCGTTTCACTTTTTCAAACAGAACATTTTTTAAAATTGCAAATATTTGCAAGCATTGCAATGGGTTGGAATGACGCGACTAAAATTTCACCTTTTTATCTGAGCTTGTAACGAAAGTTTAAATATAATAATAATATAATATTTAAATCCACTTACAATTTTCGCAGAAATTTGTTTACTCGTCAAGCTAAACTAGTCTTTCTGCATCTCGAAAAAGTTTCTCGTTTTTAAAGCACGGACACAGACTTTTTCTGCTGAGCCTGCATAACCATAAAAGCCGTTAAAAATCTGAATAAATCTATATTTGTTATTCTTATGAAGCAACATGAAGCAGCTGCTCTTACTAATTATTTTCCCTGATGGAAAGTGACTATTGTTTTCGGTATGTCTTCAGTTCTCAGACTTTGATAGCAGAAGAATCAAATGTTTCAATTTAGAAGAAATGAATAAGGAAATCGACGTCAGGAGTCCGGCTGATTGATGCAATGCAATGGGTCAACGCGACAAACACTGCCGAAAAACTCTAGAATTTATTCGAGATAACGTTGCCTCTTTTCAAAGCGTCGCTATCCAAAGAAATAGTTATCTTGCGCTATACGGAGATTTATTAAAACGTTTACGCGTTCATGTTTGCAAAATATTTTTCTATCCGGTGAAATCCGGCCGACGACAGTCCGGCGATATTCCGTGCCGGAATAATCAAGTGAAAAAGCTCAAAAATGCAAGAACGAAATATGCCTCTACGTAGGTTAAAAGTAATTTAGTTTTCCAGAGGCCGCGCCGGCATGGCAGCGCCGCGTCGGTCAGCGACACTAGAGAAATTCATTGCGTTTTGAATATGCTGAACCGGCCACTGGGAAAGCTGTTATGCAGAGCGCAACTTGCCAATTTGCTCGCGCTAAAGTGGCGGAAACCGGGAAAACAGGAGACGCTTTTCGTTGTTTTCTATATAACCAAAAATACTTCAGTCTTGCCCGGTCACTTCGTAGATTCGACGGCGCCTCGGCAAAATGTATTCTTGACCATGGCAATTTCACTCCGGAACACCTCCTTTAACGTGTTCCAATTTGAAATGAGTTTATCGCTAGAAAGAAAGTCGCGAAAATAACCTTCATTTCGAAATCAAATCACTGTCGAGCAATACCACCCGTAAGAGTAACAGTCAACGCGTGAAACCATTTTTCTTCCAGCATTGTGAATTTTGGCACGTACCATTTTCTCCTTTATTATGCATAAAAAATACGAATCCTTTTATTATTGAGATCTATACGGTTCTATTTTTTTGTTCCTTCTCGTTTGTTCTTCTTTCGTCGCTTTTTCACGTTCCTCCTTCCATCCCCTATCGTTCTCTACCGTATTATTTTCCTCGTCCGTTCTCCCTCGCCTCATCCTCTGAAGCCCCAGTGGTCTCTCACCTCTTGTCATTTCTCCGCACTGAAATTTTTATGGTGTGTCCAATTTCCGGCGTAGCTAATAGGCATTAAAGCCGACGTCCTGGTTTCCGTTTAAAGCGGCCGTGATAAAAATGCTGGCATACGACGACAGAATTTATTGCTTTACTGAAAAAATTCCTGGCTACCTTTATAATTGTGAAATGGATTGCCATTAAAATACGGACAGAATGAGAGAGAGAGAGAGAGAGAGAGAGAGAGAGAGAGAGAGAGAGAGAGAGAAAGACGAGTGGGGATTGTGTGTTAAGCACTAATTACGAATAATTCACCTGGAAATCTACTCGCGAAATTTCATTTCTGTATAACGCGTTCAAAAGTTTCACTACTATTTAACAAAATAAGAACCTCCTTTTAATCTGTTGCGATCTCTTTGAAAAGTGTGCAAGTTACTGTAATTACGCTGTACTTGTTTGATTTTCTTCATGTCTCGTTGAAACCGAATATTTTTATAAAATAAATAAATTAATACAGAATATTAGGGCATTTATGTATTCTCTCTTAACCTTAGTTAAGTTGTGTTACGTCGAGTATACCCGTTGAAACAGCTAACTCTGGTCAACAAAAAAAGATGCATTTTACAGTTCCCTCATAGCTATTAAATGAGTGGATTAAGATAATAGCGGCACAAACCACATTTTCCACAGTCGAGAAACAAGGAGTGTCATTGTTTATTAACGTACCAATTAAATTTATTTTTTAGATGACTTAGAATGAATTTATAGCGACGTCATAATTTACTTCGCTTGTCTTTTTAAGATTACAGCATGTACAGATTACATTTTAAGTAAACACTTTCTCTGAAAACAAACCGCAGGCACAGTAATTGGCCACCTCACTGTAATCGACTCCGCTGCACTATGTTTCGTTTCGGTACCTGTCGATACAGCGAGTTTTCAGATCATAATGATATCTGTGCCAGTTTCAGAAAGAATCGACCACAGTGCGGCGCAATCTTTTTAGAATGCTAGTATATTCGTCCTGTAACCGAGCAGAGAAGAAAGGGCGAAATTTTTCGAGGTAATTGTGGGACCGACGTACCCGACGAATTTTGGCTTTTAACGTGCGCACGAACAGGTCCGGAGCAGTGGCGGCGCCGAAGTAGAGCGTAGAAATAAATGGTAGCTGAAAATCCTACGACGTCGATAACAGACTCCGAAATTAGCTGGTCGTACCAAATTCCCAATGGAGATTGAACGGGCTCGTTGCGCCTCTGGTATCGTGAATAACTACGTTTAGTGCGCTGCCAGTAAATGGCCTCGCTAGTAAATGGGTAAACATATATACAAGCCGGTAGAAAATCCCAGTAGCCTGGAACTGCAGGGAACACGTGATAATTAAAGTTACAAAAATACGACGGTTAAAAAGGGATAGGGAGAGGGAACGGTGGTCCGGTGGAGGGAAAAAACCGGCGAATGATATAGCAGGGATTCCCCCGCCCATCCGGCAGATGCAACTTTCATTGTAATTATCTTTCTAATTGTTCCCTGTCCACCGGCGAAGCAAAGGGAAAATAAAATAATACGCGTTTCTCGTATTAAGCCGCGTCTTAACGATCTACCCATCGTCGTCGGAGTCGTTCTTGTCATTGTCGACGTTGCTGCTGTCGTCGTCGGAGTCGTCGGAGTCGTCGGAGTCGCTGTCGTTGTCGCCATCGTCGTTTCCTGTCTCAGGCGGAGAGCAGAAAATACTCAACAGCGTTGTTAATAACGGACAGGAAGGAAAGATTTGCTGATAAGTTATCAGTTGGATAGACGAAAGCAGGAAATAGTCGTCTGAAAAAGAATTCGGATTAATTTCCGCCCGTACATGAGTACAACAAAATTGAATTACACTAATTCGACAGGATATTCCGATAATATCCTGTCTCGATCAGTGCTCACGGTGAAAACTGAACGTATAGTAAACCAAAGTTGGTACGAATGAATTCTTTTTAACCGAATATTTTATTTGAATAACGATTATCCGTTGTTCGTCATATATTATTCTATCTATTTAGTAGAATATTTCTTTATTCGAATAAATTACTCGCATTCGAATAAATTATTCGCATAATTCTTCATGGGAATAAATGAATCACATAAATCACATGATCGAATAAAATAATCGCAGAATTCTTTATGCGAATAAATTATTCGAATAGAGATCGTAGAATTACTAGAATGATAATTCGAATTCAATTCAATTTCAACTATTTATAGAATTATAACAAACTTCCGAACGCAACATTGGAGAAAAATGTTAACTAACTATGAAAAAAACACTTTATACTTTGTCATTTGTATTCAGACCGATTATTTTCCGTATAAATTTCTGTACGATTAAATTCGAATGAATTCCTGTACAAATAAATTCGTATTCGAATGAATTTATGTACAAATAGATTCGTATTCGAATGAATTTTTAAGAAGATAAATTTTCATTCGATTGGATATCTATTCGTTAGTGACGAATAAAATCGTTTGTCTTTGTCTTTTATCCGCCATCCGATCAAAATTTTGCCCAGCTCTGTAGTAAATCTATATCGATTTGGATGTTTACAAAAATAAACGAGAAATCAAGATCAGAATTGCAAAGTGATTCGGCAGAGTGCCACAAAAATTGACTAAATTTCAAATAAATCCTCCTCGAAGACCAAATTAACGTGGCATCGGGTAATTTGGAGCTTAAAAGGACCCGTTTGTGTGTAAAAATCTGCAACCGCGATGGAAATAGCCAAGAAACGTTTTTCATGAGCAGCGTTAAAATAAAAATGCGGTAGTCTCGCCAACGCGTTTAATTTAACCACAAATTACGAGTATATAACCTGCACAGAGCCGATGTTTACGGACACTATTGCGGGCATATTTCTTTACGCAGCTCGATATCAACGTAGCATAAAATATCGCGCAATACCCACAAGGGAATTTTAACGACGATTAATTCGCACTGAAAAAAAATAAAATTTCCCTTGGTAATAGTTCCGCGTTCAAATTGAAGCTGATCCGTTTTTGAATAGAATTTATTAACAGGCTCGCGTTATGATTCGATTATAAATTTTGGAATAATTTGTGTTAGCGCACAATCGCGCTTCAACGATTGCAAATAAAATTTCAATAATGATAAGCGTTTTCAAATGCTTCTTATGTAACTCCAATAAATTATAAAAAATATAGTAATCTGTTTTCTACATAAAAAAAAACTTGCAGTGCTTCAGTACCGATCGCATTAATCAAGAGGCATCAATATTAGAAACAGCGAACCCGTTGAAATGACAGGTTCTGCATTACTTATTTTACGATTATTCGCAATACCAAAATTTTCGTAAACTAATTATGGAATAATTACTTGCTGAATTATTAATTCGGCTTCTAGTGCCGGCGGACACGAGCCATAAAATGGAGCGATAAATGTGGATGTGGTAGAAGAGATTGATGTCAATCAAAAGCGATTAATAATCCAGTCCAATCAGATATGTTTTGCCTGTGGAGTTATTAAAAGTTTTCGTATGTTGGTAAAAAATTGATGTAAAAAGATTGAAATGTCAACGATAATTCCATGCAAACTCGACAATAAAATGAGAAATTCATATAACAATTGTTTGACTTGAACGTATGTGCCCGCAATCCGCCGCTATTAGCGATGAATATGAAAACACAGTTTCCTGTAATTATGAAATAGGAATCGATAACAGGAGTGAATTAAACGTGATTGCAGTTCGTTCAGTTAATTTTCGAGCTTGATGCAACAAAGCTAAGCCTTTCGGCTAATTATTTTCTAAACGGCCTTCACATTGTTGCAGATGACGACGGTAGAAAGAACTGTGAAAATTGTGGCGAAGATACAGTCGGTGTACAAAGTATTCGTATATCTCCTAAAACGGAATAACTTTTTTATAATTGGTCTAAGCTATCTAAACTTTTTTGGGACGTTAGGGCGATTAGTTTACTAGACAATGACTAACAAATTGTTTTCAAAAATTGCAATCTGGCTGGCACAATGAATAAATAAAAAAATTACGTTTCTTCACCTTTTTTATGTGAGCATATATACGACAATTCAAGCGATGCGTTTTTTAGGTAAATTGTATGCATGCTGAAGATTTCATCGAAATCGGTTGACCTTGACATGGGCTCCAACATAAAATTTTCAACCAAAAACAGATAATTTATTCATCTTCCAGTGGCTGCAGCTTGACTATGCGTCAGCCGATACCAATGAAAGTTTCAGCATGTATACGAGTTATCGAGATCTGCAAAATGCATTTTTTAAATTTTCGTTATAGGCTCGCGTAAAAAAATATTGGAAAACACAAGTTTTTAATTCTTTCATCGAGCCAATCAATTGCAATTTCTGAAAACAATTTGTTAGTCTCTATCTTGTAAGCTAATCCCTCTAGCGTCCCTCAAAAATTTAGATCGTTTGATGCAATTGCATAAAAAAATTATTCCGCTTAAAAGGTGTACGCGTATTTTGTACACCGACTGTAGTTGGCATGAAACATAGAATGCTTTATACGAATACGGGTGGAATCGAGGAAACAAATGCCAAGGCATGGAACAAGAGAAGAATTGAAGCTCTAAGAGTCAACGCACACGGACCACTTTTCTTAGCCATTTTCAAGCCAGAAAAATCAATATTTTTGCAATATTTCTGATTTCGTTGTCGTTGGACATAGCGTTAATTATTAAAGTAAACAGTTTTGACACCGTTTGTATAACCGTGGGGAAAACAACCTCATTTTGTTTTCGATTGACATCGATTATTTCCAATAAGTTTTTATACGAACGATTTTCCACTTCAATTATTCGCTGAAATAAGATAAATAATTTGACATAAGAATGAAATTAATACGAATTAATAAGAACTTTTAAATGGGAAATTAACCTCGAAAAATTTAAATTAACTGAAATTAAAATTAACTGAAATGTTGGAATTTCAATTCCACACTAATCAACTCTAATTATGCTTGGAACGGTATTTTTATAATTTCACTGAATTCACTTTCAACATAAAAACTCACATTATTGGCGAGTTGACACGATAAAATTAGAGTGTATTTGAGAAAATAGTTGAGTAAACATATGATCGAATAACAAATAGAGCAAAAAGTTATTCCATTTTAAATTCAAACAACGAACTATCGTTTGAAAAATTAATTAACCGTTCAAATGAACGAACGTATAGTTATTAGAAAAAACACGTAGCCAAATATATTATGTCAACGATCATTTCTCAAATAATTGATTTCGACAATGCCCAGGCCTACACGATAGTTTGAAACGGTCATTTCCAAAGCCTTTGCAATTTCTGATTTGGAGATTCGTACTCGCCGGTATCGGCTTGGCAAGAACGATTGAAGAAAGGGACGGAGGGCCCCGAAGGAAGACCGTAATCGGTGTTTGGTTAGAGTCTCGGTTCGGCAAAAAGATTTTCCGAAACGGAGGTGCCCAGACGCCGGTTATCGATTGGGAATGACTTTCGCGCAAACGTGTCGGACGAGAAGCACGATAAACGCGATAAGAGGTGAGTGCGGAGGCAAAGAGGAAAGGAGGATGAAAGAGCGAACGGGGTCGGAGGGGGCGAAAGTGTCGACGAAAAGCTTCGCTTCAAAATTGCAGTCTTCTGCTCGCGGCAGCGATCGACGTTCTCCGATAAAATAGACGGAACGACGACGGTTTCGGCCAAAACGGCGCTGCTCCTCGCGTCGCGCATCCCGTTGCTTGCCAGAATGAGAAATAGGGAGAACACGAAATTGAGAAAATAGAAACTGAAAGGCTGGAAACACGTTTCCTCCTCGGACCCGAATTTGCTGTCGTGAGAGAGCACTGCGAATTTATGACGCAGACACCTGACGAAACTGCCATATTTCAATATTGGACCTCCAGACACGAAACTCGTAGTCTTCTGCGTGGCTAAAGGATTCTTAAAAGCCGAGGCTAGGGAACACGTCGGAAGATCATGCCTCTTTTACGGCTCGAAATTTACAAATTTTATCAACGCGTGTACCTGCAGTAGGAGCCTTTCGTTCCGACAAATCCCGGTAAATTAGAAAAATTCCAGGTGCGATGGATCTATAAGTTTCTCCGAGTTTTGTTCAATACTCCTGACATTTTCGCTTTGATTACCGGAAGTGTACTTGTAGCTCGTTCCACGAATCCAGGAACGATTCGTGCCAGAATCTAGTATCAAAGAATCGATGCAAAGAGATCGAGAATCGTTTTGAGAAGATCGATTCTCGGAAAGGTCGATCCCGAGTCGAACGTTCTTACAGCAAGACATCTTCCATCGGCGACCGTGACTAAAGCTATCAGAAAGAAATCAGTGTCCGCTGATCGTCGATACGAGTACTTTTCGTCTCGAAAATCGAAATGCGGCGGAATCAACGATCCTCCCGCCGAGGAAGCGGCGTCTACCGATAAACTGCAGGACAAACACCGGTTCCGTCCGTTGAAACGGTTATCCTCCCTCCCGACTTGTCGCCCGTCGAGACGGGACGAGACGACGGCGCTACGGTTCTCGAACGAGCGTGTTCACTGTCGGCTACAAAATTCCTGCCATATAGAGGGAAGGGGGAAGGGCGCCCGGGCGAGGCTGCAGGGGTTGGATGGAAGGAAACTGTAAAGACTCTACCGGAAGATTTCTCCGTGCAATCAAGACATCGTTTTCCACGAGACGAGTGAAATCGGACTTGGCGGCGTTCTGCGACGTTCTGCGGCGCTCTGCGGCGAGGGGAAGAACAGGACAAGAGAGGCGAACTGAAAATAACCGTAGAGCCAAGGACGAACCCGGCGAGAGGTGGAGGAGAACGAAAATGAAAAAAGACAGGGAACGAATACGTTTACCGGCTCCGGCGATCTAGCTATTACGACGGAAGTCCTCTCGTGAGTAACTTCCAATTTAACGGGAACTGGTCCGCCAGCGTTCTAGTGCTCCTGAAGCTCCAGCGTTTCAGCGTTTCAGCGTTCCAGCGACCATGGAACGCGCGCCTGGTCACCTGGTCGCAAAGAAATTACTGAAAACCTGGTCACCTGGTCGCAAAGAAATTACTGAAAATCTGATCACCTGCTCGCAAAAGGGATTACCGAATATCTGTTCACCTGGTCGCAGAGGCAACGAGAGTGTAGGAATCGGCATTTCTGAGCTGTTTGCGTTGTCAGATCTAGGAGAGAATTAGTCGATCAAAGGAAACGGTCGCGTTCATTTAATCCTCGCCTACAAAAGGAAGCTAATAATGTACAAACTTAATTCCCCACGGTTTTAACCGCGATGTTGGTCACGTCCGTGCGTCCGCACGAAAATACAAATTATTTCGCGGTTCGGTGAGTATTTTTAACGATCGTTGTGTGATTCCGTTCGAGGAACCGAGCCGGGGAAGGAAGTAGAAAATATATGGCGGCCGGGGAATTTCGTTCATACTTGAAGGCGTACGTACACTCCGCCAACTTCATGAGAATCTTTGATTGGTCGGTCATGGTTTATTTAATTGGCTGCTGCTAATGACACGATATTTAGTCGAGTAACTCTATCGGTAAATGCGATAGTAGATCAACGATGACGATCTCCATTTTCCGACTGTACGTATGCTTTTTAATCATTTGCATTTGGAGAATTTCCTTGTGTCAAATACATAATTAATCGCTACGATTCGATTAAACTATATGAATGATATGGGAAATAGTCGCTCCATTTAAATAGTATTTTTATCGATGCAGTTATCATGATGCAGAAAATCTTGAAAATAGCATAATTATTAGCTGGCTTGCTGTGCCCCTCTAAAGAGGACACTTTACAACAAAGAGTTAATTTATTAATATGTTACTGAGACACGTGTACACGTGTATATCTAAACGTCAGAACGTCAAAGTTTATGTATAATATAAATAATGTATTGAATCAATTTCCCATTTGGCTTGCTGGAACTATGCAATACATGTACGAACAACTATGTGGATCAAGATATACAATCTAATAGTATTTCTTATCTTCTTCATCGCTGCATTCTCTATTCGTGTGCGTGCAGTTATTATTTAAAAGTTTTTTCCTTTTCAGATATGTATTGCTTGCGTTCGTGTTCACATTTTTCCCTCTGTTTTCCTCGAATATTCCGTTCCGACTTTTTCTCTCTCACAAACGTCAGTATAGATGATCAACTTTTTTCCCTTTCTATCTCAATTTAAATCTTACCAAGGTGAAGCTTTATGAAAAGGATTTATTTGTTTGCCTTGTGTTCGAGTGCCTCGAGTTTCATTATTGGGTATTCATAAGTCAGAAAAATAACGTTACTTTCCAACCCAATCGTCGATGTTACAGTTGTTCTCAACCAGGTTTTTTAACTTGTAATATAAATTTTGCTTAACAATCGGAGTTAAATTTGAAGTGATCGAACTAAGGATTTTTATATCACAATTATGAAGCGCCACAAAAATATTGGAACATTGTCGTTTTTCTTTTCCATCTTATAACCAAAATAGTACCTTGCATTATAAGTAGCATTGTCATTCGTTACAGCTAATTTGCAAAATCCTTGTTTATCTAAATTTGGAGGTTAATGGACTTACACTTATTGACACTTGAAACGCCCACACATTTAATAATTTCCTACTTATTTTGAAAATCATCTCGAGCATTGTTAAGTTAGAAATACCATGGTAACAAACGGTCCGCCATTCGCTGGTATGAACAAAGGATTCTAAGGAAAGGATTTCTCATACCGTCGAACTTACACGTGGTACCTCGAAAGAGTTTTCTTCCGATTGTTTCGACGGTGTCCGTCATTTGTGTGTCGGTAATAAAATTTCCTATTGCCCAAGGCGACGCTCGGCCCAATCAACTTTGCAAAACTCAAATCTAATTACCGCGGCCTTTGAATCAGGGACAAAGGACGAAGGAAAGAGGAGTCTTTTCATCTAGCGTTCAGGACGCTACGCGGTCCACAGAGGGCCGCAAGGTCTAGAGAACGAAGGTACCCAGACTCAAAGGAATTCTATTCTATACCCTCGGTCTGGGTAACCGAAACGTCAGAAACTATGTTTCGGTCCTACACGTAACCAAATGATCCATTATCAACCATACAGTGTCTAACTCGAATCACTACGAATACAATTTTACGAATCGCCAATTTATCTGGACAAACGTCACTTCGACGACTCGCAGAAAATCTTTTAGTTTTTATTCCATGTTACCGAACCCAGACCACTGATTACAGTCATATAAAATATTCGGATTTTGTTAAAAACACGCAATAAATATGATAAAATAAGTTGCGAACCACGATATGTACAACCAAGACAACAAATCGATACAAACAAAAACGAGAGCTCCGAGTGTCCACTGACCTATATTCATCAATGACACATCGATACAATCATTTCCGGTATAAAAGCTGCCAACAAAACTGCTAATTTTATGCATTTATAACGAAAGTTTCTAGGTCAAATTCGGAACAGTAAAGAACTTCCTTTCGGAAAATTATTTCCTTCTTTCACGAGGAAATGAAAGACCATTTTTGAGGTTTGGTCTAAGAAAAGTAAACTTTTCGATATTTTTTGCTAGTTTTGGAATCTTATGCTCGTAGAATCTCTGTTTTTATTGGCGAAATATTGAGTCCTTATGTAATACCCACGAAATTAATTTATTTTTCAAACACGAAACTATTCTCTGAACGAATCAATATAATACAACAGTGAAATGCTGTACAAATAGTTTCTTTGAAGATATACTTTAACTTTTAAGGTGTTACTTTGACACTCCATCTTTTTCAGAAGTTTGAAAATTTCAGAAGGCATTAATGCTTTAAAATGTATGCAAGCTTCGAAAATTGCATTTTGGCCAACTTTTTGGGAAAATGCGCCACTGTGCGATGTCTCCTAAACACGTAAATTAATATCAGGTGCACAGGTGTTGCCAGAAGCAAAATTTCTGTCTTAGCATACGGTTTATATATAATTCCTTGAATGTCTATCGAGTGCTCGTTACACCCAAGAATTGCATTTTCGCCCCACTCCGGATAATTTACCCTGGTTCGCCGACCTCTGACTTTGGGTACCGTTCGAGTACCGTCAGGTCCAGCGTAGGACTAGCCAAGAACGAAAGAAGGTATCGAATGTGCCGAAAAGTCGCGAAGGGTGGGTCCAGGGGGCGGTTTAACTCAGATGAGGGTACACAGATGAGCGAGCGATGTCAACCGTGAACCGCGATTACGCTTTTCGTGGTCGCTCAAACTTGGACGGAGTAAAGTGGCCGTGGGCTGTGAGCATTACCGCAATTAGACCCAATGAAGTCGTCCGCCGGGGACTCTGCAAACACCCTGCATATTTAACCTCGCCGCTAGAGTCCCTTCCTCGAATATATACTTCACAGGCTCGCCGGAAGCCTGTCTTTCTTCTCTGGAGGCTATCAAGCAAGCGGGGATAGGCCGGGATCGATCTCAAAAGATGCCGCCCGGCCAAATGGAAATTAAAGGCTCGCCAAATGTCCTTAACTTCATTGTTCCACCGTTTTTCTCCACTTTCGTCCGGCCGCCATTGTTCTCCGAAATATGACGGACAGTTCAGCAATGACTCTGAAAGCGCGATTACGCCCACTCGAATTCGTGGCACAAAACGGGAACACTTTTCTTCTTGCTCGTTTGTTCGGATACTCTTTCATCGTTTTGGCTTCCCGTAGTCTAGGCTCTGCTCGAAACGAGGGTTAATCTGCAAGGGTATGCCAGTGGTATCTCGGAGAAATTATTACGTTCGCGAAAAATGTGATAATATTGGTTAGATTGTGGTAACAAAGATACAATGTTGACATCGAAAGCTGAGGCGAGTAAGCGAACATGGAATCGTTTAGCCGACGTTTAAAAGCATAAACTATTTTACAATATATTTTAATTAAACCAACTACTTATTATAGAAGAAGCCATGTATCCTTCTCAATCGAATTCAATTCGTTTAAGCTCGAATAAAATCGCTTAGAAAACGAAAAAATCGTCACTTTGAGCAACTATGTTTCTAACCATATTAATGCCAGTGTGCATCGAAAAGTGGTTCATAGAAACCTCGAGTTAAGGACACGATTTAGATCTAGATGCACAGATCCTGGTGCATTTTATTCGAAAAAGATACCTCGGACGATGCCGAAGTCGGGCGTCTTTTGAATGAAGTCTTCGAGGAAGAACGCTTCTATCCGATACGAATTACTTGCTCGCCGCAAATTCGACGTCCAGGCATTCCAACGGATTCCAGCGTGTTACGTGGTAGACCGATATTAATGAACCGCAACCATCGGATCCTAGGACGGAGGTGAATCAGTGCTAAATTCCGTTCGGTAATAAATAGCCTCTCCGAACGGCACGGTCAGCTCTCGGAGGAAAGAAGGCGGGGAATGTTCGCATTCCAAGGAAAGTTAACAGTCCTCCGATCGTCGGCAGATAATCGTTAGGCCCGTAACGTCGGCGAATTATTAAACAGGTGAACGGCGGAGCTGTTTCGTCCAGCGATTGGTCGCTGAACGGATGCGAGCAGTAGGAAGCTACGAGACAACCCATGCAAATCAGAGAACGATAGAGCAAACGATCTTCGCGCAGCCAAAACGGAAGAGGAAGGAACGAAGAAGACAGAAAGCATCGCGAGCACAAAGATGGGCACGGCTGACGGATTCTTGCGGGTAAAGGGGGTATGGGGAAAAGAGCAGTTAGTACGACTCGCTCCGTTGGTTCCTTAGACGAAATACCTTTCCTCGATCCTGCGTCTGCTAGCTGTCTCCGTTCCGCTTTGCTTCATCTTCCCTCTTCATCTTCACTACGCGATCTTCCACCTTCTTGTTTTCCTCCTACGGCTTCATTGTTTCCATTAGCTCTTTTGTATCGTGATAATTTTATAGCTTTCCGTACCCTCTTTTTCACGATTAAGCCCTCGATAGTACAACGGTCTCATTGCCGGAAAAATTTGCCGCGAAGTCTTTCGAATGCTCTTTGTCTCTTGTTCGATGCCTTTTGGTCTCCTTTTTTTGCGCTCTGTTCTCCTATCGGTACGAGCTTCCTTTGATCTTTCCACTTCTCTTTCCAGATCCACCTCTTATTAGCTGCAGCTTTCCACTTTTCCGTTTTCACGTCCTCACGTCGGATCGTTCGATTTATTAGGTCAGGTCTTCTGTTCGTATATCTTGGAATCTTCGCTCAAGGAAAACTCGTCGACTCATTTATCGATTTGTTAATTTGCGGACCAAGATGTTCACTGTTTCATGTATTTATTGATTATTCATTTGCTAGTGATTTTTCAAGCGAACACTCGGTTCCTTATGCACAATCGATCCAAGTATGTCCTAGAAACAGTTTTTACTCAATCTCCTGGATAACATGTGGAGTGCGCGAGCATAGCACGTTGCATTTATTGGGAATTTCGAGTAAATAGAGTAAATTCTCTGAAATTATTTTTCGACTTGTTAACAAAAATGGACAATTTGGGAAGAGGAGATACGATTATTCAAAAATCGGCAACTACAAGAACCAGTTGCGAGGATCTTCTGTTCCCAAGTTGTCCATTTTTGTTTAAAAGCTGAGGGACAATTTTAAACAATTTATTATTTGTAACTGCACACCTCGAATGATTTTTAAATTATGTGTTTTATGAGAAATTGGCAAATACGCCACCATTTTCTTTCTATGAGACAATGTAGCTTTTGTATTGAATAGTTGTCCATAAAATGCATAATTTAGAAGTTATTTAATAGTGTGCATGTTACGTGGCTCCTCTTGTATGTACAGGGTGATTTACCTGAAGATAGTCATTTATTATTATAAATTATTACTTAATGCAAATTCGTTAATTTAATTGAAACTTGGGTATTATTGTTCCAAGATTCTTCTAATTTTATTAAATTACGTAGAGTTGTACAAAATTATGAAATTTGAAGAAAAAAAAAGTAACTTCAATTACCCACTCTTTTTTGCAAAAAAAAAGAATCTATGGAAACATTGGGTTGAAGGGCACGAAAGTGGAGGGTTCAACCTTTACAATAAGCCCGGATAGAATTTTGTATGATTTTTTTCACCAAGTTCCAACAGCTCAAATATTGGCAATTTTGTCGATTCAAATTTTGCGATTCTTTTATGTTTTGCCAGCTGCATTTCGATTTTCTCCAGCCGTGAAAGGCCGCAACCTCTGGTTTCAGCCATGTTTTCCAAAAATGTACACACCAGATATTCCATATGATGTTCTTTAAAACAAAACATAGCGCGATACTCTCGAGGATCCTATTTTTTTTTAATTTCGTAAATTTCGGGAGAACAAATTTGCATGAACAATGTTATAATTACAACCGAGTAGGAATTAAGACATGCTGTTAGTTGGCTTCGAATAACAGCAGTTTTCAGCAAGTAATTTTAAGTGTTTACTTAAAAATTCAAGGGAAGTTATTTCTGGGCGCTATTATATCTATATGCTATTACATAAACTATTCGTAACTGCAGAGAATTTTTATGAATTTTTTACTGATACGTAGATTGCGGATTTTATGCGTTTATAGCAAAAATGGATACACGAAATTTCAAATAACGAACAAATTTAAAGAAACTAAAAATATTGACATATTTATTTCAACTTATTGAAATTATTCAGGAAAGAGCAATAGTTACACTTTACTCCTATTTCCTACAGTTGTTGCAAACAATTTTTATTTTGCATTCATATTCGTAGTCTACTGATAACTATCCTATATTATATCTAATATTAATATTACATAAAAATCCTATACTCTACAGTTAAATCAATGCATAAACTGTAATATTTTAATATTTTCATGCGGCTTTTTTCCTTACAGTCACAGATACAGCTCTCCATTTTATTAGCTTTTCTTTATCGAACTATATTACGGCAGAAGTATTCGATAAATATTACTGTTCTCGCGTCCATGTTTTAATTTTCTGTTTCCATTAGATTTTTTCGGTCCTCGAAGCTTTTTTCCATTTCATTGGTGCAAATCGTCGTCGGAGACGCAGTTACATTCGCCGTCAAAGACAGCTCAGTCCAGACACGACGTTTCCCTACTGTCCGTTTCGTGTTTCTGTCATCAGAGGAAGATCCGTCGAAACCAGTTCTACAGCCTACATCGATCTCCGGAGCCTTCAACTTCGATGGCTAAACGAAATCTTGAAGAGACGAATCGACAACGCCCGCAGGACCGTCAGACGCACGTGGTGACGTTCTTTCTACCACATTTACTTTCGAATCGACGTCGTTTAGTCCTCCTGCGGCTCCATTCCACCTAACACTAAACTATACTAACTGTTACGCTCTTTCGACGTAACATCTGTAATGTTTAGATTGCGATTTCTGTGCATCTATGACACAAATCACTAGACAAACTGCGAAACGGTGGACACGTTGGAAAAACTGGCCGATGCTGTTATGTTAATTTCAACTTATTAAAATCATTAAGACGAGAAATACATTTTTATTGGACCTCTGTTCTTTTTAATTGATACAATTAATCTTTATTTTGCATAAAAATCCACAGTCCAATAATGAGTAAATGACATATTCTTCCGCAAATATTTTTCTTTCATTCAGTCTTTCATTCAATAAAGAATCTACTAAATAGAGATCTGTTATAAATAGATTGTGAATCAGTGTGCAAAAATTCTCTACCTTCCACTGCAACGAGACGAAGTTAAATAAAAATTGATTTTCATACTTAACATTTGTAATAGTTTGGAAATAATCTAATATCTCCATTACTTTTGTCACAAATGCATAAAATCTGCGGTCTAGTCATAAACGCTGTTGCCTGAAAATTTACAATCGATTTGTGAATCGAAGACAATAGAGATATCTTTGTAGAGTTGATAAAATATAAGATTTAAGAGTTTTAATGACTGTTCCTAAAATACTAGTTCGTGAGTTGATAAAAAAGATCAGACGCATTTCTCTCTGAAAACTACTATAGATACAATTCACACTTTCGCTACAAGAATTATAATATACATTGGTATATGTATGATCATTGATGCGCGTATAAATATTTAAACTCAATAAATATAAAATATTTATCGTTTTACCAAAACTAACGTGGTATTAGCCTGCATTGTTATTTCTAGTATACAGAATGAGTATGATAATGCGCGTTGCGGTCTCACCGCATATAACAATGCGGATCGTTTCGCTGTCGTAAGCTAACAAGATCTGCCAACTGTTATTAAGAAGGTTAAGAAAAATTAATGTTCGTAGAAGAAAGTGTAAAATAAGTTTTTATTTTTCTGTTCACTTTTCTCGCGAAACGTCTCTCGAAAATTTTCTACCCATATCCAGAGAACGCCGAAACGATCAATTCCTTAAAACGGTCGCTCGAAAATTCATGCATTCCGTACAAGAGATATAATACTGTCTAGTAAGCCCTTGAGAAACTGCATATTCAAGTAGAATCATCGAATGTACACGTCCGATCCATGCAGCTGCGGAGTCATTTTGACGACGACGGCGAGAAGCGTGTCTCCGTAAGGGGAAGGAAATATCGGCGGCTAGGTGTCTTCTGGGTAACGTCTGGCCCCAAACGACGCCGAGACGTGTAAACTCGGAAGTTCTCGAGTGCGGCAAGTTCTTACGGGAGAAAATGGAATTCGTTCTCCCCCCGAACGATCCTGAACGTCCATTGCAACGGAGACAGCGGGCGCGGTAAAGGGGCGGTTTATACTGCGATATCCAAATGCGATCGAACGGGAGAACGAAGGAAGAACCGAAGGAATGAAATAAAAGAAATACACGGTGGCCCGGCATTACTTGATTTAATGAATAACCAAGTCGATTAAAATATTGTATTTATCGCTAAATCGTTCTCGGATCATTCGAAATAATCGGTTTACCATCCATGAAAATTTCGGCAAACTAAAGGCCATTTCAGAAACATCGTCGAAACAAACCAATGGTTTTTGTACTAACCCCAGCATGCTTAGAACAGAATTTTATACATGTATTACTGTTCTAACAATGTTCTTTCACAAATTCTTTATATTTTATTTTTGCAGATACCTATTATATTATAAACACCTCGAACAGGAAAATTAATATTTATAGCACTTATTCTTACGTGTATACGAAATGATCCACCCTTAAGCAGACCTTAAACCTTCTAATACTTTAAATAAAATAAAGTAAAAATAAATAAATACAACTATTTCGATCTACTAAATGTTTCAAATTGTGAAGGTATTAGTAGTCTCTGTCATTGACTGATGAAATTTTTTATACGAACTAGATCGGGAATGGTTAAATGGTTGATAAGATAAGAGCGAAATTTCTATAGTAATTGAAGTGCATACAGTCCTTAGCCATTTAGTAAATGGTATTCGATCATAGTATGTGCATTAATTCAACGAATTAGTTGCGACGACCTTCCTTCTTCGTTAATTAGGAACGGGCTATTCCTTTGCTCAGCTGCGTATAAACTTTGTTACCGGAGTATAAAACTGGCCGTGGACTTCCGAGCCACCCTGTACTCGCAGGCGGTGGAAAAAAGAAGACCTTGTATGGGGTACAACAGCGTCAGCCGCACGTTTCCTCATAGGCTGCAGGGAATCGAGAACCGGAACAAGTAGAGATGAGAAGAACGGAGAAGACGACGGGGTCTGCCATAACTTTCGATCCTCCAGCAATCTCGGTTTATAGGGAGCTGCTCGCATGACAATGCGGATGGTTCGGCAGGTGGTGTGCTAGAAGCCTAATTCGGGCGGCGGCACATGCCGCTCGTAAACCACTAGGACGAGACCTGGAGCAGCTAGTACCGGCTTTTATCATTTGTACACGTGCTCGAGGCTGCGAATCTAATTTCAACAAATTGCGAGACTATAATGTCGCTGCGTGATTGACGAGAAAACTGTCCGCTGGCAGAGGATGTGGAATAACCAGCAACGTCGGATGGGAAATCCCATGTAACGGCTCGCGTGGCAATTTTCCATAAACTTTGCAAGCCTCGTTTGCTGCCACCAGTCTCGTCGTTAAACCTTGCCGACGTTATGCGGCGATATCGCAGCATACAATTTACTTAGGCGCGAGTTACTCCGTGATTCGTTCGTTCCCACGGAACGATTAGGAGATTGAAGATCGATAATGCGTAGATTCATTTCTCGTTTACGATCCGAACGTGTTTCAAGCCCGAACTGGTAATTTCCGCAGGGATTCGATGTAATCATTTTTCGAATCTAAATCAGAGGATTATGATATGAATATATCATACTGAACCAATCGATTAAACACCGTTCAAACGTGACCCCTTCTTGAAACCCTGGCAGAAATAATACAATGAAAAATAAATAGAACATACATATAAAAGTCAATGTAAAAATTCTAGCCATATTTTTGGACATTGTTATTTTTAATACGCAAATAGTATTACGTGACAAGGAGCTGTAAACAAAAATGTTTATTCGAATACGGATGTTTCGAAGCAAAAATATTGTTCTATATCGTCTACTTTAATTTGTTCATTGTCCCGATCTATTGTCCCGAATGTACATAGAACATGAGGACATGGTGCGAAAACTTTGCTAATTTATTCGTATTATTTTTTATTTTATATTAAATATATATTTGAAGGTGCATTACGTCATCTAGAAACATCAATTTAACAAATAGTAATATAAATATTCAACAATAATACTAACTATAGTTTAGAAAATAATTGTTTACTAGAATCAAATAAGAACTAGACGTTAATCGGAAGAAACTTAATAACTACAAAAGCTACTTTCGTAGGCAACCCATTGTCTTTAACACTAGATTTACGGAGCACTAAAAGCAGATGTTTTATATTAGTTTATAAAAGTAACAGTAAGACACTTATTCTGATTTTCAGCGAGCATTATTGTAATACTTGTCGCAAGTAACATAAATATTGAATAAGTAATTTGTAGATGTATCTTTACAATCTGAATAATCATAAATTAAAGTATTAGCAAACCGTCATTTTGACGGGTTCCGTAAACCTAGTGTTAATACAATGTGGAGTGAATTAAAGTGAAATTATTTAAAAGAAGAATTTAATGGTTCAATATTACATAGATCGCTAATGAAATAAAATTAAACAAATAGAACAAGTTTTATCTACCGATAGTGTCGCTTAAAATCGTCTAAAAACAAGCCCGCCTTTTTAATTCTAAGACTACACTCTATTCGGTAAAGTTTTAAGAGATAAAAGCAAAAAAGGAGCTGTACGAGATAAATATTTGATTAATATTTCCGATCATTGGAACGGTAAGCTTCGTACGATTTCACTGTTTAATCTTGAAATTGTTTTTATTCCTGTTCTCATATTCGAAAGCAAAATCACGTATACGAATTTTCCATTATTGGCGGATAAACTTTCAGCGTTATCAACGAAGAATGAGTGAGAATGAAACGCAGAAACTACGTACCAAACAGTAGTAGTTTTCCTCGGAATACGTCACGAAGAGTCAAGTGTAGTGGCTTGATAGGAGTGTAATTCGATTCGAACTTAATCGGATGAACATACGGCTCGTAAACTAGCGAAACAAGAGGTAAGGTATTGCAGAAACCCTCGTGTGGTATACTACGCCAATGCCACTATTCTTAAATTTGGTTTGGATCATGAAATACCATAATTACTTAATTTTTGCTGCATAAACGAAGATGATTAATTTTCTTGGAACAGTCGACTGTGTTTATTCGTCAGAATTATTATAGTCTGTTAATTATTTCAAGTGGTGACTGTTATACTGCAAGGATTGTAATACCCTACACAAATAAATTCTATTATACATTTTCACGCTTCGTGGAACCAATCACTGAGCCATTGTTTTATTTTCGGACATCATTAACGCATTAAAACATTACATAACACATTAAATTTTCTTATTCTGTTATGTTGATCATTTCTGGATAAAAACATTCAATATGTCAAATTGTTCATTGTTTTATTTTGGTTATTTTTGAATAAGAAAATTTAACATGTCTTATTCGAGAAATATATAATTTATTTATATATAAATAAGCAAGTGTAGTTTGTTGATAAAAAGGTAAAACTATATAATTTCGTAATATGTCGATAAATAAATAATTTTATTATATATTCATTGGTATTGATAATTATAGCGAACCAATGGCAAATAAATAAGTGTAAGATCGGAATAATGAACAATAGTAATAGTAACTGCAGATTCGCCATTGGTAATTTGCAATTCTATGACGACTCTGACTCGTGATAGAGAATTCTAGTGAAGTAGCCTGTTAAGCATGAATATTACTCCGTTCTTACAAGTCGGAATAAGATTCTGTTCTCTTGGCATCGATATAGTAAACGCAGACACGCAATAAATATAAATTTTCTAAGAAATGATATGAATCATTGTAACTGTGGGGATAATGGTACGGCAAGGGGTTAAACGATTCTAAGGATTTATGGACGAACCTACCAATTCTCGAATCAGATTCTACCAACCCGTAAAACCGTTTTTGACAAACGTTTATTCGCTGGAGTCACAGCAGCTAATAAAACGATGTCCAATTTCTTGGTTGGCCCGATCGTTTGCTGACTCTCGGCCGCAACCTATGTCCGGCCGATAACGAAGGAACATCTCGAGTGTCGTTCAGACGCACCACAAGCTCGATTAAAGAGTTCGTCATCCGAGAGGGAACTAGTCCGGCGACAATTTGACGTGCAAAACTTCAATTTCCCGTAAACTCGACGTCCCTCTAACTTTATTGTCGCGGAGAGTGCTGACGAATGGGAAGGCTAGGGGCGAGGGAACAAGTGAAGAAGGTCGGAGGGACGAGCAAGGGCCGAGGATGAGGCAAAAAGAAAGACTAGCTGGAAAGGTGGTCGCTCATTCTCTCCCGGTACCAGAGGGTGGCGAACCTGAGTCTAAAATTCTGTCACGTACGCGTCATAAGTCCTTCGCGCCTTTAAGTAAGAAGTAACGCCGTCCCAGCATCACTTTTCCCGTATAGTATGCGACACTAAGTACTTTGGACTTGGTGCGCAACTAAGTCTGTAGGCGCTCGAATGTCTGCTAAAGTTAAGCTACACTTCACCAAATGATAATTCTTTCGGCGACTTCGCGTTGTCCGAGTGTAACTGGAGCTCGAAACTAGATCGGGATCGTGTCAACTTCGAGTCGAAAGAATTCTCATTTATACGGTGTTGAAAACAGTGGTTGCTCAGAAAGTGGTGCCCGGTTAAATTCTCACGACATCTGTACAGTTAAATTCACACGATCAAGCTCGCTCTTTCCCCCACCACAATGCTTTGAGCTTCAAGAGACACTGTCTCGGTAAACAAGGGTAGAAATTTGGACACAGTAATCATCCAAGAAAAACAACTGATTTGCAGTCATTTTCGTCTGATGTTTATGATTGTAGCACCAATGGGTAGCTGAGACTCTTCCGATTAAAATGAATTTTAACACGATGTAAATCGAACTGCGTTTATCAAAGATCTTATTAGTATACAGCGTGAGCCACGTAATTTGCACACCTCCAATAACTTTAAATTACTTGACCTCAAAATTTTGGAAGCTTCCCTATGTACCAGGAGCTTTCCTCCCCTTTGATATTACGTATTTCATTAGTTTTTATAGGAAGCATAATTTAAAAGTTATTTCAGTTGTGCAAGTTGCGTGATTCACCCTATAAATTGCTTTTTAATTAATCCGAGAACAGCTTCAATTAATCCGCTTTACATCGTGTTTCGACTCGTTTGAATCGGCAAAATACGAGCTACCCATTGCTAGTGCAATTGTAAAAGTAAGGACAGAATTATTGATATTGAAATTCTCCTTATAATTGCATCTTTACTTGTTACTGATCGCGATGTCCCTTTGGATGTCGAACTTCGATCGTCTCTGCTCGACGTACTATATCTATCTCGTTTCCTATGTCGAACCGAACTCGGTTAGTTCGTGGAAGGGAAAAGTGTCCTGTACGTTTAAATATACATGCTGGCTCTCGAATCGACGTAAACTTAGTCGTGCGCTACTGCAATTCACGATCAACGGCGAGCTCGAAGTTGCCCAATTACCTCGGAAGTAACCGCGCCAATACAGGATCCATATCTCATATGTATTTAATTCTCCGCCGGCAACCTGGGTCTTTAAATACCCAGATGAAATATCCGTCATTGAATATCTTCGCAGAGAAAGGGTCGGGCTACCCGGTTTCCCACCTGTATAAACTTGATCCTCGATGGTACATTAAAATAGAGTCTCCGATAAGTAATTTAGTATATTCACAAATTTTGTTCAAGTCTAAAACAATAAACAAAATGAAACCCGGGCTTAATCCTGGTTGCTGGCCGTGTTAGTACAAAAGTACCTTGCGGGTGGAGGGTTAATTATATCTCAACTACTGAACAGTAGCGCAACGAGGACATCTCAAATAAATAGCACAGCAGGCATCCGTCTCTGCTAATCGTAGCAGCAGGATCTTAGTAGATCCCAGTCGATAAATCAAGGAAGAAGAAGCGCCCGCTTGCCAAGACTAGCCGAAAGCCAGTCCCGGTTCGTCCAGTCCGAAGTGTCTGGCTCTAAAATTCCGTCACGTGTGCAGCATAAGTCCTTGGCGACTGTAAGTAAGAAGTAACGGCGTGCCTTCTCACGTACGGTCGCGCAGGTACTCGAGAGTTCGTAAGTTCTCTAGGCTCGATGGAACACGTTGGTGGCCACGACCACCTCCAGCTTCGCCTCCGCGCCTCCACCTTTAGTTTCAGCTTCTTCGGCATCGACTCCGCTGCCAGCTCCACCTCCACCTTCAGTTACAGCGAGGGGCTTTAGCGCTCAAGAAGTCGCTCGCGGTGACCGAAGCGGCGACGGCGACGGCGACGGCGACGATCGAGGTTCCTCGAGGCTCGTCGAGGTTGCCAGAGGTCGACGGAGGTCGAGGGGCGTTTTGGTAGCGCCTTACGACGGAGTTCACTTGACGAGGAGGTGGTGTGCGGCGGTCAGGCGTGGCCGGCATACAAAATCCGCGGGGTATTCTGGTCATGTAGCAGGCACGGGGGTCCTAGCTTTCCAAGGGAGATACTTCCTTCTCCCTTCCGCAGCCCTGTTTTACTCGTTCGTAAGCTACCGCCCGCTAGGAGGTGGGGGAGTATTAATTGGCTTACGAGGCGACACTCATTAGCACTTTGAGTACGAGGGGCTGAGCGGCGAAGGGGGTGAGACACCCTCCGGAGGCGTTACTCGAGACCGAGACTGTCCCGCGTCACGCGCCTTACTCCAGATTCTCCCTCCGCTACCCACCTTCTATTTCTCCCTTTAATCTTCTCTCCAAGGAACTTCTCGACTTTTCCGCGACGACACGTGAAATTAGAATTACTCTGGCCACACTTGAAATTATATCCATCGATCCTGTGTCGCCACACTTCGCCCGGATCGAGATAATTCTGCGTGTCCTATCATTGAGTTCCGTTCCCCTGATTGGAGAACGGTCAACGGAAAATATCGAAAATTCAACGTGCTTCTCGACGAAGAGCTTGTAGCCGTTAGCCTTCATACCAGGCAACGGCAACCTTTATTGACAAATTATTAATCAACAAAAATGTGACTGCTAAGAAGACATTTCGGGTTATCTGCATTTTAAAACAGCCTCTTAGTGAATAATAAGATCATTTTTATTGAGAATATAATAATATATAATACATAAAAATTCAAAATTATAATTTCAATTGTTATAGAGAGAAATATAACTGTCGAATTATCAAATGAGTCACTCTGTGATCCGCGTGTCATAGGTTGCCGACGATTGTTTTAAACTTTTTAGTGTCGTACAACGATCGCTGTTGGCTACACTTGAGAAAATGTTATTTTCTTAATATCTGTAATTAATAACAGTCTTATGTCTTATCTCTTCCTACCATTCTCAATTTTCTGATTATCAGGTTCTATAAAATTGATATAAGTTCGCTCCGGAACTTCGCCAAACTACATCGAACAGATTAGATCGCTCTGGTACACACGACTTTTGGTCGACACCAAAAGGGTTAACGACGAGGGAATCGTTTGGAATAGAAACATTAATTATAATTAACTCTTTGGTTTCGAAGGTCCTTTCAGAGAACGCAACAGGACTGCTGATAATTACGACAGTAAAAATGAACAATTTTTGTTTTATGAAACAGAGTCAGTTAATATTACCGGTTTCTCAGTTTCTTATGTCCAAATTGTTGTAATTTCAGAAAAACTTCTGTGGGAAATAACTGAATGAATTTCTTAAGTCAATCGTACGTTGTATTAAAAATGACACGTAGTCTAAATAAGTTCTGTCTTCAAGCGTTAATTTCTGCTTCGCGAATTAATACATTCGAGTTCTTAGTTTAATCAGTTAAGTGTGTTTGACGACTATATCCGTCATGGAGATGTGGCAGAATTTTGTGTCATGACGATTATATCCGTCATACGTAAAATTTTGTTACAATTTGATATTTAAATTGTATATTCGTAAATTTTAATATGTTGAAAATGTTTAGAGGTCAAGACGAAATGAAACAAACAAATGAAAATTATAAATAATTTGAGTTGGATTCGTCATCGCTTGATTATCGCGACACACACTGATGGACGCTTTGCAAAGAGATCGCCACAGTTAACTGGTTAATTCTTTTATTTAAAGTGACACGAGACGATTGGTCGGGGGAAATAATTAAACTCGGATTGTGGTTGCACGTTTTTACGCTTTCGAAAATCCTCGTCAGATCCATGTTATTATATAATCGTAAAGATCTCGAATCCTTCCTTTCATCCAGCCGGTGCCGCAATCGGGCTGCTCTTTTCCGAGCCACGAGTGCTTACATTCGTGTAACATGATCCTCAAGTGGTAAACTGAACGGACAGTTGAACATGATCGACTCGTCGTTGATCAATCTTAATTAACTGCGAATTACTCGACGCTCTAAATGCAGACCGAACCGCAGAGCCGAATGTTCGAAACGATCCCCGATGGTTTCTCTCGCGAGCAATTTCTTTCCTTCTAACGTTCCCTCGGCCCGTTTTATTTGTACGGCGCGTAGATCGTGCCCGCGCTGGGTCCAGCAAATTGCATTTCGATTCGTCGATATTATGTAAAGTATCCTGGGCGTAATGTCTATCGGCGTTTCCCCGGAAAATATCGCGGCAGTTGGTTTGTGGGAATGAGACAGGATTGTGGCTGGGGAATATTTCGTGGTTCCCGTGGATTTGCGCCGCTGCGGTCGACCCGATACTCCGAACTCTCAGTAGATCCAATTTGATCGGAAGACCGCAGCGTCTACGGGCGACCTTCTATAGAAACGGACAATGTGTGTACACTATGCACGAGATTACCCCCGCTCTCCTCCACTCCCCATCAGCCCCATCCCCCCCTCGCCGGCTCTGATTCGTTTACTCTCGTTTCTGTCTCTACCTCTACGCTCCGCCTAGCTAGCGCACCCTCCGCTTCATAGACAATGTTGCTCGATACGGTATTGTTCCATCGCGGTCTTCGACTATACCAAACCTCACCCCGGTTACCATTACCCGTCGTCGTCACTCTCTGCAACCCTCGTCTACAATTTGCACCCTCGCCGACCCATCGCGTCTATCTCGCCGATAGCTCCCGCAGATGAACATTTCCGTATCGGTATACGTTACGCGGAACACAACTTTGTGCTCGCTGCGCAAAATCCGAACTTCCAATTTCTTGTGCACTCCACCCTTACCGGGCGTCCTGCTAGCATACTCCGAAAAGTATCCTTCGAATTTTTGTGTAACTTCGACCGGTGGCAATTTCGTTCACTCGACTGGTTTAATACTTTGCGGACCGTGTGTCGGTCAGACACCACGTTCACTTTTGCATTAACCAGTTAGCTGTTGCAATCTTATTGAGAAGTGTGACCGTTACAACATAGGATTAAGCCCTAATGGAATTTATTTTATGATTTATTTACTTAACTGGACCAACTAGCCGTTCTAGTCGAGTATATTCGACATATAAAAATGGCAACATTTTTGGTACGACGAGTATACTCGCCAAAAATAGATAATTGATTAATATATACAGTAATGAGCAAAATGGTATAACTTTTTTAAAAACTGGTCTAAATGACTTGAATGTTTTTTCAAATGTTAAAAGGTCTATTTCACTGTACAATGGATAAATTTTCTTGAACTTTGATATTACTTGGAATAAAAAAGATGTAAGAAGCTCTCGTTTTTAACTATTTTATACATTTGAATTTAGAAATACATTTAGAAAATTTAGAAATACATTTTGCACATTTCGGTAACTTGCATACATGCTAAAAATAATTTATCACTGACTAATATGACGCTGACAATGCAAGAAGACTGTAAAAGAGGATATGTCATAAATAACAACATAACGTAAGCAGGATCACAAATCAAATACATTATGGGAATACAATTGCATTCATAAGTTTACAGAAATGTCTGAATTCAAAGGAAGGAAAACTTTCCAGCGAAAAGCGTTAAAAGATACGGTCTTGATGATTCGTTTGAAAAACAGAACTGCATATTTTTCGTCGGATCTTTTAGACATAGATTTCAATGAAAATTCAACGACCTGCTTTTTTATTATAAACGGTTTTTGTGGTATTGCGCATTCAAATGTACGCAGGGAATCGAACAAATCAATATCCTACCCGAATAAGAAGTATCGATGACGCATAGACCTGGCAGACGTAACGCCTTTTTCCGACTCAAAATCATTATGAACGCATCCATCTCTCAAGTACTTTACTTCGCAAAATACACGAAATACCTTAACACTCGTGGAATCGTCACCAGGTCATTTTGGATCCAGGAATTAAAGTTTTGCTACTCAATTTTTCCAATAATTTCAAACGATGCTGCAATTTTGAATAAACCTCGGGCATCTCATTATAGCTTGTCGACCATGAATAGTTTTCCATTCGTTAGTCACTGTGGCAATTTCATGAGAGAAACTGAATTACGTCCGCGTTATTTATACAAGGTATAAGGTTGAAGAAAAATCTTACGACCAAGACCCACATCAACAAACGTAGCAAGGGAACGAGGAAGACGTTCTATGTGCTGCCACGGTAAAGATGCTGCATATTCTAATAAATGTGATAGGATGTTTGTGTGCAATGTACATTTGAAGATAACAACGACTGTGGAATGATCGAAGAACCCTTTCCTGATGCATTATTTGTAAAATGGATTTAAAAGAAATAATGTATCTAAATAGTTTCAATGCATATTAAAGTTAACTATTAAAAAATGGAAACGTGAATAAGCGTATCTTTAATATTTCGACTGCCATACCAACAATCTCAAAAATGTCATAAGATTAGATTATAATATTTTATTCAATTAAATATAACTTGCAAACCGGAGTATTAATTTTTCTAAGATTCTTACGTTTTCTGAATCTCAACCCTTTACACTCGAACCTATTTCAACACTAAGACCAAAATAGCTTCTCCGACTTGCAGTATTTTTATGTTATGTAATTTATGCATTTAATGCATATAAAATAGAGCCTTGCAGCCCATGTAACATTTACACTTTCAATAGTGTTTTAGAATATAAACAGGTTTGATAATGTGCTTACAAATTACCTCGAAACGTGTTATAACAATTTTTAGTAGCGCCCCAGTGTCGCAACTCGAGTGCAAAGAGCTAATAAAATTCGGAAATTATGATTGATCAGCATAAAAATTAACTTTCAAAATTTGACTAAATAATTTCGTCACCTACGCATGAACGACGCGGCAGTCGAAGCGTTGAATTTATTTAATCGCGAGGTCAATTCTTCGAACAGATACGTTTCTGAAGTCATCTGCAAATTCAGAAACGTATCCCCTGCACAATACCGGATCACGCCTCGCTTCTCCAATTACGTTTCCGCTCTCGATATCAATTGTACAAGCAAACGCGGTTGAAAACGGTCTCTTGAGTCATCGATGATTGTAACTTGTTGCTGAAGGTCAGCAGGTTCCAACAATACATGCAGTATCTCACAGCGGCTGGGCTCTCGAGGAACAAGCATCGATTGCTAACGTAACATCCGTCACGATCCATGTACATTATTCTTTTAAGATTATTCTTAACCAACCTCACTATGCAAAATAACGATGAATCATGACCTCAGGCAGAAAAACATCTGCCGGTGTAGATGCATCGATAATGGGAAACACTTACACGTAACGGTCTTCGCGTGGTCGTGGACGACCGTGTTAATTTTAACTTTAACTTCAGTCGTCTTCGTTTCATCGTTTCTAGCGATAAGTTTCAAAGTGATGCAAATTGTTTTCGTTAGCGGAGCTTGCTAATCCTATTGTCGCAGCGACTTTCGGTCGGTAACGTCGACTTGCTGGGAAATCTCTTTTTAATCGATCGATTAACCTGAAACATCGATGTTGAATCCATGCGAATGTCAATAAAACACTTCTACCTTGGACACAAGGTTTATTTATCTTCGCATAAATCCGGTCATAACTTCATGGCACGCTATCCGTGAGATTAACTCAAAATGATTGATTTGCAACTTGAGTAACTTGATCATCATGCAAGATAAGAATTTGCCAAGACGATTGTAAGCAATGGAAACGAAATAAAAATATGTTGTGTGTTTAAATAGTTTTGATATGTCAATCATACTGTAGCAATATTAACCCCTTGCCATACCGCGAGTCTCTGAAATTTCCGTGCCAAACTTGGTCGTCGGAAAGGTCGCGGGAAGAGCCGAGCAGCGGAGCTCGAGTGGCGCAATTTGAAACACGACACCTTACGACTAAGTTACATCCCGCTCTCGTATTTACTTCACACGAGGGAAACCTTTGAAGATTTAAATAAATTTGAACGGCCGAACGTAACACTATCCCCTAGATAACACGTTGCTTATACGGGGACATATAATCCCATTCAAGAGAACCAAGAATGGGTCTGAGCTGACCCGAGATAAGGATCACGAGTCAGACTCGTGATATTCATGTTTGGCACGGAAAGTCGATCACGAGTCAGACTCGTGATATTTATGTTTGGCACGAAATGTCCTTCACGAGTCTGACTCGTGATATCCATGTTTGGCACAAAATTTTCATCACGAGTCAGACTCGTGAAAGTATGGCAAGGGGTTAATAAGTAGATTGTGGATCTTTATGCAACATACAAATTATCTACGACGATTGCTGTAAACAGAAGTCGAGTAAAAATATATTTCCTCTGTTAATAAATTGACTAAGTTGAAAGTATAACAACAAAATTCTTAAAATTTTCAACCATTTTCATTGTTCCGTATTTCATCTGCTCACTTTTCTCGTAAATGCATAAAACCCGATCAACATAGTAATTAATATTCGGACGCTTTCGAAAAGAAAACCTGCGAATACAACAAAGAATGATGCATAAAATTTAAAAAAAATTGCAGGGTTGCTTTGCAAAACTTTTCAAAGATCTCAAAAATTTCATTGAAATCCGTTAACATTGCTGTGAGCGACCACCTATAGACACTAAAAGAAAATCATAGTTTCTCAGAACTTTCGGTAAACATCCATAATAAATCTAAAAATTGCTACACCTCGCGATGCCTTTCGTTCATCTCCGTATCAACCGGAGACAATAAAAGTTCTCTGGAGAGGTTCTGCATACTTTCGAAAAAGAAGAGTCTTTCAAATTTAATACCATCGGTGGAAGATACATCGAAGATCCCTCGGGAGATCCACCGATGTACCCCTTCTCTCGTATTTATTTTACAATGCGGTACTGGCTGACCGAAGACCACGACTGCGGCCGAGTTAATTGAGCCATTCGTCCGAGGCCCGGAACGTTGCTTGATAAACAAAATATTTAAGGGTTTCCTCCAGCCCGGCTTGGTTTACCTGCATCCACTGAAATATACAGGATCGGAAAGAATCCTCAATTCCACGTAGAACGGTATGACGAACATGTTACGGGGAACAGCAGTTTCGAACATTACATATTGACGAGTCCGGGTGCTGGGTTTTGCGGCGTGCACGAAAGGAAATAAGAAAAGAGACGAAAGGAAAGCAAAGGAGAAAGAAAAGTCGCTGGGTCGGAGAGAATCTTCCGTAGTGCGGCCACGTAGCCGCCGTTTGTCGATCGTACCGCAATAATTCCTTATTGCTCCTCCAACCCCTAACCTGACCCTAACCCTAACCCTAACTCCTTCCTCATTTCTTCTCCCCTTCCCTCGCCTTTCTCTTCGTACTCTTTCATCTCGATTCGCTGTTTTCCCTTGCGATCACCGCCGCGCCGCGCCGCGCCGCGCTGCGCAGCTCCCATTCCGCTCGACTCCACCCCTACCACCGACCAATAATCTTCCACTTCCGGAAGGAGTTTTCGGAGATTAACGGGAAACTATTAAATCTAGCTCAACCGGAGGATCAGTCGAACAAACCGATAACGTGGTTCCGATTGACGCATAACGATCTACTGAATGAAACCGGTGATCGCCATTGTCCTCGATTCCTGGGTCTGTTGATTTTCTGGGCTGCCTTTCGTCCAACTGATTTTATTGTGAGACATTGACAATGCCGTCGCATTTCGTGCAGCGGTTTATCGACGTCGCAATAATCGTTTCGATGTTATCATCGTACCGTGCAATCAGCTGACCGTAGGCTTTCCTTCGAAGCCGGACAAAGCGACACGGAGGCGGGTTATTAATTGTAGAAATGTCGCAGAATCGTGTCCACTGCTTCATGGGAACGTAGCGAAGCCTGCGCTGGATAACTATGACAATTCTGAGAGGAGTATTATAGCTAGGGATCAAGTCCAGTGTACACTTATGTACGTCAATGTATACTTGTGTACTCGGGACAATTTCGATAACCGAGTTTCTTTCCGTTGGTTTCGATTATTATTTAGTATCATTAATCCTTTGGCCTGCAATTTCTTTCATTTCTACACGAACTACAACCTCTCTGTCGTTAATAAATTCTTAATGAGGTAAAAGGATTTATATTTATTGTTTGTCTGCATTAACTCTAATGATCAGGTATTGATAACAGACAAATTAAATCTTATGTCGATTTGAAATAAATAACGGATAGAGGATATGAATTAACGAATTAAATTTTATTCGACATTTCCGAATAAATTCATTTCTTATTGTAATATACTCGATTACATTTCTAATTGCGGGACTGAAATACTTTTAATTTAGAAATTGGGATATATGAATTTAATTAATAAGGTTACGAAAGGTTTTCATCTTACTGTTATTTCGTAAACTCCTGTCAATTTTATTATTCGTTTTGTTCTGAAGTTGAAACGTAAAGATAAATCGTTCCGGTCGATTAATGCGTTAACTGCCTCTGGGGGTCGCTAATAACCGACGCTGGACTTGTCAATGGTTCGTCGGGGTCATTAGTGTCCGGCAACAATAAAGTCGCCTGTATCAGTTAATATAATCAGAACATGAAGTTCATAAAATTTCCATTATTAGAATATAATGCTGCAAGAAACAGTACTGACATCGATTTTCATACAATATTTAATCGTTCAAAATACGCTTGCAAGAGTCCAAATGTTTCCACGCTATTATCAGCAGAAATTACTTTATTTACAAAATTACTTTATTACAAAAATTTTGTAAGTAATCTATTCTAAATCATAATTACTGTATGATTTGTCAACTATAGATTACAGATCATGCTCGTTACTAGAAAGGCAAGTATGCCAAAGAATTTATGAAACGCAGACTATGAAATACCAGCAAGAATAGCAAAAGCAATGTTTCAATTAAATGTAAGTTCTTGAATCACACAATTCAATCTGTAAATCTACGATGTGGAACGTTACCGAAAAAAATAATGAACAGTGAAGTGTGCATTTAACCTGTACAATGAAAGCGTAGGAAAATCAGCCGGCGCTCAACGCGTTAAATTACTTTTTAACCGTCTCGAACGAAAAGCTCAAAGTTTCAAATATCCGAATTCCAGTTGCACCGGTCCTGTGTTTTAGCAATAACGAAAACTCGTACGAATAGATGCAGAACTTTACAGCCACCGATAGGTCTATTCATCGAAACTCGCTTGCTCGTGTTACACGGAAATCGCAAACAAACCAAACTGTTCAAAAATCGGAATCGGAATTCAACGAAACATTGCTTGACGGTATACACGCATTCTTTTGCACGTACATTCGATTTCAATCTGGGCTTGCGATTAATTTCGCAATAGCCAACGTTCAGAAATACCTACCGTCGCCAGCCAGCGTAACGGGATTTACGAACCCGCGAAATTCGGCATCGGATTGCGGTGTTCGGGATGTAACACCATTATTGACGGAACTGATACTAGAACTACTATTGTCTGGTATCCCGTGTACCCTCACCGAAACCTCCATGTTTCCCACAGTATAGCAAATTTACAAATACGTAGATCTCTATTCCGTTTAATTTAATGACAAAGTGAGGATACTTGAATAATTGCAACGGTGTTAATTTGATGTAATTCCGCAATTGGAGAATGCGAGTGATCGATAGATCACGGTGGACGTGACTTTTGTGGAGGAATATACAGCAAGTAAAATGAAAATAGAATTCGATAAGACCCTCCTTCTGTAACTGTTACTTGTTTATTTAGTTTGGTTCGTTTCGGGATCTACAGATGCATGCTTCACTCTCTTAGTTTCAAACATAGGAATGCGAAATTAGAGCAAGACACGGTTGTTTTTGTGTTTCTTTCCTAACTTCTATGACCAGCCGACATTAGTATACGATGAACTGTCCAACGAGGAATACTTTGCGAGTCCGTTTGTAATTTTTGTATAGAAATATCAAAATCCGTGTGTAGTGTCTCTTCGGTTGATTGAATTTTATTTTCCAGAGTGTATTTTACCAATTTTCGCAGTGATCACGGGGATGATGAAGATATCTTCCCCCTGGATTCGAGGCAACATTTTTTCCATTACTTTTCGTGGAATCTAAATGGGGCTTGTGAATTAAGATGGCTCCGAGACAACGTACGAATCGTTTGTATATATAAGCTCTTACGCAACCACTTCTTCCCCCTCGTGAACAGAAAGTTAGCCCTCCTACCGACTGCCGACGATTTACGTTCACGTAACAAACCTTCTCTACAGATGCAGCACATTGCGAGGATCGTTCGGCCCGAGGCATTTTTTGGATCGTAATCGAGTTATCCAGCTATTTAAAGGGCCGCTAATAGACTGGTACAGTGATCTAAGTGACCCAGAAATGCAACCAATTGGCCGTAGGCGAAAATTCACATTAACCACCCACGCGGCGCCGCGTGAATGACGTCGAATACGGAGAACAAGTCCGCCTGACATTGAATACAAATCGACCACTTGACCAGCCTCGATGATCGTTAAGCACTGTTCTCATGCTAAATACTTTGTTAATGCTGCGATGCGTTCTGCAACCCTCGGCCGACGACTATAGTCGTGTTCATCGTTAGATAATATGCTCTCGAGTAGACCGCGGAATTTACAGCGGAATAAAAATTGCACCAATTCCAAGATACAAAATCGCTATTCAGTGGTGTACTATATAATTCATAGTAATTTCTACATTGTTACTGCCATTGAAATGAAAATTTAACAAAATATATTTGTATATTTTTATTTTCTGCCATTTTTAATATAGAGATATATAGACGTTTTGTTAAGTTTTCGTTTAAATATCACTAACGTGTAAAAGTTACTTTGGCTCTATAATTATTCACACCACTGTAGTTATTTATGAAATTTCTTGATCACTATAATTAGTTTGAAATAATGCAATGATTCGTATTATATCCACTCATTTTCGTCATAAATGCTTAAAACCCGAAGTTTGCTCATGAGAATACTTTAAGGTTGAAAATATTTTTGCGAAGAACGCCTGCCTCTTTAGTTTATTATACCGAAATAAATATCTATAAACGGATCGCAAGAACTCTTGCATTTGAGTCTCGTAATTCAATATCATATAATAAACAATTTTAGAGCCAAAGTAACGAAATATGTACGGTATTGTCACTTACAGGCACGGAGTTTCGTAACATGTAGCAAACGTTGTCTTACCTGAAACAGAGAAAGAGAAATTTTGTCAAATTAGAACAATCAGTTACGCAATTACATTCTAAGACTATTCGTTGCGGTATAAAAACGGTACTTGTATCTATTGCGGTCGCTCCTAATCACATTAAATACACATATGTTTGTCATTTTCAAAAGTTGAACAATTTGATTGAAAAATGCAACACATTGACACGACAGAGTTTGGCATATTGTATTGGAAGAACAAATTAGATTTCATTCGTAGGATTTATTCGAAGAATTTATGGGAATCATTGTTCGAATAAAACTTTAAGATTATTGGAATAAAATATTACTCGAATTAATAATTCGAACAATTCTTCGAATAAGGTTTCACTTTCTGTGCTTCATTTTCTATGCAAGCACAAGTGCTTCTACCACGGAGGAATCGAATGATGTAAATTTTCTAGTCACGGTTATGAGAAACGACTTTAAAAATAGATTTATAGTTCCGGAATGTCACGTACAGATGGAAATTGTTGTGCGTTAGACGGTTACCACTAGAATGGAATGCTCCATTTGGATCCAGAGTATAAATATTCTTATTCGACTATTTCGATTCTGACAATTAATTAAAATGTTCGCATATTTTATTAATATCCATAGAAGCACTAAAAAGTAGTGCTTTAACAAATATTTTGACCGAAATTATCGAATAAAGTTACAAATGATCCTAAGCATACTCGGTTCTATTTTCGTCGAGGAGGTCCGCCGTTCGACCGTTAAAGCACCGACACCTAGTGTCTATCGTTTGCATATTTATGTTACGAGTATTCCGCGTAAGATGCAGTCCACGTATTGCCTTAAGCAGAAATCATCTTTCCAGAGAAGCACTTAAATCAAATTGTTCCGGTAACGAGAAACCTCGTGAAAAATAGACTACTTAGAAAGAAACATGCCCGGTGGAGATTTACTTCGAACATTTCGAATTTTGCAATGTCGTCCAGCATTTCGGACACAGTTTCTGAATTATCCGGAACCCCGAACTCCAATCGGGAAACAGTATCGGGCAACGTTACGTAATACGTTCCGCTGATTGCGCTTTCGTGTTCGTACACTTAACCGAATGGCGAGAAGTTATTGCAAGAGAAAAAAGCCGGTTGACCGACAACAGGAGTGCTCCTTATCGAGAGGCTCCATGCGGACGGAAAAAAGTCTTCGGATACCTTATCGTCCGAAAATAGTAACGAGCGGTCGTGCGAAAAATGATAATCGTGTCGCGTTTCATCTAATTACGAGGCAACCGAACGCCGACATATTTTCTAATAGGCAAGGTTCGCGAGTTTAATATACAATACAATACAATAGTTCTCAACTTTAATTGGTTATTTGAACGCGTTAGTTCGTTGGAATGTCAATGACTCGTCCACTTTTGCGTTCGGAGTCTGGAACATTAGAAAGTGGCGCGATCATTTGCGAATGCAATAATTTCACAATCGCTTTAACTCCTTCGGTGGAATTGTCTAATATTGAGAGGCTCGGCCGAAATCTTTGAATTGCGTTAACGTATATCGTTAACGTCGTTCGTTCGTTTCATTTGTAAAATGCTGAAACAGTTGTAGGAGGAACAATGATAAAAACGATGCATGTTTAGTATTTGTACGTTACTAAAAGCGTACGTTATGATAGGTTTTTATCTGGAGAAATTTCAATTCCATTGGATATTTATTCAATAAAGTCGAATAAAATTGTATTCGTTAAGTCTCTATCTCTTATCCATCATATGAATAAAATTTTGTCTAAATCTGATAGGCGCGTACACGACCATTGTGCCAACGAGGAATAATAAAGTTCTCGAACTGAAATTTTTGCCAGAATTGGGTATGCTTTTTTCGATCCGACCTTTTCACATGAAAAAATTTCGTTTATTAATAAAACAATTAATTGGCAAAATAATTTTCGCATAATTCGAATCAACGTAAAAAATTCTATCTAAATGCGTATTTTCAAAATTGTACCCGGAAAATCACCTGAACGTCCTCCCTTAAAATAGTTTGCCGTTAACAAGTGTACAGAGTAATTTATTATGACAGAATAATTCGGATATCCTTATTTTCCTTTTTAGTAACAATCATTTGACGACGAATTATCGTATAAACTCATACTCTTAAAGACAAATTTTAAAAAACGAATAAAACAATATCCGTTTTGCTATAAACATTCATCAAACTCGGGGAAACCTGAGTGCTTTATGAAATGTCATCGAAATATTTATTTTATTATATATAAAAGTATTCGCGTACGTTAAAATGTTGAACGATTTTAGTACCCGGTAGTCGCAATTGGAAACATTTATTTAATAACAGTTATCTCAACCGTCTTCGCGACTGCGCTTCTCGAAATAGACCGGGCACGTTTTAAACTTGGAACGTGCATCTCCGGCATCGAGGAAGACAGAAATTAATACTTCCTTAGTCTGAATCTGACCTACATATTTTGAAAGAGCTTCCCAAAAATGAAGATCCGCCGGGCGTTAACGAGATAAAAATAAGCTATTCGGCATACAAAATAAATTTTCCAGCGAGGTCGCGCGTTCATGTTGTTCCGTATATTGTCGTCATGTATTCGGTCATGTATTCGAATACGTAGAAGCGTTTTGCAACCTGTGTAAGTAATAGTGACATTGTCGTGGGGCGCTGGTAACGTAGACAATAAAGTCGCCATATTAGCAGTCGTAACTACTAGTTAGGATTACGATGCATAACGTGACTCGTTACGATGAAATAGATCTCACTCGCCCTGTTCGTATTTTCGTAAGCAAAGCCCTTTCCGCAGCTGTACGAATAACGAATTTTCCCGCTCTCCGTCGTCTCTAATTAATATAAATGATCATTTGCTTAGCAGTTTCACGAGTAAGAATCAATAATAACTAATACAAGATAAAAAAAGATAACAAAAGACATACGATCAAAATGCAAAATTAATACTAGGTTTACGGAACCCGTCAAAATAATGTAATTTTTTAATTTCTTAATTAAATTTTTTAATTGTTAATCCATAGGCTCGCACAACAATCACATTGATTATACTACTTCGAACTATTGAGTTTGATAAAGATGCGTAGGTGGCATGAATTTCAATAATATTTGATACGTCCACTGTTTAGACACAACTGAACCTGCACTTTTTAACACACGGTAAAAAATAACTTTTCTAAAAGCAATAACGAGCAATTTTCTTACTAGGATTTTTTAATATCATTTAATTCATTTCGACTCTAGATGCCTGATTTTGGTTTAATAAAATTATCACTAAATATGTAGATAAATTGTAAACAGCACAGAACGTTTTGAGCAGAATGTGTGAAACATTAATTTGCGAGATACTTGAGTATTTCGAAATAAATAAATTGAATTACAATTTTGCAGAAATAAATAATTTCATAAATTTCTTTCACGTAGCAGAAACGATATTTTTCCAATATTTCAAGTCTCTCTCTCTCGCACTCATTATACTTTAAATACTTGTTATTCTATTATACTTATGACTGACCAATGCTTTCCATAAATTCATAAAATTGATAATAAAACGTTTAAAATGATTAACAAAAGAAGTTAGAACAGTCGAGGTTATTTAATAAGATATAAAATAATAATAATAATAAAATAATGACAAATTTCGAAAAGAGAAAAATATAATGCGACGTTCTAAAAGAAACTAATTACTTGTTGGGATTTTTATCAGCTACCGTTATTTTGTTAAATGTTCAGTTTAATAAAAAATATCATAATGTTCCAGACATTTTATTGTGTCTTTGGCAATTAAATTTTATTTTCGCTTTTTTTCTACGGCCGTACACCGTCAATAAAACGATGGGGGTGGGGTGAAGGGTGGAGGGTGGAGGATATGACAACGTTTCGGTATACGATACATTATCAAAGCAAGAGGGCACCTTCATGCCATGTGAAATTGCGCAGCACACGGTAAACTTTGCCATAAGCTTCATTGCGTAATCCTAAAACATTTTACTGCGCGTGGGAACGATGTACGTCATGTACCGCATTGGTTTTAACAAGGATAGCGCCAACGCGCAACTGTTTGCGTTCGTGTCTTTCAATAAAACTGTTCTGCGATTTATCCAAGGTATTTGAAACGAAGCGGACGGTAAAAAGCACAATATGCCTGTATGCAGTAAAAGTTATACACCTACTATTGCACACTTGCACTATTGCCGGACGTAAACCCTCCAGTGAGCCGTACCGAAAAAATTTGTCTAGCGTGATAATTACGACAGATTACTATAGTAAAATTTCCATTCGTAATAGCACTGTGTTTCACACTGTGTCGCGTCTGTGGGCATTTGGAACAAAACTCATAACTCTAAACCGATTAATTTTCGATCTAAGTATCCTAATAGCTTTTTTACAAAAAGAATGTACAGATACATCATTTTAATCATTTATAAAATAAAAATTTATTGACAATATTTGCTACTGTAATTCGTTGCAAATCGAACACTGATTAACTTTTGTTCGAAACGTTATTTTATCGAATCAGTACCTGAAGTACCTGAAAAATCATAACGTGAATTACGAAGTGTATGTTATAGGCTACATTTGTACGTGTTATATTATGTTACGTATTTGAAAAATTAATAAGCTACGTTTCTTTATTACGAATGTAACAGCAAGAGAATTACTGTTCCACTTGTGTTCCGTATTTTTGTTATAACTTTTTACTAAAACTCTAAATGACCTCTGTTTACGTAACATTTTTTTTTCTTACATAGTGCAATAGTATATGGTGAGAAAGTTTGAACATTAAAACCTGGGACATCTTTGCAAACTGCTAAAGGATATAAAAATTAATATAAAGATATTAAAGAAAAGAAAGTCAAAATTTATCATTTAAAAGTAAGCAAAGTGAATAAATTCGACTCCATTAAAGTGGTAATTGAAATACGTTGCATAAGTCCTTGTCACGTAGATCGAAAGCACGATTGAAGAATTGCAACCTCTTCGCGACTCTTGACCCGCCCTGTACAATTGGAACACGCTGAAATCAAGAGACCACACTTTGCGTCGCTTCCAGTCTAATCAATCATTCGAAGGAATCTCGCAAACAAGGATAACTAACGATCGTTTGCAATGGAATACTTTCAGGATAGATCGAAGAAGAGATCGAGCAGATGTCTCGTCACCGAGTGGCTTCAGTAGCAAACAGAGAAAGATATAAAAAGTGGAGGGGAAGTAGGATTTACGGAGACAAAAAGTAGGGTTGGAGTAGGAGCGAATGGAAGAGGGAGCTTGATATAGCGATAATGGCGCGGTACTGGAGTGCCGTCCCATTACAATTTGCAATTATTGCATTTCCCGGTAAATGGGTTGTGCTTCTGGCGAGCGGCGCCCTATCCTCCTAGAAAGGAAGAGCTACGAACGTGATTGCATTGGGATTCCATTGAACGACATTATAGGGCCGGCTATGATCGGGATGAAAAAAAATTCGGCCGGTGGCTAATGATGTTGAGTTAAGATTCGTAGGATCTGCGAGGCCCTTCTTAATAAAACAACTTCGATTAGTCATTCGCTTTTAACAGAAACAAACTAACAAGTTTTCGTTTCATTAAGTATAATACAAGTCGTATAATCCTATAGTCGTATAGTCGTAAAGGTGAATACATTATCACCAATTAATGTGGAATATAAAAAAGTATACAGAGGGAAGCGATTAAATGAATCACCATAGATATTTTCGAAATCGTAGACAGATTCGATATTTCTATCAAAGCTATAAAAGTGATCGATATTAATTTATAATTCCCTAGAAAATTTGCTTAAATTGCGAAGCAGTTTAACTGTTCAATCCAATTCGATCGCGTACACAGCTGTACTGAGAATCAGCACGAATGCACAGTTTCGAATTTCAAGTAAAAGTAGTTGCTAAACAGTTGAAACTTGAAAAACTGAATTACTCTGGCAAAAATAATTCGATAAAGTATAAATTATTTTATAAACTATAGGTGATGCGTGTAATGTATTCACGGCTGATAATTGCATTTCGCAAAGTTCGTAAAACTTGGAATGTTCAGTAATACGCAAAACGTCTGTTCCTCTTTTTCTTCCTCTCTCTCTCTCTCTCTCTCTCTCTCTCTCTCTCTCTCTCTCTCTCTTTCTCCCTCCCTCTCTGTCTCTTTCCATGCCACCCGTTTCACTTCTTCCCGTTTCCGGTCTCTCTTTCACCCGGCAACTTATCCGCTCGTACCTTTCGCTACTTCAACTCCCGGTAAATTAGATTAGCGTGAATTAGCGAGCCGTATTCCAAGCCGACGGCCAAATTCCAGCGCGAGTCGCACAGAGCAGAAAAGGGGTGGTTTGGTTACAAGCTACCTATTGCCGGCGAGCCGGCTCTTACTCCGCCTAGCTGCTATTATTTCCGCTGTTATTGAAGTGCTAACATACCGTGTACAAGCTGATATTGGGCAGGAAATTTTAATCGTCGCGTTGTCGGCAAGGAAATGGCTGCCGCTGTTCTGCGCTCGAAAGAAATCCTCAGGAATTGTAAAAATATTTCATCCTTTTGATCTTGAACATTCCGGCGCGCAGATGCCACTCGCGTCCGCAAATACACGGCACTGCCTTGTTATCGCATGCTACAGGTTACACGGCACACAAACCGTGATTTCGGGCTGCATACGTACAAACGCGGAGCAAGTTGCCTAGAGGCTATCCATTCCAGACACGAATGACTGAAGATTAGATCAAAGCCGTACTTAAGTTAATTAGTTCCCTAGTCTCGAAAATCTTACCTAAAAACTTCTGCGTATTTGTAGGCAGCTAAAAAATATATACGATTTACTATTATAATAATTTGAGCATTTCAAGCAAGATTACTATTCGGCCCTCTTTCTAGACCTGTTCTCCTTTTTAAATAATTGTCCTACCGAAATTGTTGTTACGAGAAACAAATTCCTGCGTTCCTGCGTTTTACAATAATTTTTTCTATATGTGTACTAAATTTATTATAGTTTACGTCGGAGTATGTTGCTGTTATTTGTACAGAACTGTCAGATTTGAAGTTTAATTTCCGAGTGGAAAATACCATCGGAAGTAACTTTAATAAAATTATTCTATATAATGTTGCAATATATACTTGAGATTTGATTTCCGTTACAGTTTGTATGGCTGCTTACTCACGTTCCATATAAATACGCTGAAGAAGGTAACTAAAAACTTGGATATTGTTTTCACGGTGAAATGAAAGCATCTTGGCAAGAACTGTGTGAAAAGAAAAATTTTCTTCGGTCCATTTCTCTTTTATTTTTAACCTCTTGCCGTACCGTTATCTTCACAGTTACATATTTCGAAATAACAGTCTACCTTACCCACTGTACAAGAATTAATTTCTAGTCACCAAACGATTAATTTGGAATGATTAGTTGCCAACGAAAAGAGATGAGTAGGTCCTTAGTATCGATCAGAGTTAGGAAGTGATCGATTATTTTGCGTTTACTTTTGTAATTGATTGCGGAAAGTAGTCACGGTAACCATAATCATTAATAACACATTTGGTAATCTGTAATAATTAATCAGTGATTATATTCACTACCACAATACCAAATTATTTAATTAATCATAATAAAAAATTATCATTCAATGAGAATAGTGGAAGATAGGTTCAATAGAAAACCGTGAAGATATTGAGAGAAAGTAACACTGCTGTTGCTCTATTGCTGACTTAATAACATTAAAAGGTACAATTAATTTTCATTAAATTTTTATTTATTACAATTGACTTAGCAAATATTCATTTTACATAAAGATCGGAAGTCTAACCCCGACCAACGATTAGATTAGCTTCGATCGAATAATCATTAATCATGAACATGACTTCACGTTAGTCATAATCGTTAATCATTGATCAGACTGTTTTTTGCCGAGCTCTGGCATCGATATTCAACGATCTTTGAAGCGGGCAACGTGACAGGCACGTTGCAAAAACTTAATCGAAAGCGTCGTAGCAGGTCATTGCCGCGACCACTTCCGGGATTAGCGCTGTTTGTTGAAAAACGGTACAAAATGTGCGACGGTAGAAGAGAGAAGGGTGTAATTACTCCGAGTAGGCTATTTACTTATCTCCGACTTTCGTGGCCGGTGAAGAGGCCCACCTTGCAGAAGAAAGGACCTCTTTCTCGCTGGCAAACCTGCCCGCGACTGGCACACGGAGCTACGCGGGTGCTTCTTCGTTGCATTATGTGCAGAACGAGTGGTCAAAGTTGTCGTCGGGGAACTGTGTAGGCGGAAAATAGCGTCGCTCGTAAAGGCGACCGTAGAAGACTTTGCCATTACGGTTGCGTTAATTAAAAGAGCTGAGAAATAATGGAAAGGGTTAACAAAGGAAGCGTGGACCAGCAAACTGACGGAACGGTGGCCAATGAGATACGAACGACTAAACAATGCGTGGCACTGATCGTCGCCCGACGGAACAACGCCGGGCCAATAGAAAAATTATCGATAATACTTCCTTTTACACTATCGGGTTTAAGATTATGATGGTGGTAGTCTAGAGATCGGCGATGCATTTCATAGACTTTCGTAAGCTAAGGAATTTTGCATTAACTTCTTGCGATATGAGTCAGACCCGAGGACTTCATACTGTGTTATATAAATGGATGTGTACACGTGTGTGTGAACGAGAAGAGGGAAGCAGTGAGTGTCGGTTCCTTCGGGATTTTAATTTCATTAGTTTCTGAACAAGCAGTCATTACGAAATTTATATTAATTCACAACAGCAATAATTTTTACCTCTTACAGTACACAATCTACCAAATATGAATATTATTAATTTCTTCTGGAGATGTAGACATGAGAGAAAAATAATCGACCTAACTGCGAAAAGTATCGCAGGTTAAGTATGTCTCACAGAATTAGAGGCATTTTAAAATTTATGAACCGTTTGAGTACCGGTAAGATCGTCATTCGCTTGTTCAATGGCCTAAGAGTACCAGTCGATTAGTCGGTAAAATCAAAATGATTTTATAGAAGCTAAAGCTGAAAATGTTGTCATAAGCTCTTCAGCTTATTTGTAACATTCAATGATTACTTCAATCTGTTTGCATCACATTTCGAACAGTATTTTAGGGAGATACTTTACACGGTTCGCGCTTTAAAAGTATGCGAAAAGAAACGTTTATAATTATGACTTCCTTATACCTGTTCAAAAAAAAGATCAATAATACGACTCGATATTAACTCATTCTTCTAACCGTTTGAGAATAGTAGTGATTTAAGTTCGGGGAGTAAGATGATTTTGAGTGAACAAACACAGAATCATTATGTCCTGTAATTAAGTATCTATTATTAACCAATCTCATTAAACAACTATGCATATAATTTTATATATTTTCAGCTATGTACATAAGACTCACTTATCACCCATTTAATTCAAGAATGGCACAACTAAAATTTTATTGCTTATAATTGACGGAACTGATAATTGAGAAATCAGTATAATTTAAAGGCGTGGGAAAGCAATGCTGCGATACTGCAGTCACACAGTAGAAAAACGTATACATATACATATGTTAGACTACAAAATTAGAAAAAGACATTTCAAACCGTGCCTCAAATAATTTTGTAGTTGAGAAGAGCTCATCGTACGATAAAAATGTTTACAAAGCATTATGCTAAGATCTCATTAATTAATTTCTTCGAACGATCGTTTGTGCGTCTGCGACGCGACGATCAACCCCGTCAATCCTTCTCTTCGTAATCACGACTCTGAAGTTACGCTATTGTTGCAAGAACCCAGCGCAGTGATCAAACTGTCTAAACAGTTGCATGAATAAATATGACAGCAGCTACATTCGCCGGAGAAGGATTAAAAGACGCGGCGGGGGAGCGACTGAAAAAGTTCCGCGGAGCAAAAATCAGGCGAGTAAATTCAAGTAGCTGGGAAAGCGAGCAAAAGAAGGAAGCACGGAGGAAGGTGGGGAGGAGGAATTCGTTTCGCTGAATCAGTTGATGGAGCGCGCGGAAATGGGAACTAGGAAGCACGACTCTTCCTAATAACATTTCCAGTGTTTCCAGTGCGTTAAACGACCGCCGCGCTGTGATTTTTATCGCGTGGGTGTTATTTCGTTCGAGCGACGAGCAACGTTTGTTCGCCAGCCAAACGGGAGCACTAATTGCTAAAGCTTCGCACGCTATTTCCTCCCTACTCCGCTAGCGAACGATCTTCCTCGACTCGCGTTAATGAACGACCAGGAATGTTTGTTGCTAACCCTGATCCATGATCGACTACCGTCGCGCCGGGCAGACTGTTATCCTGAGCTAGCAACTGTTATCTCTACTAAGAAATCGGGTGCAACTGTTGCGAGAGTTGCGTGAACCTATTTACCTGTCTCGATTAAATTAGTGCATTCGATCCGGATATCTTGTTTCTATATTGCACGTGGAAGCAATATACATTCTAAAGTCAACCGGTGCGGGTGTCGAAACAACTTTTTTAACATTAAACCGACCGCGGTCAAATGACCCGTTCCTCATTTTGCAATTATAAGAATTATAAATTTGCGGGAATTGGCTGAATAAGTTACATTATTGGAGCAACTGATCTAGTAAAAAATTTACGGATCGAAATAAATTGGATCTTGTGCGATTAGCTTTTTCAACAGTAGTTGCTTATATCAATCGATCCCATGCGTGTTCCAATCAGTTTGTCTCAATTTTTTGCATTTAATTCATTTAATTGATTAACGATTCTAATTATCGTCGATCGTAAATATCAATTTTAAAAGTAATCACAAAATAATCGACAATTGCCCAACTCTGATCAAGCACCATATTCACCAGATATGGCCCCGTGTGACTTTTTCCTATTTCGTAACCTGAAATTACCACTTCCGAGAAGGTGTTTTGAGTCGACTGAAGCCATAAAAGAGAATTCGCAGAAGGAGTTGAAGGCTATGCCTCTTTCAGTGTGTGAAAGATGCTTTAAAACCTGCGAGAAGCGTTATCGCATGTATATTGCCTCGGTTGGGACCTTCTTTGATGACGACGAAATCAATTTTGATAAGGAAACAAGTCATTTGTGTTTTATTTACAAATTCCGGGAACCTTTTCTCTGTCGATAACATAAGTACTCGTTCCGAAATGAACGATATCTAGTGGACGAATTAATAAATATCCCAATACGGACGATCGATGCAATAATTCAATATTTAGTAGCAACGCTTTGCATTAAAAGCAACAAAAAACCAGTTTTTTAATGTATATTCATCGATATTTGTTACTACATTCCTTAGAAAGTAGTTTTAGTATTCGGTCATGAAAGTAGATAGTAAGATATTTCTGAAAGTCGAATCTTCTTCCTCAATAACAACGCGATAGCTATTAATGGATAAGCTTTTAGCACTTGTAAACGTGTACTTCTTTACTTTCCTTACATCGTACAAGTGTTAAATATTTTGCTACTTCGATCATGTTGTTTAAACACAACAGAGCCTCCTGTATCTGAACCCTCATTATGCAAATAGCTTAATATCCGCACATTCTGCTATCGGAACAGCATTCCTCAGCGATGTTTGCACTGAGTCTATGCATAGCTTTGAATATTTGGCCGAACAAATCTTAATCCTAACTTATGATTAAACTGTGGAATTTATGCACTCGTGACGAAATCAAGCATGTGCAATTTAAAATGCAGACGAATCGAATTTGAAAATGTCAACGGATTATTTTCAGTCGATTAAAATTATTGAAGAAAGGAGAATTTTTCAGTTTGGTGTCTTCTACTTCTTGCAGTTGATGTAAAAACTTCTTATTTATGATGGCAATGAAACGAAAACGTCTGAAGTATCAGAACAAAAGATTAGATAATTGACACTGAACTTATCGCGGCCAAATTGACCGATTTCCGATTTTATAATTATACAGATTATAAAGATGCTTTCATGAAAAGTGATTGGACGAATTACATTATCGGAGCAACTGCTGTAATGAAAACTGCGCAAAATCTAAAATTTGATTTTCTTGCTTTTATGACAATGCAGCCCAGTCACTTTCACTAATCGGTACGTTTAATATTAAAGTGCTCGAAAATGTGCAAAGAGCGACAACATTAGCACGGCTACGTACTGTATACGAAAGTGTACAATTTTAGAATCGCAGAACAAAGTTATGTGTGATGTATAGATTAAAAAAAAATAAAAATGGAGACAATGTATTTCAATGGTGTCGAGAAGAAAGGAACAGAGAAACAAAGAAACGCTATTTTTATTTTACACAAATATCCGCGGTCCATTTATAACCTTTCATTATTACACAACATCATTAAACACAGCATTACCGGGAACATCTCGTACCTGTACGGCAGAATTAAAAATCACTTGGCCTTTCAAAGATAATCTCATCGTGCCAGCACTTTCATCCATGGTAAAACGATAAAAATGACGTCCGAGAAGACCGCCAATTAAATTTGTCTTCGAACGCAGACGATTATTTCCCTGAAAAATGCCTGTTCATGGCTGACAAGAATCACCGTTAATTACCCGAACGAAACTATAATACCACCTGTCCAAACGGCGGTGCTCCGGCGAGGTCTAATGAAAGTCGGCGCGTTTATGAAATCACGGCTAAAGGACACGTCTGAGGAACGGACGGAGAACAAATGGCGTAAGTGCGAGCACGGTCTCTCGACACGGGGATTCACCCTCGATTTTCTTCTCCACGCCCCGTGGCCCATCCTTTTGCTCGAGAAAGTGGCGAAAAGTAAAAAGAAAAAAAAGAGCAAGAGTACAAAAGACGAGAAACGAGAGCAAGCACGGTGGGAGGGATTCGCGAGGGTGGCCGAGGGGCGGCGAGAGGGGCGCGGAGACCGCTCTTGGGTTATCTAGCAAGTCACTTCATGGTATGTATCCACCGACTACGAGGTATATCCCTTTACAGGTTGGGTGTTGCCGGAGGAGGCGATGCGAGAGGTGTCATTTGTACACAAAAGAGGGAGGCGAAGCTGCGTTACGTGGCACGTGCATTTACGGGGAAGGGGGGAGGGGAGAAACCGGGGGGAAAAAGGGAGAAAGCCAGACGGGGACGGAGAAAAGAGCGGAACGTATATTTACGGTCCCGAACGAACGTGCACGCGTACCGCGCCGGTGTATCGAGGCGCACGCTATTCAAAGGCGACATGGAAAATCTAATGAAAATTTTGAATAATAAATACCCGAGCCTGCCTGGTCCCTGTAGCGAATTATTTCGAAAATGTTTGATCGCATTATCTCTCGCGGTCTTTGAGAAGAGGGAACCCGGGCTCGTTTCTAGGCCGAGGATGTTTATGCAAATCCACGAAATTTAGACACTAATTTATAGAAAAGAAAATTAAGCAGAATTTTATTTCCTGCGCCCGGAGCGCGATCCAGCCGGTTTTAATATTCATACACTGTAAAACCTTATTAAAATCTTAATTTCACCGTGTCTTTTATATTAGGATGGAAATACGTCTTTGATACGGATGAAATTATGCTTCGAATACGTGAAATTTCTGGTTTAGGAGAATCCGCGGCTCGCGTGTGTGCTCTATCCGTGATTATTTCACTTCGTCTTGAAAGATGTATACGTAGAATTGTACGTGCGCGCGTGTGCGCGTGTATTACATTTTTTATTTCGAGAAGAAATGAATGTTGCATATACATTTAATCGATTTCCTAGAAAGACAACAACGAAGCAATCGACTTGTATATATTTATTCAAGCTATTACGAGTTTTTCGACGAAAAATCGACGAAATTATTGTATTTGACATTCTGTCTGTCGAGCTATAAAAGTAACTGACCTATATCACTTCGTAAAAATGGCAATACTGAATTTACTGGAAGCTCTCGCCATTCTTTTTTCTTGAATTGATAATTCTGTCGATTATTTTCTAGAAAAGAGTCTTCGTAATTTCAATAAGTATGAAGTTCAAATTCAAAATAAAAAGTAGGGTAGATCCAACAAGGAAAACGAACGTAAATAGATGCAAGCGAGTAATTTTCATTAAAAAATATTAAAATCACAATTTTGCAACCTGAACACCAGAACTAATGAACGGTTTCGCAACGAGAAAACAATTGATTTGTAATTTTTAAAAACGACCGACACTCGCATGTAAGGTTATCGGCGAGATCTTAAAGGTGATTCGGCGCGTTTGTTGCAAATCACGCCGAGATTAGCCACGATTATGCGATTAAATTTTTTCCCTAATTCACTCTCGTTTCACTTAGTCTCAGCATCGATTGAGTCTCGGGATTATTGCCGGACGAGCGAAACTAAACCTAGTTAACCGACATTAATTGCGGAGAATCGGAGAAGATTGATTCCGCCTAACATATAATTGACTCATTAATTTCCAGCTCTTGCGTCACGCGTAGGCGCGATGCTTGCAATGTTTCATTAGCTCCTAATGAGATCATCGGCGCGAGGTAATAGGCGAGAAGAACAACTCGATGCCTGCAATTGTGTAAGAGCTCTTTTCGTTACTTTGCTCGTTCAACAGCAGAAATTACTATTCAGTGGTTTCGCATTATACTGTAGAACGAATCGGGTAAACTGTCCAAGCTGTCGTCTTCATGATTATGAAATCATGACTCCTTATTCACTATTTGTACTGTACAAAATGTTAGATTTTTTATTTTTTAAATAGATTTATAATTGCGATGTTTTATTCAATTTTAATATCTTAATTTAATTACCGACCATCAAACAATAATTTCGTATTTATGTATAAATATGTAAATCTTGGTATATAAATACAAAGAGTTGACGAAAATTAAATGCATAATACATTACAAAATTTCTGGAACATCTACAAATAAAAGTATAAATAAAATTGATGTAAAATATATATTTTCTATAAAAATGTACTCGAGTATTCCTAATATCTCTAAAATTAAACTATTACCACTAATACACGGGTTAGTAAAGAATAACACCCCTTGTTTCTCGCAATGTGGAAAATGTGACTTACGCCACTGTGATTCTAATCCACTGAAATGTTACTCCGATTGACCGGAAACATATTTGAGATTATTCAAGAAGCGTTGGCTTCGGTACAGGTGCAGGAAGCGTCGCTTTCTTCCAAGAACGTTCGTTCTAGCATCGTCGTTCGCGTAACCAAATAATTGATGCAGCAAATAACAACTCAGAAATTTAACGATGGACAGGGATGACAGTAAATTCGTCGCGAGCATCGTTTCGAGTTCGTTGTACAGCGGTCGCGAGTATGCATGCGAAAAGGGGAGGTATTTTCTGGCACGTTGTTACCCCGGATTATGGTACGCGTCTTCAACCCCGAGAGGTTATACGGCCGGAAGTTGAATGGTCTCTACAAAAGTTTCACCGTCGTGGAGCTCTGTCCTCGTTAATTCCAAAGTTTCGTGAATCTCTACCCTCTCCGCAGCATTCCCTCGTTTTTTTTTTGTTACAAAGAGCAGCGCGGGGGTGCGGCGGAGAGAGAAGACGAGGACAGAGAACGCAAAAGAGGAGAAGAAACGACAAACGCACCCTCGCAGTTGGCTCATTCATGGGCTTCCATTGGCGCGAGAACGCAACCGAGAAAGAAACCGTCATCGTTGGTAATAAGATGATCGTCGGATACCCGATCCTCGTTTGAATAATTACGCTCCAACTTTATTAGGCGCCTCGTAACGGCGCTCGTGCGATAGGTGTTTTCTAGTCGCGCGGGAATGCGTTCGCGGTAACAAGCCGAAAACATTGTGCATCGTTTGTAATCTCGGTGCTCCGATCGTCTCGCCGTGTTCAGATCTTCTTTCCGATCGAGACAATAACGCGTGTATACTGGTGTCACGTGTATCCCTCGCCGTCGTACAGCAGATACAAGAGCAACGGCAAGAAGCGACATTTATAATCCTGTCGTCACATCATGTGACTCTTCGTTTATTCTACAGCAGAGTTACGGTGCAAGAACTTGACCAGCGAATACTATACCTAATAGTAACGTGAAACTGCTGCTTTTGCTCTACCTACTGATAGAATTGCCACATTTTTTAAAAATAATGGTATCGTTCCCATTCATCCGAAACGACGTGTTATAAATTAAATACACAAACAAATTTTAGAATCATTTTATTATTATTATTATTATTATTATTTTAATTATTATTATCAGTCTATTTTTTTTTAGCGCGGCGACATTAAATAGAGGATTATTAGCGATCATATGTCTTACAATACCCTAATTAATAATATATTATAATATAATTAATATTATACTATAATATATTTAATATTCGCATGAGTAATTATAGTAGAAGACTATAACAAATCATATAGATTACAGATCAATGACTTTGTAGAACAAAATGCATTCAGAAGGACTTTATTTATTGATCAGAAAATCGTGGGTAAATCTTGAGTTTTTTGTTCTAATATGGCCAACTGTGGCTTGATATTACGACTAAAGGTATATTGATTCAGCAATAAATTGCTTGAACTATCACGTTTCAATAGTGACCGAAAATTCAAGTTTTCATAGTGAACATAATTTTCCCTGCTACTTTAATGTCTTAATTTATTAATCGCGCGTTTCTATCTTAGCGCAAACGAATAAATAGGAACTGTGTTATGTCAGTAATTCCCAAACGCAACGTTGCTCGTGCGATTGAACTTTAACAATTGAAACTGGTTACAAACACTTTCCTCAACGATGACCTAATTTCAATACTTCTGCGGATAGACAGAGGAATCGATTCCAAAGAGATATAGTCGGACGATGTATATATCTCGTTCAACCACTGCAGTTTTTACTATTGCTACTTAGAAAAGAGCTGTAACTAGGCTTGGTTCCCGGAATCACGCGACATTCTATAGGGTGACCCGGAACAAAACAGCCGAGAAAAGAACGAAGAAACTGAAAGTTCATTTCAAACATGAAACGCGAACACGCGCGCCCATATGCATACTCGTTCTTATGCGCGGTAAGTTTATCAAATTATTATCTTTAACAATGTTTCCCGTTTAAAACGTGTGTCCAATTTCTAAAAACGATCTACAGTGTATAACTACATAACCCAGGTCCCTACAACGCGAACTCCTATGAAAATTTTTCGATCGCCATTTCCATATAGGTAATACAATCTCTCCTACAATTCGGTATGTAATAAAATATCAAATATCCAAAAGCAAACAAATATTTGCACCAGATCTAAGTAGATCGAACTCAACTTCGAACGATTGACACTAAAAAAGTGTTGTGACTGCAAACTGAATTTGTTAAAATATTTCTTCCGTTGGATTTGTTTGTAGCAATATTATTATAGTAGCAATATGATTTGTTTTACAAGTGAAAAATTTTCGTGCGACAGGATTTCACATAACACGAGCTCGCACAACGACAATAAAAATATTCTATCTACAAGAATCTAGGAAAAATTGATTAAGATTTAAAGTAGAAATTGATCGAAATCTGGTTTCAACTTTTCGGTTTCTTGACGTTCATTCTCGCTGCATCAAGTTCCATTCTCAAAACAAGTTGTATGTACTATCAAACAACACGATGTAACAGAAGCTGCGCCATTGTTCATCGATATTTTGCATTCGCAGAAGTAGGAACGGACACACCAATAAACCGTTGCGAACAGCTTGTATTGATAAAACCACGATCGGACGAACCAAGCCTTTCCCCTATTCATTCGCAACACGCGGTGGTATAAAAATCCCTGCTCAGCTATGCGCTCCGAGAAACAAATACAAGAACACGTAAAAAAAAAGAATCATCGATTGCCCTTCAATTTTTAATCTTACCCCCGCGGTGCAGGTGAAAATGCGTATCACGGATATATAACGAAGCACTTCATCCCTGTTGGACGACTGGGCACGTGGATAAAAAAAATTTTTTAACCCAACAACACTCGCGAAACTAGTTGTTAGTCACGCGGCTGGGGGTTGCGGGGATGGGTGATGGATACATAGAGAGATGGAAAGGGAGAGAGAGAGAGAGGAGACACAGTGAAATAATGTGGCGCGAGCGTGGATCGTAGAGGGGCCAATGGGGAGAAATCTAAGGGGAAGGGGTCGCGGGACGCGGGACGCAGAGCCGCGTTGGCTCGCAATTTGCGTAATTGAGCCCTGAATTATTTACACTGTCGGGTGCGTCATACTTCTGTTCGGTAATAACTGACAGGGCCGCGTAAATGCGAAATCGGTTGACACTTAACACGATTCAAAATTACGGACAGCAACCAACCAACGGCATCGACCATTCCACGGACTACAAGCGACGAAATGCGGCTTGTCTCGGTTACATATTTTTATCGGCTGTATCGAGGCACGCATTTTTCGCGGGAAACTCAAGAGGCTGGATCGGAAATTGAATTTCCTTTGCGGATCGGATAACCAGATGAAATGTTGAAATCTTAACAGTTGTGGATTGCTTTGCATGATCCTGGCGATCAACTAGAATTTGATTTTAACATCTTTATGAGATGTCAAGATTGATCTTTATGAGATGTCAAGACTAATCTTTATTAGATTAGGAATCACAAACCTGCGGATGTATTAGGTCTACCAGAAACTTCTGTCTGATAATGTCACGTTGATAGTATTTTCAACGCTGATTTGAATCATGTGCATATTATTTTGCCAACTAATTTTTTCGGCGATGAAAAAAATTTTTTACGAAAAAAATCCAATTGAAAAATTCGTAACCAATCCGTTATTTCATTTTTAGCAATAATTATTAGCATTACGGCCGTAATACTCGGATGGCGGAAAAGAGGTAAAGACTAACGAATAAAATGTTATTTGACACTAAATAAAGATGTATCTGGATACTTTATCCGATTAATATTTTATTCGAATAAGAATTCATACGGAATATATGAATTCTTCATAGTTCATCGATTTATTTCTTCCGTATGCCTTTTTTTAAATGTTACATCGGAAAGTTTGGCACTTTTAGGTGAATGGATCATTCATAATTAAATAATCTTTCTACGGAGGAAAGTATCGACAATTTCATACTTCCGCAAGTAGTTGGAATTTAACTAATCCTGAATGTAGTCGTAAAAATGTATTCTTATAAAATTATGTAAAAACAGAAACAGTCTACAATTTTTCTATTATAACTTTAATTACGAATAATATAATTCTCAATAATAATATTATTAATCCAAAAATAATGATTAAATAAATAAGTTTAAAATATATTAATATTTCTCTGAAATCACAGTTTTTCATAAACTATTTAAATAGAATATAATTGTATTTAAAAATGTAAAATGTATTGCAGCTCAATGTAAAATTAAAATGATATAATCAATAAACTTGTACTGCACTACGCAAAGGTTAAAATTCGGTTTTTCAATAGCAAAGCTTAGCTAACTAAAATAATCCAAACCACACAAATCCATAACGAGATTAAGTCCTCTCCTCCGGTAAAATATCTTCCACCGTTTCCATATCGCGAGCGTTCGCATACCACGAACCATAAAGAGTTAATGTTCGCCGACGAAGCGAGATCTGCCCGGGCCATCCACGTTTCCGTGGAACGGCGAATCACGCGTGCACAAAGTATTCCGAGAGACAGAAGACGAATTACTGTGTCGATTTGCCAGCGAATACAAGCCGCCGCGTGTGTCGTGCGTTCGCGCGAGATTACATCGACGTATTTGCAGAACGGATATAATGTTTACGCGCGTCCTTGAACAAGCCCCGTGTACTTAGCGATTCACTTAACGACTCGCCGAGAAGTGACTTCGCTTTTGCTAATCTGCCTCCGAGTGCGAAATATAAGCTCGCGATAATGCACTCGACAATCCCGTCGCGAATCAAGATTAAGGTGAGCTGCGGACGCTAATATTCGCGACGAAACGGAATATCATTCCCCCTGTTTTCCTCTCGGCGTGCGACGCGCGACGCTGCAGTTTCTCCGGCATTTCCGCGGCTCTAATCTCTGCCAAACACCGTCGATGTTTTTCAGCCGCCGGAATAAACGGCACTCGAAAACGAACATATTTGTATTGCGAAATAGAAACACCTTCATAAGGAATATACACGTGAAATCTCCTTTCCCCCTGAACAAAGGGGAAATGAGTTTCCCGTCTAGAATATTCATCTCGCCTCATCTCGAGTCTGCGAGCTATGCTCCGCGGAGATATTTCGGCGAATAAGGAGATAGGAGGCAAATGAACGGTGAATGCAACGCAGCTACAATCACACCGGGGAAATCGAAGAGGCACGGAAAGAGGGATTGGCGCGGCGTGAGCCAGCGGGTGGAGGGAAAAACAACGCGGAGAGAAAGGAAACACCGGGCATGTTGCTATAGAACACCTCATTTGCCGGAACGATTCGAAAACGAAGGAGGGTGGGGTTTGATAGCGAACGAGAAACGGCTCGCTGCTCGAGGATACAAAGAAATCGCGTAGATCCGCTCATTCTGGAAAATTCGTTTCCACGCGGGACGAACATCGTCCCTTTTTTCTCCCGGTGAACGCCAAAGGAGCCAAACAAACGACAACAAGGTCGGCCCATAAGTTCGCGCGGTTTTAATTTCAATTGAAATTGCTCGCATAACAGTTTGCCGAACAGTTATGTCGCAAACGCCATCATGCCATTGCTTTGGTTTTCTCCTGTTGTGCGATTGTTTACGTATTCGTTCCATGCCACTAAAAAAAGCCGCTATAAATGTTTTTACAATTATAATGATTGGAAAAACTTTATATTTATTGTGTATTTACATCTACTTTGATGTTTAAATATTGGTGACAGGAGAATAGAATTTGATTTTGACTTAAAGGAATGGAACAGAGTCTGACTCATTAAAGTACGGCAAAGGGTTAATGTTAAAATCAAAATAACTCGAACAAAAATTAAGTTTCCAAGCTTAAATTTTTACTATGATTTGTGTACAGATATGGAAGAAAATTGTGTATGGATTTCGCAATCCGATCATTTTTTTATAAAAAGATTTTTTCAGTTACTCAAAAATGGAAGTAGGAAAATTAATTTTCGCGTAATTCAATTCTGTGTAAAAATACTATAGAAATATATTTCTTCAATATTTCATTTAGAACATTACTAGTATTTGATTTTCAGCTGAATGCCCTCCCTTGAGAATTTTAATCTCTTTATTACTCGCACGGAACGAATAAGTAAATGATCGCACATTTGTCCGGAATTATCATGCGGGACATTTAAATTGAGATTGAAACCGCACGAACTTATGGACCGACCTATTAAACGCCGCGAGTTTCGACGATTATCGAACGACTCCTCTCGCGGGGACAGGCGGGCGCGGAGATATTCATGGCACAACCAAATCAGAGAAAAGGGTAATGGATACCAAGTTTACGGTTGCATTTGCTTTCAGCCGTTTTCCATAGATGCCACGGATACCGAAGGCTGCCGAAGCTTTACATAAAGGGTGTGAAAATGCTGTTCGCTGCCGTTATCAATGCTCGTTCGGTTCCGAAGCGAAATCGAGTTATCTGAGTAAGTTGTTCAAAAGGAAAAGAACTGCGACACGGATCGGCACGCCTTGATGGTTGTCGCCACGGATAGTTCAATAAGGGACAACTAACAAAAATCGTGCTTCGCCATGAACAGTATGCAATTGTAATTAGACTGCGGATTTCAAGCATTTACAACAAAAACGAGTTGATCAGATGCAAAGCAGCTGAAATATTCAAAGGATTTAATTACTTTTAACTCAATAAAATAAACGAAATGAGAAAGATATGTCTACATAGTCGCTGTATTTCGCAAATAATGCAGACATACTTATATTTTATATAAAAATCTGCAGGCTAGTTAGAATGCTTCTCCTAAATTAATAATTCTCCTAAAGAAAATGTATGCAAATTCTCATTTTTTAAAAACATTTCTTACATCGACTATAGAGTTTCTCATGGACAATATAGAATAACAATACCGATAATTTTCATCGATTAATAATATTTGAAATATATATTCCGAATTTTTATGCAGTTATGGTGCATGATAGTTTGTGACAAAAATTTCATTTGAATGTATACTTTTATATTAAACTTCTTGATATTGTTACAGACATTCATGTTTGCAATTCTAAATCAAAATACTATATATTATATTGTATGATATAATATAACAGGTATGGTATAATATAGGTAATAGTATAGGTATGGTAAAATTATTATTATAAACTAGCATGCCCCATAAATGCACAAAAATCCGCAATCTAGTAATAAATACTCGAACAATTTGATTAAACAGAGGAAGTGAGATTCCAAAAATATTAGCAATAATAAAGCGTACAAGATGTTCACAATGGATCAATAAAGACAGTTAAACAATAGTGATGAGCGTAAAAGAATACAGAAAGTACGAATTCACTTTGTTAAATGTTCTTGAGGGAAGCTTCGATAACGCATGAATTGCTGCGGTCGGTAAGAATTCGAAATTCGAATGAAAACGGTCTGCTGTTGAATCTTTAAGTGGACAGTTAAGCGCGACATGTGAATTCCCAACGAGTCAAAGCCGTCAATGAAAGCGAAAAACAAAAAAAAAGGATCGCCCGATTCAAACGTCAGTCCAAATGCTGATGAAAACCGCACCAACAGGAACGAGCTCGCTGCAAATGGCGTAGGAAATTTGTTTCTGTTATCGCGCTCGGCTATCGCGACGTCACTCCTCGATGCGTTGTCAAAACGAATCACTGTCTACGGGATCGATAACCCATTTCCTCAACAAGGCTTCCCGATTAACCGGCTACGGACCAATGTTTCAACGGATCCAGGAAAAAACAACCATTATGATACTAATTTATGAATCCGAATACGGCGGTGCTAGTAAACGTATCTCACACTTACGTTTCGAGAATATCGCAGACATCGATTTACGGATAACTCACCTGCAACAAAAAATAAAGTGTTTTGATTAGTAAATGGGCAATAGCATGAACTGAAAATATTATTATATTATTCGCATAACGAGATACATGAAAACAAAATTTAATTATACATCTTCTGATTTTTAAGTAAACATTTACTGTAAAATGTTTTGGATTAAATAATCTATCCACATTTTTCGTCTTCGGTATATTCGTATTACGAATTTCTATTGCTGCATAAATTATTTCAAAAGATGCAATTATTATAGGATCAGGTCATTTAATATTCTTACTTCGAATCCGTTTTCCATTCATTTACTCTAACCCTTTGCACTTGAATAGCGATGCCGATGCACCAATCAAATTTCCCATACTGTGATTGCGAACAATTGTTACGTTACTTTTGTTTCTATTTAACCCTTTACACTCGAGTGGCGACTCCAAGGCACCAATACAATTATTATACCTCGTTCGAAAACAATTAAAAACTTTTAAAAGTGTTTAATATTGTATAAATCAGAAAACTTAATTTCATAAAGTACACTGAGCTGTATAAAATGGAAATACTGTGGATCAGAAAAATCATTTTGTATTTCGAGTGCAAAGGATTAATGCTAAAATTCGAAGTAGGGACACAAGCAAGTTTTAATTTTACGTGCAAGGAGAGAATAAAAATCTTTATAATCGGGAAAAGTGTTCAACTATTGTTTTTTGTAACAATGACAACATTGCATTCATATGAACTTCGTATGATTTATATTATAAAGAAACATCTTTATAATGTCAGTAGCTGTAAAAAAGAATCAGAAACCAATGATTTTGTCTAGTGCGGTAGGTAATGTTAAATAAATAATATTGTATTTAGAATTTGACAGACAATGATATAATATTAATCAAATTGCAAAACTAGTCGATCTGCAAAATCCTGAACGTGAGTTTGTCCTATTCGCTCGCAGTTTTCCATCTTCGGTTTCAGTGCAGTGTATGTAGCTGCTACCAGACTTCGAAACTATCGTTAACCAACGTTAACGATTATCGACCCCCGATATCGGTGTCCACATAACTACCAGCTCGCCGATACGTGTGTGCAGTACGTATTACTTGCTTGGAATTGAGGCGTAACGTCATTTACAAACTGCCTGTAATACATAGAGCTTCCAGAACTCTCGCCAAAGATTGTGTTACGAGCAGCCGCAGTTCTTCCAATTTTTCATTTCACTTACGAATTGTTCGAGTCGGTTGAAAAATTCGATGCCTAATGGCCGTATTGATCGTCACACAAAGATAAATTAATTCCCATTCACGACTCGTTGAAATATTAATTCATCGATTGTTTATGTCGGAACGAAATCCATCGTCCGATGGGGGACGGGGTGATTTTATATTCATGAACGTCGAGAAGGTTTTTAGAAAAATTCTACGGTCGGTCCTATCCAGCAAATATAAAATAAGGTTTTAAATTAATTGGGGATGGATAGAGGAGAAGGTCCGATCGCGCGAACACCTGCTTTCGACCTTATTCCACCATTTTACTACGTCTCTGTTTCACTCTCCCCTCGCGTCCGCGCCCCTTTTCGCCGCTGAGCAAATGATTTGATTAGAGAACAATGGCTTTCCATTAACAATCCTGCCTCTCCCTTCACCCTAGCTGACCATCCCTCCTCCCCGACTGCCTGTCAGCTGACTAACCCCTCGGTCGAACGCTCTCTGACATCGGTCGCGAAGCTCGGAGAAATCTGGTTAAATATGTACTGGCCTCTGCGAAATCTTCTGAAAATCCTGTGAAAATCCGCCGGAAGTCCTGTGAAAATTCTAAAAAGGTCTTCCTAATTCGAGAGTCTCGAATCGGTGAAGAGTGAGCAAGTGTCGTTGCGCTGTCCATTTGCCTAATTGAAACGACAAACTGAACTCTATTTTCGCTTCGTAAGATTTCCTATAATATATAGGCTCGCCAGAAAGTTCATATTCCTCGCGGGTCAATTATTATTTCGTATTACTAGTATTGAGATCAGTATTGGCGTTACCACCACTCCTGACGAAAAGTATTCGGACACCTTCTCAAACGCGATAACCATTTTAAAACTGGACTGAAGCATTGGAATTTTGTTGAAATTTTAAAGGAACTAGTTCACTGTACAATGACTACAACACTTTTTTTAAATTTTAGTATATTTTAATATACAATGACTAAACTACTCTTTTTTTTAATTTTGCTACAGTTTACTGTACAATGACTAAAATACTCTTCTCTAATTTAGCAGTTAATTTTACTTGGAATGACAAAAAAGATAAAAAAGCTTATGCTTTTTTTATTTACGCCTATAACGAAAATTTAAAAAATGCGTTTTGCAGATCTCTTTGCATTTTCTAAATCTTAGTTACAAGCTCAGATAAAGAAATTAAGTTGAAAAATTATTTGTTTTGCCATTGAAACTAATAGCACAGACAAAGGAACGTATTTTAGTCATTGTACAGTAAACTAGTCCCGCTAGCATATAAACAAAAATTTAAATCGTTTATTCCAGTTTTATAAAAGTTATTGCATTTTAAAAGGTGCACAAATATTAATATTTATAATAATGATATTCGAATAATATTACATTCTATATTCGTATAAAAGATGAAGTATTATTCCAATAAAAAGATAAAATCATCCTAATTAATAGATAGAATAATTCGTTACAAATAACGAATAATTGTTACTCGAAGTTGAATTGAAAAGAATTCGAGCCAATAATTATTTTGGACAAATATTTAGTCGAATTATTCGAATAATACCAACTCTGTTTTAGTCAGACGTGCGAGAGTTAAAGTAGTACGTTTCGGCGGACACGATGTGACGCAAACACAGCGTAAGAAAAGTACCATTGGACGCACAGTAGAATAGAGCGGATAAAAATGTAGCGCTAACAAGGCAGAAATACAGTTCCTACTATTTCTGCTTGTTTTACCGTGTCTCTCGAGTCGCGTGACGCTACGAAAGAAATGCTATAGATATGATTGTAAGGTGACAACATAAACAGATACAATGTGATTCGTGCAGGCAGGAGATGTGTGCCGGACTTGTTTCTCTCGTAAGCGCTTATATTCGCGCGTATATATACAACGAAGTGTTGTACAATGTCCGAAAATACAAGTCGGATGAGCGAAATGATTTTTTTCGTGAATATATTTATTCACTCTACGTGAATATATTTATTATAATTGTGGATCTAATAGTTTTTTATTAAGAAAAATTGTCTTTCACTTGCCCTGTACGCGTCAACTTACAGAAAAATGAATTATGTCATCTTGTTACCCTCTCAAAATCATTTAATTTCTGTGGGAAACACTTTTATATTCAGTCGGTAAATAACGAGTTGTTTTCATTTGTAGATCAAAATGGGACATCCTGTATATACGAGTGATAGCGAGAAATTTTGCTCAGCTGGAATGACGTCTTAGGCTACGTCTGCTGACCTGTTACCCTATTCGATGATTCGTTCCTCCGAATCGCTTAAAGTATAAATTTGTCCAAGCTGCATGTTCTAAGCAGCTCGATTGAGACACAATATACGGGAGAGTAATACCGTGTCTGCCAATACCAAAAGGACTCGATAATCGTTGAAACACAGCAACCGTAGATCCAGAACTCCGATATGGCCGCGCGCAAACTTCCATGTGAGCCGTTAAAACGAGACGCAACATAAAATCCATCCGAAAGAATCAACGGTGAGTCAATGACACGATCATAAACACCCGGGTTGTTCTAGGTGAATGCGGGGCTGTCGTTAAAACTTCGAAACGACGTATTCCGGACTCGGCGGGGCCGCCGATAGATTTTTAAAAGGTCGGGTGTCCGCGCCGATTCGAAGAAAGGAATCACACGATTCGATATGAAGGGCGGACGCAAAACTCGTGGGGCGAGCCATGCCGGCGACGTTCCTAACTACGAATCGTTGATAACAAGAGCACCGATATCGGCGAGTCGATAATCGTTAGGCGATGCTAACGGTGGCCGGAAGGGTGGTCTAGCGTCGTCGAGGAGCTGTCTCGGCGTGATCGAAGCGAAAGGAAAGAGGTTTCGAACGAGACAAGAAGAGACAGGGCAGAAAATGGGCGCAAGAGACTCGATGGAGAAAAGGGGTGGCAATGACAGCATGGAGGATGTACAGTTGATGACATGGATTCTTCTCGGAGAAATAGGAGGGAAATAGAAGTTCTCGGTGCGAGCAGTTTTGACTGCGTCAATGACATAATGGGTCGGTGTACATGAATCTGTCAACCGCAGCTGTGTAACTTTTCCCTTGTTTGTCACGAATATTGCATATTAACGCACGGGTGGCGTGAGCCGGGTCCATTTGGACCCTGACTATGAATAATGTTATTCGACCATTTAGTGTCTGACATTTAATTGAAAATATCTCCACGTTTCATTCGGGTCTATTATAGAACAAAGGTGTCTAAGAGACGTACCTTAAGATTATAGCGAACAAAATTCACGACTAAAATTACAAATAATCCTAAGCATATTCGGTCACATTTTTGTGAAAAAGATCGGCCGTTCGAGCGTTAAGAAGTATTGAAACCGTTCGAATGGCTACCGAAGCGTGACGACAGATAATGGTGAACGGTTTAAAAATTTTAACCAACATTGATAAAGCGGAAGCGTGTGGCCCTTTTGCATGACCACGTGCTGCACGAACCACGCCGCGTAAACTATGCAAATCGGTATAATCAGTTCTGCTCCGTTAACCGCATTCGCTTAGCCTTTACTCTGACTTTTCATTTCATCTGGTATTTCAATGAATTTGTCAGACATTGACTAGTCGGAATTAATGTGTCCATAAGAGAACATCGATGGTTTTTCCTCAATTGTTCAATTGTTTTACCACTAATTGTTCTTACGACTCCTAAATGTGGCAGACGACTCCGAAAAAGATCAATTCGACGAAGAATAAAACTAACTCTTTCGATCCGCAATTACTAGACTGCGGACTTTAGCGCAAAATACAAATAGTCTGCATTAGTTGCAAGATGGACTCTCTTTTTGCGATTATTTTATTATTTTTCTTTAAATGTTCTTATCGTTTTATGTTTCATTCAGCGATTGTTGTTGCAAATGCATAAAATCCACAGTCTAACAATTACACGATAAAATTTGTATTAAAGTAAAATAATATAATCTTTATTTTGTGAAATTGTAGCGAATAATGTCTAGACTGCAGATTTTATGCATTTATAACAAAAACGAGCGACAATAATTTAAAACAGTAAACAAATTAAGAGAAGCGTGTCGATGTAATATATTTTAAACTCGCTAAATTATTAAAGAAAAAGATTAAATGTACATCTTATCTTACCGAAAACGATCAAAATAACGCTGACGAGCTTTTTGATGGCAAGTACTTCGGTGCGTGACGACGTGTCAAAGGGAGGGACCCTTCATTCTAAACTCTCGGTCTAACTATAAGAGTGACCGTGTTATAAGTATAGCGGACGCCTAGCGTCGTCGACGTCGCGTCGCGGCGTCGTCGTAGATCGTCGCAGTCGTCACTCTTTCTCGCCAGGTTAGCGTGGGAAGCCGAGCAGCACTCTTTAACGATCGACACGCGCACGCACGTATTTCGACGTGCTGTATGCTCATGCAAATGCAATAAAATGCAGCAGGAGGTTGAGCGTATGGGGTGAATTGTTTCAGCGCCGGCTACGTCCATGCACCGACCTGTATACGCTCTCCCGCGTACGCCAACCATCGGCAACTGACACGTACCGACCACATCTGTCCGATAATCACATTTCGTTCGTGGATAATTATCATAGAATCTCGATGTAGATCGCATTGATTGACCGTCCAGCCGGCTCGTTTTAAATATTTCATTGGCCGTCGCATTATTTATTCCAATAGTGGTCGTTCCCCGGCACTCCAATAGTGCTCGCTGTTTGTTATACCTCCGTGAGAACGTTGCCAATGATGTATGCAAGTTTTTCTGATCAACATCGACCTAAACATAGTCTTCTGTTTGCATTGAATTATAAATTTGTTGGTCTTCAATTATGAACGGAATTGGGGAGAAATTGAAGAGCCAATAGAGCTTTTAATTCGAGATCGATAGCTAAAAGACAGCTTCGGAATGTTTTTCAAAGATGTTTCTCTCCACTGGTGAATAAAATCGATCGAGAGCCCAGAATTGATTTAAGACACAGACGATTTGGCATCGTTGATGTTCGAGTAGAAAAATTGGCGGAGAGTTCGGTTTAAACTTAACCCCGATCTCTAATTAGCCGCGAGTAGCTGTTGCGTCCGAAACGAACCATACCGTTCGGGAAGCAATGAAATTTCATCCGTGAATTAAATTTACGCCGGTCTTCTGTGCAATATTTGAAAGCAAACATTTCGTGAGATTCCGTGAAACGATTTGGAGCATGGGTTCACTGTACACCGCAGTTCCGATGTGGCTGGCTAAATATATGCACGCTCGGTTTACATCAGACCATTCGAGTCCTGTTGCACGAACGATTTACCGTAATTTTTCGAGCGGATCAATGACGCAACCAACAGCTGCCGGGCTGATAATGTAAGCGTTTACCGTGCGGAAAGGAAACGCTCCGCGATCCGAGCTCTCAGATTTCGCGGCTGCCGCTATCTTTCGATCGCGTGAAATCAACTTCGGAATCGGTAATATCATTAGCGCCGCAGCCGAAATCGTTTATCACCAAGAACCAATGTGATTAATCTCTCGCTAGATGCGGCTATCGGATCGTGGCGGCAGATGGATTGGTATCTAATCAGTCACCGCGGTGAGTCACAGTGTCCTCGAAATGCGTATAGTTCTGATGCATCGCAGTCGATGCGACGCGACGCGCAGTGCTCTCATCTAACAGCGTGGCAAAAATTCAGTTGCTTAAGTTTAATAGAGTGAAAAAGTTCGGTTTGTTGTATACTTCGCGAATTCAAAATATTATTCGCTTCAGACGACTCTGTGCTGAGATACGGCTTATCTAAATACAAGTGTATATAAATAAATAATGAATATATAAATCATAAATCATGAATATCATTCCTTTATTCTCGCATTTGTTCTTTCCAATTGTATTAATTCGTTAAAAACAAAGCATAAAAAATATTTGCTACTTATTAAAAGCTGATTAAAAATTAATTCGACATTAGATTTGTGATCTGTGGCCATAAAAACAGTAATATAAAGCGTTTCAAGTAACATTTATCAAAAAGTTTCTAATGTTCTCAATGCTCGGATCAAAATGGGAAAGAAAACCGTTTTGGAAATCGTGAAACGAGAAAGAAGGCATTAGAATCACGCGAAAATGAAATCTGAACTTTCAACATTTAAATGAAATTTTCAGACGAGATTTATCAGCCGCCTGTCGGCTCAATTTTGTCGGATAAAGGTTAGAATTTCGATGGATAGATCGAGGGCTAAAGGGTATCGAATCGTTGGCCATGACCTTTTCCTTCAATTCCCAAGCGTACCCGTACCTCGATTTAAATTCAACGCCCAACACTGCCACGGAAGAAATCCCTTTCGCGCCTCATATTCCTCGAACTTAACGCTTCACAAAGGCGGCTTCATCATTCTTAACAGACGGAGCGTGAGATCTCCTGGTGTAACGCCAGTGTCCTCGAAACCCATTAACCCCCGCCTTCCCCCACAATAACTCTAGTCACCTACCTTTGCCGTAGTCCCCTCTTAATTCACCCGCTCCCCATCCCCTATCCACCCCCACTCCGCCGATTCCGAAACCATTCCATTTATGAAAAGACCGAGCCAACTAAAATGCACTCGGATCTATTCTAGCACGGCCAAATTCCTATCCAATATTCGATAGAATGAACTGGTAAAAGAGTACCGGGGCTTCCGAAAAGATACACGATTTTGCCATTTGAACTATCCTACTTTTAATAGTCTTCATGATACGCGATCAAATATTTTTCTTACCACTACTTTGAAAACTGTTTTCGTTCCTTTCGCATGAACGCCTGCGAATGATTTCATCGACGTCGGCGGATTTCGTTCCGGTATAATTGTTTATCGGTGTTGTATTTGTTATAATTGCATTCCGGTGTTTTAATAGCGGTCTACTTCACAGGTCCTATTAGAGTCGTGTAGTACCAACCAGCGCGCAGCACATAATTTACCAATGTTTTTTCTTGCTTCTACTGCTAGGTAAATTTATTTTCTACGCATTAGTTAATTAATACTGCCGTTTAGTACTGTTTTAGTGCTGATTAGTACTGCATTAGCTTCGAAAACAAGCTAATGCAGTTTAGGTTCGAAAGCGAGGAAGGACAAACGAGATACTCAATTTATTGATTTTATATAACATAAATTAAAACGGACGTAGTTTTGTCTAATATAATCGAATATTTTTGTATCCCTCAACAATAAATTGCGATTAAAATTCTGTCATTCGTACTAAATGCGATTTACTACTTCGACGAATAAGGGTAATAATGAAGCGCATCATTTGCAAAATTCATTTGATAAAGCTTACGTGTAGCGCGTCAAATGCAAAGTAGGTTAAACGAATGCAGAGTTCAAGAAAACATTGATCGTTCCACTTGGAACGTTTGTAAACGTACATTTAAATACAACTCATTTATTCCGACATTTGTATGTCTTCTTTCCACTAACATCATTAATCAGTAGTTAATGGATTCTAGACCACAATGTCAAAAACACTACGAATTATAACATTCTGGATTCCGTGTATTCTAAACTTTTATTATCGCAGTAAAGGAAATGAATTTTTATTTATTGGTCCTTTCAACTGTTCACAGTACGAATCACATTTTTAAAAATTTAATTTGATAGAAGATTAGATATAATTTAATTTAATTTGATAGATTTGATTGATATTACTCCACGTTTTTACTAATCTTTTGTATTCATACATATAGTCATTCTTATCAAATTAATCAATACAAGAGAAGTTGAAAAAATTTAGAAAGGTGTCTTCATAACACTTTAAAAGACGACTGAAATAAAGATAAATTCTATACACAGTATCCGTTCATCGTTTTTCTATTCTATAATTGCGAAATTAATGGAGAATTGAAAAAAGTTCCGTTAACTCCATACGAATATTTCTTAAATTATAGAAGGAAGTAAGCAAATATAGAATAATAGTATCCTAATATGAAATTGTGCTATTTTCAGAAATCTGACAGATTAATATCGGTGAAAGGATTATGAAATGTCACGCATACAAACTTGAGAACCGTGCACGTTGTATAATAGTTCGAATAGAATGCTAGAGGCTTGGTAATCGTGTTTCTGTTTGCCGCAATTAGAAAACTTTCCATGTCAACTTTTACTCTTTATATTTATTAATTTATCACACTTATCCGTTCCACCTTTGTTTGAATATAGAATACGAATCCTCACAATAAATAGTGATAGAATTATGGAATATTCCATCATTGGTTTTCACATTGTTTTACAGTATATTTATTAATTTAAGTGTATTATTTATTTACTAATTTATTATTATTATGCCCTCTTCCAAAATGGGCACGCAATGAAAATGCTGGCACAGTCTTTGATAAATGTTCATAACTGGCTATTCTAAATAATTATGTTTCACTTAATTTCATTTTAAATATGGTATTGTAACCAAAGAAATTAATTAATAAAAGAAATAATATTTTCTTATTGTTTCAGGGAAATACTATACCTATTATGAGCATTATTTATGTACTTGTACTATTATGTACTTATATTTGGGTATCAATGCCATGTTTGAAACAGTTTAAAAAGTTATAAACCTAAAACTGTTCTGAACTGAAACGTAGATACGTGACTAAATATCCATCAGAATAAGTTATTTGTTTGATTTATAAGAACGGCGTGCAAATACTAATGCTACATAGTCGCCTACTTTCCTCTACATTCTACATGAAGAGGATCATTCGGACGCATAGCAGTTTCCCATTAACCCAGCCTGTCTGCATTGCCGACCAGACGCGACAGAAAAAATGGTGCGAGCACTCGGTTTCGTATTTGGTGTCTAGCAGTCTGAATACATTGTTAGTCGCAATATATCAGCACGGTATAAAACGACGCTATTATCCTGGCGATATCTCTTGGCGTCGCGCGGCAACATATCCGAGCGGATCGCCCGAAAATTTCGCCGTTGCTCCCTTAAATGTTCCCCGGCGGCGTTCCAGGGAGGGTTTAACTGCGATCGTTTGCTCCCGAAAATGCTTCGTTTACGGTGGGCGAAACGACGATTGTAAATCTCCTTAACACTGCCTCGGAAAGTCGGCGACGAGGACCACGACGAGCAACGACAATGTTGGAAACTTGACGCCTGCGAATTGGAAAATTGGTCTGCCAGAATTTCGCGTACGCTCTCAATGCGCGCGATGGCTTTTCCTCCGAGAGTTCGAGCAGGACAGTTGCATGGCGAATAACAACCATATTCGACGGGCCAACGCACTCTTAACGGCTTGGTCTTTCGTCTCTTCCAAAATCTGTGGCAATTATAATTCGTCACTCAGCATATACATATATTACCCATACAGCACCTACTTTGTATAGATGTGTATAGGGGTAGCGGAACCGGTTACTTGCGTGGTGACAAAATGCTGCGCCTTTCGTTTTCGGAAATAACCAACTTTATATTTATCGCATAAGTCGTATTAAATTTTTTTATTCAAAAACAAACAAGAATATTCGATAAATACAATGTTAATTATGCCCTAAAACACAGAAGGCACAGCAATTGATTCGTTCCTACTTGTGTAAGTTAAGAATTAAAACAATTAAATCAAATAAAAATTAAATAAATGGAGGGAAATAAACAAAACTATCCGGACACATTTTTTTATACCACCAAAAATAACGAAAATAGCCTTCAATGTGCGGCATAAACTAAACATCCTGTATTATAAGTAGGAATGAATTCAGTTGGATAATTCCAAATGTTTTAGTAAGTACTTTGGAAAAATGTTATACCAATAAATAGTATAGATCAATTTACAGTAACTGCTCGATAACTGGCCATTTTAGAGCTCCGAGAGCAGGCTGTTCTAGAGAACGAACAGTATCGTAACCACTCTCCCCACTACTCGTCTGTTTGTCTTCTTGCTGCATCCACGTATAGGGGTAACGAGAGCCGCATTAAGCAGCAGAATAGGGTGCGCAAGCGTGTGTGATTAACGCATTTGAGAGAGGAACATTCCTAACGGGTAGTTATCGAATGGCCACTCCACGTAGCAAGAACAATCACGTACTATTTTCGATACATAACTATATCAACCCTCGGACGACGGACTATTTTCATAATTATACAACTGTCGGTGTTACGTAAGTCTACTAGTCTTTCTATTGTTCTTAGTATAATAGAAATTTGCACAATTAACTTGTCGAAAATTGAGTAGTTAGGTGACAATTTATATACACATTAAAATGACCAGCTAGCCACATTACCATGATTAATATTAGAATTACCCAAGCAGTCAAAATAACTGTTGTTTTTATTGCTTTTTTCCCCAAGTATTGATACCATAAACATGTTTCTATGAGAAATTTTTAGACGAATTTCTTCATTTGAGCATACATTATAATAGCAATTGTATGAAGTTTAAATAAATTCGCTCTTGTCGTGGTTATAAAATAATATACATTAGTCGCGCTTAGGGCACTGTATGTGTAGTGTTAATACCGAAAATTTTGCGTGCAATTCTGAAATTGTATATACCATGAAATGAATACCGTACTTTTACTGCACAATTCGCAAGTGTATTATAAATGTATTATATTAGTATCTGTACTATTACATTGTATAATTATCTCTAAATAAAACTAAATAAAACCATTGTGTTTTGTACCTGATGTATCTTAAATTTCGTTGATCCGCAGAGAATAGTACTCTATATATTCTGCTCTAACGTATTACGATCTATTAATACTAAACCTAGCGAATATTGAAAATGACTAGTATGCGTTACTTAATAAGGACGACAAGACTGAATTCATTTATACTTTCCACCATCTCCATTAAAACATCTACCTATAATAAGATATTGATTTAATCATTTCCTCCGAAAGAGTCTTTATAATCCCAATAACTTTAAAATAAAACGCGCGAAACCGTCTCTTTAGTGTCTCGTCGGAAACCTCATTACAGGCAACATAATTTCTAGCTGCAATGTATCGTCTGTTGCTAATAACATAACCAGGATGAGAATAATTTCACACGAAAATATAAGTCGAAATCATAAAATATCGTTTCTTCATATAAAGATTCGTCTTTGAGGGTCACCGAACCAATTTTCAAACACTAATGGAGGTATATAGTATTCGCTTCAAGTAAATTCGCCTCTCTTTTTAGCTGTAGCAACACCTACAAGAACGTACTATCTACATTATACCAAGAATTTTGCACACGTCCATGTACCTAGCTTCTTTGTCTTATGTCCCGTTTCAATCGCTCGACGTCGTAATCAAAATATAATTTCACCGTAGAAACATCAACGTTCGTGGCAATTCATAGCTGACGCTACAACGCGTCACGCATCGCGCATACTGCGTTCCTCTACGATTACGACGAACAATCGTCACGCACAAGGATTGGAAAGGTTCCGAAAATAACCGTTTTAAACTCTTACGTATCGTTTCCGACTGAAACAGTTATGAAGAATCGAAAAGATATTATAACTGTTATAAGGGTATATCGGTCCTCTAACTGTTATTTTTCGATTCTGGGTTTCGGTTATGAATTTCTGTTATAGCTTTATTATACGTAATACTAACGCGGTATTTCCTCTGGGTATTAAAAATATATATTCTACCATATTGCAGTATGAACTTTTGGAAATATCAATTTTTGGCGTATTCTTAAAGAATGCTGTTTTGAAAATATAGAGGGTGTCCCAAAAGTGTCTAACAATCCGGAAATGGGGGATACCTGAGATCATTTCAAGCAACTTTTTCCTTTTTAAAAATTTTGTTCTAGGAATTTTGCCTAATCATTTTTTGCCACTTTTTTTATTACGGTTTCTTTGCTTTTGCTCCGCGTTCTTTTATTCCAGCTGGAATAAATGGCTGGAATCATGAGCATCATGGGACGATCTTGTATAAAAGCGACTATGTTTTAGAGCATGCAGTGCCGCTAACTATAACTTTGTTTCGATCAAACAATTTTAAAACGTCGTTGAAATACAAACGGACTTTGTAAATTTGACTGTAGAATAGTTTCCTTGTAAAAAGATCCTTGACAAAGTTGAAAACGCACGCAGTTTACACTAGGATGCTCCCTTAAGTCGAAAATGCGTGTATGGTGTATCCGATATGATCTCCTATTAGTAATACATTTTATTACTGACAAGCTGCGAATCGGGAAAAAACAGTTACTGCGCCAATATCGGTCCTAATGAATCAAAATCGAAAACGATACACCTTGTAACAGGTATGAGACCTCTCCAGTTGCCTGTAACTGTTCCAAGAACCAAAACCGATATGATAACTGTTTTCTACCCTCGGACGCGTAACTCCAAGACAATTTCATCGTTTCGGAGCGATCAAGTTCGCAATGGGTTCCACAAAACTATGAAAACGATGATAAAGGGATTAAAAAACAGGGGGCGGATGATGTCGACAGGGTTTTCCCCATTTTATAACGGTGTAGCCCTATCCGGCGGTCGTTACGGAAGGGAGGTGCCGGCGAGCGAATCGATAATGAAAATGCACGACCGAGAAATTTCGTGGTTCGAATCGAGCCGATCGTAAACCCTTCTTTTTCACGGGTATCGTCCAACGGCGGACTGGACAATGGGTCGTTATCGACGCGAGAAAAATTTCTCCACGGTCTCGTCGCCGCGTCCCCGCCTTTCGCGATCTTTACGACTCGTCGACGTAATAATACCCGACCGAGTCCTATTTTTAGTGGAAACCTTCCCTGTAACGCGCGCTCGCGCTTTCTAGTTCGAGAGCCCGCGGTGACGCCACGGTCCGAGGACGGTCAAAGGAGGGAGAGAAATGAGCGCGACGAGCCACGGGGTACGACGGCCACGACGGCCACGACGACCACGTAGGCTACGTAGGCTACGTAGGCTACGTCGGCTACGTCGGCTACGTCGGCTACGTTGGTTACGTCGGCTACGTCGGCTACGGATACGAGGCAAACGACAGCGAACGACAGCGAACGCGGCGCACACGGAGGAATCGCGCTTGTCCGTGAAAGCAAGCGGCTTACGCCGCGCAGGCATAACAGGATTTAAGCCACTGTGAAACCGGTCCTCCCACTGGATACCGTCCGCGAGAGCACCAATGGCCAATGGCGAAAAATCTGCGCCGTTTCTGTCCGCGTCGCGTCCCCGAACTTTCCTGGTAAAAACCAGATTCAGCAATGGGACTAAGGCATGTTTTCATATGCGGTTCACTTTTAAGCAGAGTTGGGCATCCTTTTTTCTAAAATAATTATTCGAATAAAGCAGGACGAATAAAATTCGACTGGAAAAAATTCATTCGAATAAATGTTTATCTAAAATAACTGCTTTATCTAAAATAAAAAGTTATTCTGTCTATTTATTGGAATAATTGTTTAAAATAAACATTTATTCGAAACTGTTCGAATTATCTAAAATAACTATTTCTAATAATAATTGTTAACCGTTTCTTTTTAAATAATTCTTTACGTATACGTAGGTATACTAGTCACGCAGAGTGTAACTGAGATGGAAATGATGACATGACGACCTGATTAAACGACAATTTTCCACGTTTCTATTGACAGAAGTGACTTCGATTGCGCCTCATTCGATTTATATTATATTGTACTATAATACAGTGTACACAAAGATAGCACTCTACTTTAAAGAAATCAACGCGACCTTGGATGTAGGAATACAACCTTTAAATATAAATCAACAACGAACTTAGAATTTTTGGAAAAGATTTTAGTCTGATATGTAAAGTAATATTTAAAAATTGCAGTGCATAATTTCTTTGATTATAAGTAGACGGATTTGATGGATTTATGGTAAAATTGGAAAAACGAGACATGAAACAGTAGTGACATGAGAAACATTTAAAAATACTGTTGGATTACTTTCGTCTTATGAAGAGAATTCGTTAAGAGCGACGATACAGTTTTATTTGACTTCCGTTTCATCGATGGAGAATGTTTTCGGTTTGCATGAAGATCCGCAGTTTAATTATAAAGGAGAAACGGCAGAACTGGATACCACGTTGTGGCTAAAACTGAAAGGAAATTGAATAACGCTGATAAATAAGTGGGTGCCGGCAAAGTTACAATGAGCTATAAAAGGTTAAAGGGTTCCGTTTCTGACAAAACTCCAATTTTTGTCCAACACGTGATGGAAATACCACAGATAAGATCTTCAGTGAATCATTTCGATCTGATAATTGTACGAACTATATTTGTACATACCTGTCCTACACTGTTCTGTATGCCTATTTGGACATGAAAGCCGATAATTGCGAAAAGAGGCCGAAAATTCATTGAATACTGAAAATAAAACAGGAAAACTGCTGGAAATATTTCGCAGAATACTGAACCTGTTCCCGTCGAGGCTCGAATACAGAGAGGGCGTACGTGTTAAGCCAAAAACCAATAAAATACGTAATATGTTGTTGCCGCACGGTCGTATAGATAAAAGTGCAAACAATGGTCCTTCAATGGGCTGCAAAAATTTAAATATACCTTGACTGTTCTCGAATTACAAGATTTCAACGGATTCACTGAATATTATTCAAAATGATAGTGTGATATCAATTGGATCGAAATATTATTCTAGAAACGAAACTGAACAACACTTTTGAAAAATGATAGTCTTTTCAAAAGTGAACTAAATGACTTGAATATCTTTTTTCAAAGCTTCTTTTAATTTTGCTAACACTTTAGAAAATAAAAGCTCTCGTCGTTTAACTTTGCTTATTTGCGACCATAGGTAGATTAAACGTAATACTTTCCAACATAGTATAGATACATCAATCAGAACATCGACGTACAATCAGATTGCGTTTCATACTCAGCTTTTAACCACAAATAATAAAAATAATAATTGTAAACATAAAATAATAATAATAATAATAATAATAATAATGACAAAAATGTATTAGAAGTAAACCGATGTACTGTTTCGTTATTCGGAAAGACATTAGCACGGAAATAATTAAGAAACGAATGCGAAGACTATCGTTCTAATAAATTCCAACGTCATTTACTTGTAATTATCGCCAAGCTCCAAGAAACGCGTAATTTGAATTGATGAGGTTGCATGTAGAAAGCCATAATGTCGTAACAAAAATCGGCGCTAGTTGCTCACGCACGCCGTCCAAGACTATGACTGTAGGGTACAGTACATAAAATACTTAAGAGACTGACAAGATACGGCTTTGAATTCTACCCATCGCTACACGATGCACCTATCCCGCTCTCTCATCCCTGCCCTCCATTCTTCCTCCAACAGCCGGTCTTCCTACCCGTCCGTCTTCAGCGCGGAGCACCTTGCCGATGTAACGAATCGATTGAATTCTTCGTTAAACTTTGATTGACGGTTTTTTAATTGCGAAGGTAACGAGCCGAACGTGGTTTGAATCTCGGACGAATTGAAATTCGCGCCTGGAATTCTTTTTTCTCGATCGAATAAGTTTGCATGACGATGGCGGTCGTTGAAAATCCGCTAAATACGCGCGGCCCCGTCCATCCGACTGCAAACTTCTTCTCGATGCACCGGTGCAAGCACGCATATTTCCAATCCTGATGAAAATAGACACGGAAGGTAACGCGACGCACTGACATGATACATCTCTCCTCAAGCTCTTTGACAATTGCCGGCCTCGACGTGTGAAATACCTAGAACGCGGATCTTTATGTACAATAAAAGTTTATTGCTGCTGCAGAAAATAGAAGCCGCTTAGGATATTCTTCTTTTTTCAATAATTTTCGTAGATAAAATATTACTTAGTGTAATACTTCGATACTCTTCGATTCTTTTAACCATTGCACTACTTCTCAGATTGTAACTAGTCGTATTTAGTTTGACATAAATACGGAAGATCTCTGCAGTCTAATAGCAACTATTGTCAGCACTTTCAACAGATTTTTAAAACTCGAATAGTTGGAATAATTAAACTGTATATTTGACTATAAAGACAATAAATGCATATATTAAGGTAGGAGCCGATAGTCAACGATCGGAGAATCCGCGTTAGGATTTCAGGACGACAGGATCTCCAAAATGATAACAGCTAATCGGAGCTCACAAACTCTCCTACATGTGTAACGTCGCACAACGTTTGCGTGTGTGAGCGCGGCAATGTTAGGTCGCGAAAACATTAGCGTCAGTTACGCCGTTAGAACGATCGGCGGACGTTAGACCCTGGTCGAATAAAACGAACAAATTCGAAATAATAATTTATAACGTTCGGTCAACGCGCCGACAAAGGGACAAGCCCGCAAAGCGCGCGACAGAACGCGACGGACGTTGACACGCACAATTTTTTATGAACACGATCACGAAAACTGTTAACGATTACGATTACGAACACGGCTACGTACACGATTGCGGCTCGCGATACGAATAACGAAACGAAATTGGATTATAATAAACGGCTCGTTTATTGTATCTCGTGTCTAACGAAGTGAAACATTTGCGGAAAGTATACTCTTCAATTAAGTCTAGTGGATTATTGTGGATAGAATATGTGGATTATTAAAATCCACCTTTCTGGAACAAAATACATGTCCGATTGCGTAATTTTTCTGTGAATTATCTCATTCGTATCGATTTTCGTAGTTTTACCCCTTGCCATGCTATTATCTTCGCAAATATAATTATTAGGACTTTGTCGATTATAATAATTTCTTAGAAAGTTAAAGAAAATGTATATCTACTGAGTACCTAGACATAATCGAACGCTTAACCAGTTAGCTGTTGCAAACTCTTTGAAAAGTGTATGCATGGCTGTTATAATATAGAACCAAATTGCGATAAAGTGACTATTCTATGTTTTTTTTATTTTATTACATTCGTTTGCTTAACTTAACCAGTCAGTTACTTTTTGATGAATATACTAGTCGTAATACAAAATATTTCCATTTCTTCGTGAAAAACATGCTCGTCAAAAACAGCTAACCGGATAAATATCGATGACAAGATATCTTACTTAACACGTTGGGGAACTTATCACGTTCTCTACCAGCGTAACTAGCATACAAAGTTATGTCTATTGTATTTATCCTGTTAACCCGTTGCCAACCCGTTTAACGAGTCTGTCACGTGATGGAGATTTCTGGTAATAAAAGTACGAATGCTGCTGCGTCCTTTTTAGTCTGAATCAAATTCTGATTTCTCGTCATCGGTATTTAAACATTTAAACGAATGTAGACACATGATAGATATAAATTGTCGTGTTTCTTTTTATAAATTGTTGCAAACTTATAATCATTGTAATTATGAAGAAAACAGTACGGCAAGGGCTGAAATACATCTGTCGTAAAATATGATGGAAATATCGTCAAGGATAAGCTATAAATTCTCTAAATATCATGCCGAGTGTTCCAATTTTAAACAATTATATTCACAAATTCTTTACGTGAAATGCGAAATCGTGGTCGTCGCGCATGCGTGACGCTGGTAGCGAACGCGTTAAAAGAACGGAACAACGTCCGCAGCAAACAGCTCGTTACTAGAAATCTGTACCAGGTGTCGGACCCGCCAAATTACAATAAACAATATTCGACTGCCTCGTCGTTTCGCTGATCGGTCCGAGCAACGAGCCCGCGGATGTATCGACTTGTTTCGCTTTCCTCGGAGTCCGAAAAAATTCAGAAGTCGCCGCGCGAAGATCTTAGAAAGCGATTGTACATCGACTACGAGGAAGCAACGGCCGGCAGAGCAATTTCCGTGGCCGAGCGCTGGAATCGAGGGAATCGGACCGTTCTCCTCGGTCTGCTCGATATATTTCAAACTCTGCGAAGAAACTATCCTAGTCTGCGCGTCTCAATATAGCTCGGGCTAGCCCGGGATAGAGTTCACAAGCCGTAAAAGTCGAGAACTCGTGGGTTGCTTCCAAGGGGGCAGCACAATATTGCATGGTAACTGCATAGCAGTGCTCTGCTGCTCGCTGCTTTGAAGGTCACGAGTCGACGACTTCAAGAGAGCCTCAAGACCGGTTTCCTCGCAGGCCCACGTCGTCTACGGTCATACAGGGTGTTCGTGAAAGTACTCCCGTGGTTTTGGTAATCATCGAACCTTCTGATCGATCTAAGTGCCGAGACTATGCTTGATATCCCGGAGTACCTATCGATCGTTCGTTTCTCTCGACTGGGACAACTTGAAATTACTTGAATTTCGAATCATTGAGGATATCTCAAGTTTGGTAAGAATGAAACAGTCGAAACGAAATTACGATATTTTAGAGCTACGCAGCTATGCTATAATATCAATTAGTGTTTCAATTATAAAGGCAATCGTTATCAAATGTACGCGAACCTCGTTTAACAGCATTCGATAGGTCCGTAATAATTATATAGATTTATAACAGCTAGTTTATCCGTTAACCTACATTCTTTGTAATTAAATAGAGAATGAATAGGATAGTCTATTGTGTCCTCGCGATGAAGATCGAGCTCCATTTCGGTGCCTGATCGAATTTGTCGAATTTCAAAATTTACGAGTCCTCGTTTCCTACGAATTAACCAGTTAGCTGTTCCAATCTCTTTAAAAAGTGTGCAAGATACTGAACACAGTTTAAATACAGTAGGTTTATAGCATATATAATTTAATGAAGAATATCGAAGAAATTGTTGTGTCTTATAGAGCCTTTGAATTCGGAAATAGATTTTACAAGTATTTCAACTAGATTTGAAAACTATTTAATAAAAACTCATCGTCAATCTGGAAAAGTTAGTTGAATGAAATCTTGGAAAACTCTGTTAATCGGGTAGACATCAGATTTATTTTCTGCTCGATTCTCGACGAGTTAAGCTCGAACGGTACGAGCGTTCGGATTCCATATTTTTCTCTTTTTTTTTGTAGAATATTTTTGTGAAAGTATCGCCACCGACAGACCGAGCCTTTCACAGAATACACTATCCAACGCAATCTTCTCGAGCTTCGGAAGCAAAAAACCCTTCAGCCCTTCGTTAACCATCGCTTCACAGTCCGTGCTTCGTAAATGGACAGTTTTCCAAGTGTAATGTTCCGCACCTTCGCAAACGGCCCGCAGAGTTCTGCTACACGGTATTGATTAAACTCGTTTTCTCAAAACGAGACGCTCCGCGTTGCACATTTCGCTGGCGACTAGCACGGCCGCCGTAAAAGAGAAGGAGGCGGGAAGAGACACGATTAAAACTACGTATTTCCGTGTCCATTCAATTTTACATTTTCACCAGAAACAATAACAGTTTCAGGAGCAACGTCTATCTATTCAATTAATATTTGTTGAAAGTGTACTCGAAAATATCGAGATCTCGATGTTCGAGACGAGTCTCGGAATTTTCGTAGCATCGCACACTGTCTATGCTTCAACTAAATTTTCAAACGAACTACGTTCATTTTCAAAGTATGTTTCTCGTGTTCTCCGCTTGTCATCTGAAGCCGATAAACAAATTTTCGCCGGACTGATTGCGTTATCGCTTCGTTCGCCGATGGTGATTAGTCCATTGACTATAACTATTACTCGACGAGCGAATCAATTATACCCCGATAGCTTGGGCGATATCATCTTTCCACTGTCTGTCACATCGTCTACTATAATTACCGTAAATTACAATCTGTACCGGGGGCAAATTCCAGCCAAATTTATCGCACACCCGGTACACCGATCGAGTTACACGGGCCGTCTGCGTATATCATAAACATTTTTTTGCACTCGCGAATACTACGAATATATAAAATATGTGTACGTATGAGCGCTCAAAATGGGCAAAAAAGCGGCGAGGGTACAAAGTTTTCCGTTTGAATCGCTTTACGCGGCTGCATAGTTCCATCGGTAATTGTGTAAACCGTTTTCTATGCCGCTAACAGTATGAAAATGTAATTCAAACGGAACACTGCAGTTCAACTTCAGTTTGGATTACTGTTCTTTCTCCCGTTCGAACTGTTTTGCCCTGTGAAATTTATTTCTTGAACAAAACGAAAAGTTAGGAAAGTTTTCCGAAGCACCTAGCAGAACAAAGAAACTTTTGCTCAGAATTGAAAATTCCAAGTATGAATGGGTTCTCTATAAAAACAAATGATCTGAAAGAAATTTTGCTATAAAGCTCGCTGTTCTCTTCTCTTCTTATTTCTTTTGTAACCAATGTTCGGTACGTTTGAGAAAATTGAATAATTACTTCAATTATGATTGAACATAAATAAGAATAAATTAGTCGTTAGTTACAAATGTTTTGCCATAAGTAATTGATTTCGTTAGTCATGTTAGACACAAATACTGTCAGTAGTCACAATTACCCATGATAGACAGTAATTCATAATCGTTAATCATAAGTTATTAATAATTTATATTAGTATCGTCCGACAAAAACTTTGAAATTAGAGTAATTATGAAGGTGAATACTCGATACGTTTACTTACACCAGTAATCTTCATAGTTATATTCTACTATACGATATTAATCATTTTTGTTTACTCACGTATGAATAAATTCCTTAGTTCTATTGTGTCCATATAAAATATCAATTAGTAATTTTAGAGAATGGTTATATAATACATCAATGTGATCATAATGGCTAACGATTACCCCTTATCAAATCAACTTTTGAAAAATGAGTAGATTACAAATCTTTATGCAAATTCTCATTTCCATACATTATTTTACAAAAATTAGAACAAAGTAAAATTGGCTTTGTTAACTAAAAGATGACTCATTGTAAGAACAAAATAAAACTGCTGTTGGACCTTGTTAATTTCTACGCTTCCTTGCATTTTAAAAATCTAGACTGTGTAACCATTAGTCAGACATGACTATACTGCGGATTTTATGCATTTATAACAGAAATGAGTAGGTCAAATTTCAAACTGTGAAAAGATTAAATGAATTTAAAAATATCAACGTACTATTTTCTACTGACCGAGATTATTAAAGGAAGAATGTAATTTGTTTTCATCGCCTGTTGCTTAAAATTGCGACAGACAAGTTTCAAGTTGTATAAAGATCTGCTGTTTAATCGTGACATTAATGTATAATGACCAGTCATTAGTCGCTGTGTATTCTAACTACTAATATTCTTTAATTATTAGTCATCATTCCCAATCACATTCTGCCTAATTCTAGTTGCACGTTTAAAAACAGCACAATGCGTCGCTTTCAAATTGTAAAACAGTCTTGTCGTACAGTTAATGCGTCGTACAGTCAATTTGTATCCGTGGCCATTGAAAAACAAGTTTCATGAAAAAAGATTCGGTTCTTTTGTCCCGATTCAATGAGACTCAGAGAATTTGGCTTTCGATGTTCATGCCACGTTTTATGTGACAATCTCTGTAATTCTTCTAACGATCAACACGATTCAAAGCAGTGGGATGAAAGGAGGCATCCGCTATTCGTTGCCGAACAAATCGAAGCTCCAAGCCCTCTTTTGCCGATGAGTCAACCGTAAATAATCGCCGATGAGAGAATAATCGGTTCGAAATAAATGACTGAATTTTCACACTATGCAAGCACGGTTTGTTATCCAGTTAGCTGTTGCAATCTCTTTCAAAAATGTGTAGGTTATTGTAATTATATTGTACACGTTTGATTCCCTTCGTATTTTTTCATCTATATTCTTCTTAAATAGTCAGGTGCCTTCAACGAGTATACTCGACACGAAGAAATAATAACATTTAGCGTTAATAGATTGCAGATCTTTATTAAAATAAAAATTGTGTGCATCAAAATATAGATGTTGCATAGAACTTTATTTCTTATATTAATGATTTTAATAGTTCGAAAATGTCGTATTGGTATTTTAAAATCTTTTTTACCCTTTTACAGTTTAAAATTTTACATAGTCAATTTTGTATTATGAATACATAATATACACAATCTCGTTATGACAAGTATATTTGTTCAACAATCCTGGTCGGTGACAAATTCAGCGAGTACGACTGCGTCATATCAAGCTAAGAAATCCTGCTGAGAGCAACAGCAATCCGGAAAAGAATTTTGTCCGCGAAATGGCTAATAGAAGAGACGATCAGCAATTATAATTCGTAATTAAACAGTCAGAAACAATTGGGAAGATCGATCCTCGCGATGGAACTCGGGCCGTGCCGTAAACGGAAGCTTTTACAAGCCTTCCCCTGGCAACATAAACCCTCTCTAAATCCCACACGGACGGAACGTTCCGTCGTGTGCTGCACTGGCGAGTTTAGCAACGTGGCTGCAGTCAGGACTGCAGCTGTGACTCGATCCGTACTGCAGCGGGCGCTCGTTGCAACGAATGGCGGCGTGCTGAGCTCGATGAAATTTTCAACGAATTTTTTCGCGAAAACCAACACCACTCGGCTTCCCCCCTTCCTGTGTTTCGACCGAAAAATTTGTAAGGAAACATGATTCGACCACTACGCAAACAGAGCCGCGAGTACGATACCCTGGAATGTGATTACATGGAAGTTGTTTAACAGGGGCCTTTAATATGTCAGACCAAAGTCGGTGCTTTTCGTTCGAGATGAAATATTCAAGGGCCTGGCCGTTTCGTACGTCGAAATAGGTGAACTGGTACATTGTATGTATACCGGGTATTCCGCGCAACCGAGCCAACCTATAACTTGAAAATAGCAGAACGTAAAGAACATTTTACTGGCCCGAATTAAATAACACTGAATAATGCACGGCCTTGCGTGAACAAACCTAATCCAAAAACGGAGATGTTTTATTGACTTCAAGATCGCATTTGTTTTTATCCATTGATTGACGCAAGCCATTGTTATTTAGAGAAAAAGGAATTATAGTACTTTCTTATTAATACTGGATCTACAGTGGCTAGATTGAATTTATTTAAACTTCGAACGATTTTTTTATAGTGACTCGTTGGGATAGTTGTTTTCTTTTTTGAAAAAATTCAGTTTGTAGAGGTATTAAAGAAGCACTTGATTTTGCAAATAAAACGGAGGACTTCTATGAGCATACGATTTCAAAGCTACCAGAAAAATGTCAACAAATTTGTCTTCATTTTTCGCTCTAAACATTTAAATTAATGATAATATTTGCTTGGATAAAGAAGTTTCCCACAAAATTTCTAATAACATTTTCACAATAGCAGATATTTGTAGACGAAAAACTCGGAAGTCGTTTTGCCTAATTTGCTAGGTCTAGCGTTAATATATCTGAACATTCGTATTATATTAATGTTAAAATTAAAATAATTTTAAATCGTGAAGTAACTATATTTACATTACCGTTTCAATTGCAGAATTGACATATTGAGAGGCTTTCGTTTATGGAACAAACACATGTAGTATTAGAAACGATGTAATCTTTCCATTGCCATTTGTTCCTACCATTTTACATTTACAGATTCGTCTAAATACATAATGAAATGCGTTTCGTCTCAATGATAAAAAAGAGGAAGACGATAAACTGCACAAATAGTATAACGAAAGTTTTGTTGTGTTTATCGTTATCTGTAATCTACGGTAATAGAATTTATATGTTTGATATCCATTTGACAGCATTAACGATTCGTAAAGTCTAGTGAAAAGTTTGAAAGCAATGGATGCTATTTCGTCTTTGTCCTCGTTGGTTGGTATTTCGCTGCTGCCTTACGGCTAAGGACGAAGGAAAATGAAGAGCGGTGAACAAACGCGATGGTTGAATACAAACGCGGACATTTATGTGACGAGACACACCGACGTGACGTACACAGTGTAGCGCGAATAAGTGGCACAGATTCGGAGATTTTACAGCGACACTTATTTATATGTGCAGGTAGAACTCATCCGCCTCGCTCTCATATGAATTACATACAAGATAGGACGAATGGAGTATGTGTATATATGTGTGTATGTGTTTATATGTATGTATGTGTAGAAAGTTAAGTTGCACAAATAAGGATCGTTGCATCAGTCTTATCAAACTCGAGGAATGCTGATAAAAAAAACATATTCTTAATCAATCAGGAAAGTAAAGATTTTTCTATTCAAAATAAATTTTCCTTCATTTTTATGCGACTCACAAAAATGTTGTGAAATATTATATTATCTAATTGTTTGTTACAAGTATAGGTAATATTATACATTATGACTATATAATTTATCTCAATATATCTATAAAATTGAATTATAAATAATTCTTATAAAATTTTATGTTAGTAGTATACTAAAATAGTCATCCCTGCCCCAATAATATTTAAAGTGTAATTTAATTATAAGATGTAAGTTTTTTACACCTTTAGGAAAAATATTTCAGCTCTTTCGTTATTGTAACAAGCTTCATGACTGCATGGCAGATAATTATACAGATAACATACAAATTACACATTCACTGTTCATAAGTGATCGGTTACTTTAGTTCTGTCTCTTTTGCTCATAACTATTTCTTTGTCTCGAAGCCTTACGTGCTTACAGGATTTACCACAACATAAAGAAGACGAAAACGTGACGTTACGACCGTTGGAAAAATACGATGTTGCACAAAAAATGCTGTAACAGTTGGATCAGTGTTAATTTTGTATACACAGAAATCTACCCTGTACAAAAATAGAAAATTACCGGGAGCTAATTTCAGTATATTTTACAAACTACTGTAGAATTGTTGTTGCATATTAGCATGATGAGTAATTAATAGATTGCGGATTTAACGAATTTATATCAAAAACGAGTATCTATAATGTGCAACAGTAAAAAGATTAAAAACATTTGATAATGTCGATACACCAATTTCAACCCGTTAATATTATTAAAGGTAGGATATAACTTTCAAGTTGCTGCTATTTTTCGTAACAAATGCGGAACATTTTTACTTTGTATAAAGATCTGCAGTCTTGCAATTAGATCGATTCAACCTACACTGTCGCGACGATGCATTGTTGAATGACAGATCTAAATTTTATATCTAAATGTATATCACTTCCTCCGCAAGATCACACTTTTGAGCGACGCATTCTCTATCCCCGCCATTACATTACCGAACCAAGAATGCACAAGTCATCATCGAGAAAAAAAAAGCAACGACGAACAAAAGTAAGACAAAATCAAAAGAAGCAAAACTTCTCCTACATAGCGTAGATCTGCATGTACTACGTCCTACCTGTTTAGCTATCCCTACCATGTATTCAGTCGCGAGAGCAGTACTTTCATAACAACGATTCATCAGCCAATCAAATCTCAGAGAAACTGCTACCCAGCCTCTCGACATCGCACTGTCTTTCTCGAATTACACGACGCCACGGACAATATACTGTATAATATTTCCTTCCTAAGTACAGGAGCTACAGGGGAATATGTTTCCTCGAAAAAAGTACCACTACTAATTCCTCTCGATACGCAGTAAGCGAGACGAACGAAGAACACGCATTTGCCTACTTGAATACTGCTTCTCTTTATAATAGAAGATGTGTCCACTTTTCGTGTCAAACGAACTATTAGGAGAGTTGGATTTCAAGTACAGTAAAACTACATTTATGTGGACAAGCAGTCCGTATAACTAGGTATGTAGTTTATACAATAGGAGTCGACTGACTGTCCCCACTACTTGCAACTTTGCGTTCAAATAACTGAAGTTCACGTTCAGATACATGTGGACTCCCGGAGAGACCAGGTTCACGAAGCCGGGTATTCGCGAAAATGTCATCTTATTGCTTGATTAAAATAGATGAAACAATTGCAAATATCAACACAGTCTTAGGTGATTTGGAGATAAGCCACTTTGAAGCTATGTATGCAATACAAAAAATCATAGTAAGTCATCATAGCCTGTATATATCTATAAAATATGTTTTTCTTTCATTACCACTAAACCTACCACGGTTAAATGGCCCATTTGACAATTATAAAAATGATAAAAACGCTTTCGTCAGAATTGATCGAATAAATCACATTATTGGAGCGACTACGATAATAAAAACTGTACGGATCTAAATGAATTGGATCTCGTCAGTATTACGAGGCACTACGCACGGGCAATTTCATTGCCCGGTATGTTTAGTGTTAGATAAACGCCTAAGAGTCTGGTTGTATCGTGATGCGCGTATGACGAATACAGACCGTACGTGTAATTTGATGGGAGCGTTCAGACAGTAATGCAGTAACGCGATACTTTTTCCCGCGTTGAACGTTGTATCGCATTCACGTATCTCCGCGAGTATCTATGCAGGTATCTCCGCGCAAAACTGATCTAAGCGTCTTTAAGCTAACCCAGCGTCACAGTATAACAAAGAACACCCGGTGGTATTTCCATCTCCGCGCGTAATTTCCCCGAGTATACCTATGGGGGGAATTTCTTTAGCCAATGAAATCAAAGACGAAACAATTCCTACAGCTTTTGAGCATTTACTATGTCTTCCTAGTTGGAAGACGATACAGAGGTGATACGGCGTACGTAGATATGTATAGGATGGAGCACCTAAATGGAGATATCTTAATACATAAGTGCTGGCTGACCGTGGATCGAGATCATATCTGGCCGGCTATCAAGAAAGATAGGGTTCCAGAAAATCTCAAGTGTGTTTCTCCTGCATTGAGTGCGAATAAGATACGGGTCTCTCGGTTACGCTTGTTTATTTTAGATAATGTAACGCAGTGTTTCTCTTCGCGATCCCAATTCCGAGAACCAGAAGCTATAGTCACATACAACAGGGAAGAATTGCGATCCGTTAATTCAATTAACGATAGCCGCGTGAAAGATTTCTCAAAACAAACGCACTACTCTTGGCTGCAGTACGGTATCGTCCACACAAACGGTGAAAACTAAATAATTTCGATAACGATAAATATTTAATCAACAGATTACATAACACCGTTCGTCATACACTGAGATTGCAATAACGAATCAATAATCCACACGCAATTATCTTCTTCACCCATGCATTTTCATTCATCTGTTACGAACCGAGGGCTAAGGCAAGCGTGCGTGACCGAGGATTCGTTTTTCCTCTTTAATTGGTCGGTTAAGGGAATAGGATTTTAAGAATTGTGGACGAGCCGACGTTTGTTTCACCGTCGGAACCCACAATGACAGGAGTGCGTGGACGAGTCGGCGTTTGTTTCACCACCGGGACCCACAGGAAGGTAACTCGTAGATGAGCCGACGTTTGTTTCACCGTCGGGCCCTACGAGGGGATAGGTAGGTGAGATTAAAGAATTGCGGACGAGCCGACGTTTGTTACTAACATAAGCATCTTTGCTATGGTAGTATCAACTGTCGACTGTCAACTTAAATCCAGCACTACCCCAAATCAATTGTTCTTACGAAGAACAATGACCAAATTTATTCAATTAATTCTCCCTAGAAATTATAAATAATCTTCGTAAGCTTCGTGTGTTCATTGATAAAACCGTAACTAGAAAGTTAATCGTAGCGGCTACTAGTTTAACACTATTGTGTCCTAAAAACCTTAATAACACGTAGTTTGTTCGAATAGATATACCGCGATAAAAATGAACTTCAAGAGCTACATGTGACCGACACTCGACGTGTTCCAAAAATTGTGAACCGGTCATTGTGACTAGTGCCGTAAACCTAGTGTTAAACATTCCTCTTTACGAAGGACTCCGTTGGAGACGAGTATGAAAGATATTGGAGAAAGCGAAGGGAAACCGAAAGTAATACAGGACGAGTAAGGAAAGCTCGAGTGTTGGTGAGATAGGCAAGGTTATAGCGAATTTACGGCGTGAAAACGGCGTAGAGTGGGTCTATATAGAAGATTTAGGAGCGACTATGCATACATCCTACCTAAATCAGACCGGAAAATGCGTGAGACGGTTCCAGAGCCTGTTAGGAGGGAACTGTTTTCGCGGAAGGGGTTGGTTAACTCCGCTGATAATAGTACATTTGAAAGTCTATGGCGCAAGTCCGGGGAGTGGCAGTGTTATCAAACGAGGCGGGTTAAAAATAGGCCGGTAGACTTTGCTGTAACTCGAGGCATGTCCCGAGACAAGCTTACAGTCTCGAGAAGGGTAGAAGAACACGGAAGTCTCGTGATCTCCTCTCGTCCGACCTAAACCTCCGAAATCCTTCTGACGAAACGCCTCTGTCGTCCCTCTTTCCAATCCTCGCTCATGTTTTCTCACTCTCTTGGCCCCTCACCTCTCCCGACGTCTCCTCCTCGTCATCCTCCTACTCCTCCTCCTTCTTCTGTTCCTACTCTTACTCTTGCTCCTATTCTTCCTCATCCTCCTCCTACTACTCTTGCTCCTTCTCCTACTCCTACTTCCACCCCCACTCCTCCAACCTCATTCTTGTTTCCGTCTCCTTCGCACGATTGCAATTTGAAGAGAACCACCGGTTCTTCTACTTCTTCTTCTTCTTGCTCTTCTTCTTCTTCTTCTTCTTCTTCTTACTCCTCCTTGTCCCTCTACCATGAATGGATCGAGTTTACTGCCGGCAGAAGAGTCTTACGTCAGGACTAAACTGATGCAGTATTCACGACGAATACTGCAATCGGCGGAGTAACTCGTGCCGGCCGAATAATCGCAGAGTAACGATTCGACGACACCTGAATATTTCGAGCGTACACCTTCTTTCGGCCCCATCTCAGCGAAATATTTATTCCGTTGGCTTCCTTTCAGTCGCGAGTCACTTTGTCCACGTTCCTGGCTCTTTCCTCCGTTATCATTTGCAAACCTCCTGATCTAGATTAATTCTACGACTGGAAGGAGGAACACCGCAAGTCGGACGTTTTCACTTGCGAGATATTGTTGCTTAATGTTTCAAATTGCATGATATTTTTGGATCTGTAGAATTTGTTTTCACAATGTTTTCGTTCTAATAGATATATAGATCCTACATGTTCGATCTATGCATTAACTTAAACTTTTTGAGATTGCGACTTGCGCCGTTTTTCCTTATAGCCACGGAATTATTCGGACGCCGTGGCGCTAGACACCGAGGCGACGAATCAAATTACCATCTTATTAAAACTCACGACGATGTGAAAGTTACAACGGGAATAGAAACACAGATTTAATAGTTCTAGTACGAATGTTTGTTCGACGTGATTGCGACGAAGAACGAGCTCATTTTCCAAAGTATGGATCCTTGTGCTTAATAGCAAAATGGGAATTTTAAAATTAATGTAGAAGTCAATGTTGAAATAAAAATATGTGTCCTTCCCAAAAACGGAAACTCAAGTCAATATGTTATTTTGATTGCATGCTATTTTAACACTTCGAATGCCGTGTCACAGATATAATAATTAATTAATTCTAATTTTATTGGGATCCGCAAACCGCAATTACTGTCGTACAACTTAACTGTTAAATCTTAATTTGAACAAATAAAGTGCTTTACTTTGATGAAATTTTCGGTGTTGTTGAAATGACAGACAAAATGTTAAACTGTAAAAGTCTAGTAATAACATGGACTTTTAATAACACGAAAATGTATCTAAATGAAACATTCTATGCGATAACAGTTAGTTAAAACATCTTAATATGATCTGTTCAGTATCATTATTTCAATAATTAAGAAAAGTTTACCATATTGATCTCATTCATGGAACAATGTACAACGATATGTCGGGTAATTCTATTTTACATCGAGATTAATTTTCTCGACGCCTCCACTACACATTTGCTTAATTTTTGTGATTTATTTAATCACATTCAAGATCTATAATATTTGTGTTAACTAGACTGCGGATTTTACACATTTGCGAAACACATGAGTAGCTTAAAAAGCAAGAATTACGAAGAACAATGAACGATGACAGTTTCTACTTTACATGAAGATCCGCAGTCTAGCGATAATTATCGAAACAATAAACTAAAAAGTAACTGTAACCATAAAGACTTACGTTTAGAAGATGTTATAGCGGGCACTTGATAAATACATACCTGTAACAAACAAATTCAAAATTTATTTTAGACGGAGAAAGTTAAAGAAATTATCAATTTTGTAACTAATCAATTCTCCTTTCCAGTGCTTCTCCGTTACATATATATGTACATACAATTAAACGAATGTAATGACTAGACCGTGAACTTTTCCTACTTATGGTAGGCGCAAGTGAATGTATCTAGACGAAGGTAGGAACTTCTCCTAAACAAGCATTATTACTTATTCTGCTAATAAAAACAGAATATTTGAATACAGTAATAAATTAAATGTTTCATGCGACCACCATCGAATAACAATATATCCACTTTGATTGAAACCAATTAGGGTTTACCTTAAAATTTACCTGTAATTTGTATAATGCAATTTGCTAGTCAATATCAGGACATAAATCCTTGCAAATTTTTAGGTTGTGTTCATTCCACATAATAGCAAAGTTGTAAAAACGGTCAATCCAGTACCGTTTTAAAAAGTGTTCGAGAACTTTTGCAGGCCATTGTATTTAGAATTATTTAAGTATTGCCATTTAAACATCTCGCGACACTATGTTAATTTCTATACTCGTCTTACTTAGTGTTAACTAAAGGGCTTTAGACCGTAAATAAATATATTATTATTATTTTCCCTATTATTATTACTATTATAATTACTATTATTATTATTACTATGCACTAGTTTCGCGATCATTTAGGTCGCAATAGCTGGTTCGCCACGCGGCGCCGCGACACATCGCGTCGTGTCGCGTCGTCGCAATTTGAAGAGGAACCGAGACGTCGCTCGCGAGTCGCGACGCGAATGGACCGAGTTTAACGCGGCAAAAAAAAAACTGTTACGCCAGGCTCGAACTGATACTGTATTCACGTCAGCAACTGCAGCCGGCGAACCAAGTCGCGGCTCAATGGCTGCCCTGTAATGGCTCCGACGCTCTTTGAAACTTTCATCGGCGTGGAAAAACGCTCCGAACCCGAGGCGTACTTCTCCGGTCGATCAACGAAATAATTTCGCGGATACCGGGTCCACGAAGAATCCCCCGGCGCGGCGCGTTCCTATGTTCTCGACGCTGGAAAAATCGTACGTGAAACCTCGAATTTTCGCGTGAAGAGAAGAAAATTCCCTGTGAAATTTCTTTCATCCGCGCTCGACTCGCTTTCGCTACGAGAATAGGAATGCTATGTAAATTCGAATATTTCTCAGTGTGCGATGCATTTATTAGACGTAGTTACACAGTTCCTTCGTCTGAACTTTCCAGGGGAGTGTCATCCCCTTACCGCGAGCATGCATCGTAACGAAATGTACTTATCGAATAGTTTTCCGAACTTCTGCAAAATTTCGGAAGAATTCTAGAGCATAGTGGTAAAGCATCAATGTTTTTCTTAGAGCTGCGAATGAGTTGGTATTGCGTGACTCGTAACATTTCGCAACCAATGATAAACCCGTGCACGCATCATTTTCTAACTCACAGTGTTCGCATAGTATGCGACGTCGAAGTTTCGATATTCTATTAACGTTTCGTCCATGTTTTAAACTTTTATTGAAAAAATTTGGTTCTATTGCCTTTAAACTTGTTTTGATTTGTTACTTGCTCTATCTTGCACTGAAGTGTAAATATGGCGTGTTTACTAAACTTTATAGGAACGTCTCTTACTAGTATTAGATTATACAATAAAATTTTAATTACTATCCTAGTTGCATATTTATAAGCGATCATTGTTCGTAAAATACTAATCCACATTTTCTATCATATTTTCTATTTATTTTACATAATATATATCTTTGTTGTATGCTATAATATTTATAGCTTCCTTTTATACATATTAATAGTCTCTAATTCATAGAAATAAAGATAATTACACTTTTGTATAGCCACATACTTTTATTAATAAATGCTTTTTTAGAGCCAGACCATCATTTTAACTTTGTTATAATCAAGCTGAAAATTAAAATTACTTACAAGAAATAATTGATTGATAAAGCATAGCATATCTGTATTACACTTGATTATTACCATAAACCGTTTTAGAAATCTAACCGTTTAATGGCAGATCTCTGTACGTTAAATATTGTCTAGCGATCACAAAAGTAACATAATCTAGGGAACACTGTGATTCGACACAGCGAATTCCCAAATTGTTTTCCTAGTTGTGATCGGGAAGACGTTAAACCTGCAAAGTCGAAGAAGCGCGTTCATTGCGACGGCGAGTTCATTGTTTCCTCGTGCAGGATGGCTCAGCGACAATTGTGCGCCGGTAAGTAAACCCTTCGGGAAACGTCAGGAAACGACAAAAGAATTGGTCCTAAAACAAACCCTTCGAAACTGTCTTGCCTTTGTCCGCAGACATCTCGCTGAAATTTGATTCCACCGGCGGATCTCTCGACCGGAGGAGCAAAGAATAATACGCTAACTACAAAAAAGAAAGGTACCGTCGATGATCCGAAAGTATCGCGCCGTCCTAAAGACGGTACTTTTCATTTGTGTCTGGAATTGTTTACAGTCGTTCTTTTTCATTTAAGACATTCAAAGGAATCCGATTCATCCGTGATTGATAGTCCTAAGGTATGAATAATTATTCATTGAAACAGGGGGATACGAAACGATGATCGACAGAAGAAAAGCAGTGGATCGTGTATCGTGTCCCAAGCCGACGTTTCTAATAAAACTAGATCCTCGTGCTTTGAAAGTGCGAGATTAATTTTAAGTTGCACTTATTTATCCTTTATAATCCTTTGCGGACGATATACGTCATTTCACACTTTTGCGGAATTTTTGCAAAAATATTCCGTGTACTTTCGGACATGTTGCATAAAGAATTTCGTTTTCACAGTTAAGAAATTAATTTTGAGACATTTACAGGTACGAATAAGCAGAATCAGATTGTAAGATGACGAGTGTTGCATATTGTTTGGTAGAAATTTGTATAGAATACTCGGTGTAATGTCCATACCTTAACGCGAAATATGTCTGTAAATTGTAGGTGCGTACAAAATACATCGTGTTTGGCGAATAAAGACGACACATTTAGTGTTAATCTCGTCGTATCTCATAATTTGAGACCTCGCAGAAGCAACGTATTTGTCAACTACTTCCATGAAAAAAGATTACTTACAATATGTAGTTCAGTTTCACTAGCCGAAGTCATGTCAGGCGCATCTAATACACTTACAGAATGATGTAGTGCAATAGGTAGGTAACCTAGTAATCCTAATAAGATTACCGATGACTAGACTGCGGATTTGTATGCAAAATAAAATATATTTTCATCAACCGCAAGACATAGGAGCCACAGCGAGTGAAAAAGAAGTATTGAGACAACTTTTTAAAAGTTGTAATAACTTTTTTAAAACTCTACCAAATGACGAATTTTTTGGAGGTGTTAGAGATTTTAGTTTATTTGTTAAAACACTTCTTTTTAAAATTTTGTTATTACTTGGAATGACGTGAAGAATTAAAAAACTCACGTTTATCTAACTTTTTCATCCGAATCTATAATGAAAATCGGTTAACGCAAAGTCAAGCTACAGGTTTTGAAAGATGTCAAAATCTAGATTTCTCACAGTTTCTGGTCAAAAATCGTGTAAAACCGATGATATTCGATATACGTAATTGTTTGTAACTCGCAACAACATCAACTGATTTCGCTAAAATGTTCAATATGCATACAAGTTATCGAGGTCTACAAAACGCATATTTTAAATTTTTATTACAGGCTCAAATAAACAAGTTGAAAACACATCATTCTTAAACGTATGTTTGTCATTTTAACCAATTTTTACGGAAAAATTGTTTTACTCATTGTCCACTAAACGGTTCAGTATAACATTTTTAAAAGAGTTTTAAAAAAGTAATACCGTTTTAAAGGGTATCCGAATACCTTTTTTTAATCCACTGTACGCGCATATTGATTTCTCTTCTTAATCATTTTAATGGGTTCAGAGGAATAGGTACAACAGTATTTGTAAATTCTCTGAATGCTTTTACTGTTTTGTATTTGAACCACTCATTTCGGTCATAAATGCACAAAATACACAGTCCACCGATAACAGTGGAACTCATTCTAAATGGATCGGCGATGTACAATTATGTACGTTCGTCGACCGATGTTTAAAAGCATTTTGATGTACGCAAACTTCACTACTCCGCCACTTATTCAGCAATAATAAGTTCTCCTGAGAAATCCACGCTTGAATCGAAGGTGTAAAGCTATCATAAACCCTCTATTTTGACACTTCCGTTTACAGAACGCTTCTATGGCGCAAATTGTAAAGGTTTCATAATATTACAAACAAGTCCTGTACATTGATTAACCTTATATCTATTAACATTAATTATTATACCTTTTATAATTATAAAATTTCAGGACAAAGAATTCTTTCCTAGTTTCCAGCGCTATTTTCGGAACTATACAATAGGCAATATTCTTCTCGCAGACCTACATACTAATTCCTCTGTTGTTTCTGGTGTAACAGCAATTTATTTCGTATAATTGACGGAAATCGGGTAATGAGGTGACGACTCAAGTACACTGGGTCAAAATGACCCAGTAACCGTAGTCCGAGAGCTCAAGAAAAACTATCCCGCCAAGAGGCTTGCGGAGTTAAACGAGGTTGCATCAGCCGCGAAACCTTATTAAAAGGTTATTGTCTTCCCGAAACCGCGATTAATTATCGAGATACCAGCGCCGAGAGGCTTCAGAAAATTGAGATTTTTCGACGGAAGGTATTTAGATTTTTCCGTATTTTCCATCAACAGAGCCGTGAGTATTTCATTAGAGCCGACAAATAGAATAGAGAATGAACAGGGCGGTGCGTGGTATTGCTTCGCGACCTTAATTTCCGGAGCCCTCACTTTCGCCTCGGCCGGCGAGCGCATACATACGTACGTACGTACGTATATACGTGTGCACACACGTGCACACGGTCGAGAACAAGCCTGTTTCTTTGCCCTTCTTCGCTCCTCTTCGTTTTCATCGTAGCACCTTCCAACGCGAGCAAGAAAAGAGTTGTAAACGGAGGTGGGTCGAGGGTATTTTATTACCCCGTTCCCGAGCATCTTAGCTTCAGGTCCAAAGAGAATAGGAAAAGATGGCGGCGTGGCGCACTATAATTCCTAATTTGGACGATTAAGCGCGCGCCGCTTTCCTGATACTCGCTACCGTGAATTGTGCCGGTCTTCCATTCTCTGAAGATCAAGCATATATAAAGAACGGTTCTATCTCTTACGTTGGCGTTTAAACGAAAACATAAAATCGGATTACAGACCGAAATAAAGAACTGACGAATCACGGATATTGTTTATGGGGTTGGCAGAATATCGCGCAAGAAAAACGAGCTGTTAGATCCTAATTCCATACACAGACCTGTCTATATTAGTCCTTTAACTGTTGAATAAAACGAGAAAGTATATCAAAGGTATCTATTTTTTTATATTATTTTTACGACTTTATACCATATTTGTGTTATATGAGTGCTATTCGAATCATATTACTTGGCATATCATAGTAGATCTATTTTTTCATAAATACGACAAATTAAACAGTGTGGCTCTCAATTAGACGTTTAAAGGGTTCTAGACTCAAATTTGCTTTTTAAGAACAGAAAAAAACCATTTGTTAATTTTTCATCATGCCAACAAATTGCAACTTTTGAAAATAATTTTGTAACCAATGTTTAGTAAACTAATTCTTGTAACATCCCCCAAAAGTTTATACTAAAAAATTTATTCCGTTTTAAAGGGTGTACGAATACTTTCTACACTCACTGTACATTGGTCACGTTTAGGGTTCGGTTGTTCTAGCGATGATCTTAGCAAAGGCACACGGTACTTTCGGCATTACAGTCCGCATGTTACACCGTCTACAGCACCGAGCATAGAATAAAACTAATCGAGGCATCGGAATAACCAAAAGAAGCGACAAAAACAATTCGGCTTATCATTCATCCGGGTTAAATCGGTTGCTCTGACCCGTGCCAAACTGCTCGCATTCTACCGAAATCGTAGCGATCGTATGACAACATACAAACCGGGAACTGTGGAAATAGCGCGATTTGAAAGTTAATATTTGCCGTATTGGACAAAGTCGTCTGTCGCACAATATCGGTCTCCTATACTATCCGAAAACTCGTCGACAACAAGTTTCCATCGCGCGGCAAAAAAAATCTGTCGCGCATTTTCCACGATCGAGGAGGATCCGAGATGGCCAGGGGAATAAAAAGAGAAGGGAAAAAAGGAAAACGGTCGGTTCGAATTCGAGGAACCACCGTCGAGCGCTCTCTGTTTAAGGTTTGCTTTGTGACAACGCGAGCGCGCCGGAAGTCTGGATATTCGGCGAGGACGGATTTCCGCAGGGTAATCTAGCATCCCCCTGTATTCCCGGCAGCGGTGCCATTTGCCTCGAGCCCGTTCGAATAGATAGGAATCGTATAAATGGGTCATTCGTTTGCAAAGGGACGCCGCGCACCGCCGCACCGTCCCGAGGAAAGAGGAACGTCACCTTTTCATTTCGCGAAACGAGCACAAGCTTCTGTAATTGTCTAATACACAAGTCCCGATAAACTCGATTGTCTTCACATTTTATGAAACCTCCGTTGATAGGGTTCCCCTTCTCGTTCTCCCCTTTTCTTCTCGTTTGATAATAAGCAAAGCTTGTGGCCACGGATACGAGGAAATCAGTCGATCTAACTCGTTTTTGGAACAAAGAATAGATATTACACCTACAATTAGTCGCTATTCGGGCACTTTTTAACTCTCAAGGATTTCTACACGACGTGTAATACTTGTATTCATAACTCTGAAGCTGTCGCTGCTTTGTCTTTCATAAACAAATAAAATAATTGCGATTGGGTATTAATAAATGTTATATTATATTTCGAATTTACTTATATTTATTATATTCGTGTTTATGAATGAAAGTGATTGAGGGTTAAGGAGGACTAACTTTTTAAAGCAACATCAACCAATTTCGACGAAATTGTCACTATGCCTTATAGATTGCCAAAATATACAAAATGCATCGTTTAAATTTTCGTTATAGGCTCGGATAAAAACATTATTTTTCTATCATTCCAAACAATTACAATTTTTGACAAAAATTTTCTACTTTATCTACTTTTTCTACCTTTTTATGGTATAGCAGTTGCTCTGACATCTAACAAAATTTCAAATCATTTGGTCCAAATTTTAAAGAGTTCAAATATCACAAAAACCATTGTCAAAAGGAAGCTTTCGTCACTTTCATCAGATCGCTTTTATTCATAAGATGTGTGCCTTGTGGCAACCTTTTTCTTCTTTTTCGCAGACGATGATGCATCTAAGTGGAAAAGTGTGTAAATTTTTTCCCACTCGATGCGACCTTTTCACATCATTCTCAGATGAAATACGACGCATTCTATAACGGATACCAATCGTTTAAAAATTTTCGGAATTTAAAAACTGATCTCGGTTTAACATCCATCGCAGACGCAAGAACTAGTATCAACCCTCCAATCGCAAGCAAAGTGAAATTCGCGTTCTAAATATTTCGTAAATTTTAGCAAAAAGGACTAAATTTAAAGAACTTTAAATGTTTCAACTTTCACCTATTTTTTATGAAACATGGAATAGCGAAATAAATATGTTTCGAAATTTAAACATCGTTTACTGTGAAATCGATCCTGTTCCTCTTTTAGACAATTCCAAACGTCATAGTTTTATCCCATAGAAATGCCAATGACGGTAGCTTCTTTCTTGAACTGAAGGGGTTAATTGTATTTTCTTGGAGTTTAACGTTCTAAAAAAAAGTTTTTATGAAACCCCCGTTAGATATTCAACGGGCCGGTGCGCCGGTGCTTCACGGACTTAATTAAAAATTAAACGAGCCCTCCGGGAGCGTCGCGGCCACCGAAATTCGTCGACGCTCGCTCCATAAAGCCGAGGATTGAGCGTTGCTCCTCACAATGACATCCCTCTGCAAACGAGTGGTCTATCCATACGGATCCTACCATTCGAATAGTCGGAACTATCCGAAATACAGAATCTGTCGGATCTATCTGAAAACGGTTAAGAATTTGAAAAAATAAAACCGATATTGAAATCTTCGTCAGTATTGCATACACGATGCAGAACAGTTAGTTCGAGAATATTGAACCATTGCTCCTGCTTCTTTTTGCAGAAACACGGTACCCTAACTCGTTTTCTATGATATCATCTTTTCAACGAATTTCCGTCACCTAATGTTTATCGACAAAAGACCAAGCAATAGATTACGGATTTCATGCATTTCAGATAAAATTTACTATGTGAAATATCAAAGAATGAAGACATCGCAAGAATTCAAGCACGTCTTTAAATTATCTTTAATTCGTTGAAATTATTAAACGAAAAAATACATTTTTATTTAACTTCCGTCTCCCGCAATGCAACCAGAAAACTTGTATTTTGCGTTTAAAATTCGCAGGACGAATCAATGGGGTGCGAAGCAGCTGTGAAATTTTATAAATCAGCCTTGCGATGAAGATAAAGCGTCACTAGACTGCGAATTTTATGAATTTATGGCAAAATTGGTTAAGTGAATTTATTGAATCAATTTAATCCCCTTGTCGAGGTTAAGACGAGCCTTAAATGAATCTGAATCGTGATTTTACTATTAATAAAAAATTGAAAGTGCGAATGTTATTCCGTTCTTTTAAGTCGGAACAAAATTCCGTTCTCTTGTCATGAACAAATATTCAATGCAGCCGCACAAAAACTATGAATTTTCTTCTTGTTCGAAGCAATTATTACAAATAAATACGAGTTTCCTAATCGTAGATAAAAAGTATGTCTTTTTAAGGTTCAGCACCGTTGATGATTGAGTCCAGACAAGTTATGGCTGTAATTCAGAAACATACTTCGTAACGTTGAAGTTCGTGCTTCATATCTTGCAGAACAGTTAATGCGCATGATCGATGTTCCGCCGTAGAAGAAGAGGAAGGCTTGCTAGGTAAGTAATTTGAATTCCAGTGCGTCATGATTAACATATCAAATAAATACGAAACAGCCGTATCTCGATGAAGCAGGCATTCGTGTCGCGGTACCAAGCCGAACATGGCGTGATCTACTAGCCCCCTAAAATTCCCACAAATTTCTCAAGATTTCCTGGCCGACACGCGAAAGTATCCTCGACCAGACACTTTCAGCAACTTATCGGCCGGTCGTTCTCGTTTGTCTACCAAAGTTTCCTGGGTTCCGTCGACCACCACCGGCGTGTCTATGTATAGAAATATCGACCTTCGCCGCGCCTTAGAAGTTAATCGGATTTAGCATCGCGCCGCTCGCAGACATGATCCATGGCCGAATAAAATATACTTTCAGGAAATATATAAGGCAAGTTTTGTAGGAGAAACCGCGGCGCGTTCTATCGATCGGCGAGGGTTCGCGGCTTGGTTTCGTGCTTGCTCGCCCATGGAATTCTCCTTTCTCCCCGGTAACTTCTAAACGCGTCTAATTTCATTTAACTTTCGCCCCGGCGCGGCGCGGTGCGGCGCGGTGCGGCGACGCGCCGTGCAGAGCAGCGAATCATTCCGCGCACGGTAAAAACAGGCGCACTAGCTGCCAGACAATTTTCGTCGCTGATTACGCGAGCGGGCAACACGCTGAATATCTTGCGGCCGTGAAACAGATACGTAACGGTCCGTTTTCCGCATGGAACCGCGGCACCATGCACAGGCACAGGCGCAGGTTCGCGTACCGTGGAACCGCCAACGATGTTTCGCGAGTCAAGCCCGGCGAATCCAGCGGTTTAGCCGGTGAAAAATTTCTTTAGGATGCAAATAAGTTCGCCGTGAACCTGCTCCCTTCGCCTCGTATCTGCCGCCGACACTGATTTCGCGTGCGGGCATGCAGAAGTTGCAATGTCAGCCAAGAACGCGGTATCCGTGCGCGCATATTCCATCGGCTCGGAAAGCCAGATACCAGAAACACAACGCTCTTCGAGCCGTATCACCCCAATCGTGCCAACGTAGACTTGCTTTTGTTGTTACCGCGGAAGTTGACGTTACAGGCTCGCACGGAGAGGACACAGTTGGTGGGTAATCTACAGCGAAAATAACTTTATTCGTGTTTAAGCGTTTCCGACAATACTCAATGCTTATTAACATATTTGATGTTTTGATCTTCTGTCCGCAAGGTATCCGCATCTGCTCCTGTGATCATTACGGTTCGAAGTCTACGATTACCGTTAAGTAATTATTGTATAAGAAGATATTCTACCAGAAGATTAGAACGTTAAATATCTTTATAAATACCGAGTATTGAAAGAAACGCTTGAACATTGATCAACTTGTCGTTGCTGTGGACTTATCAGAAAAAACTGGATTAAAATCGACGTCCTGCCAGCTGTGTCCTCTCCTTGTCAGTTACGGAAACGCTGGAACGAGATCCGATCGTCAGATCGCTAGTTTCTAATCGAAGTTTCCTCGAGAGAAGATCATCTTCGAATTGATGCCTCGAATCTCACGAAACAGGAAACTTCGCGTTTCATTCTTAATCGCCGTTGATACGATCGGCCGACGAAGAACTCGATGGAGAATTCAAAAGTCTCGAGGATCCGACGATCCAGACGTCTCCGACGAGCTTTATTTTCAGCACAGTGAAGAAACATTTAGGACGATCGTCATCGGAGTCTATTAAACCAAAAAAGAAGGGATAATTCTATATACACGTAGCTTAACGACGACCAGGATACATACTGCCACGGTCTACAGTAAAGCCATGATCTCATACCTGAAACGCGGAAGTTTTGTTCAGTTAGTACCTCGAATCGCAACACTATGCGACGGTGGACAATACTAGAATGGGAGCAACTATGGCCCAAATGCCAGGACTACCTTTAATACTCGGTAAGAAGAATTTGTACTCGTTAGTAACTCAAAAGACGGGACGAAAATAAACCGAGAAACGTCGGCCAATTCGGCTAAAATTTGTAGAATCAAAGAGGTAGGTAGGATCCGACGGAGGTGCAGCGGGGGAGAATCGATATCGCGGAGGCACTTGGTAGAACGACCACTGAAGGAGCTCGGCTGAATGACAGACAGAGAGAATCGTAAAGGAAGAATGAGGAGAGGTGAGGAAAAAAAAGATGGGGAACCTTAGGAGCGAGGCAGAGGAGCGGAGGAACAGAGACGAAGACAAGGAGGGAAACGGAGACGGAGAGACGGAGAGAAGGAGGGAAGGATAGACGGAGAGTCGGAGAGAAGGAGAGAAGGAGAGAAGGAGAGAAGAGGATAGGGAAGCAAGGGGTAGCAAGCGAGGAGTATGGACGGGAAGGGGCGAACGAGCAACAGCCGCTGCTCTTTTGTTTTCTGGGACAAGAGGGTGTCTTGGTTCGCTCAAAATCTGCGCTAGACCAGTCGGAGACCTCGTTCTTCCCTCTCGGATATGAAAGTGCGTCGATCGAGGTGCCTTCCATCCGACACGATCTTCTGTTACGCTAGCTTCTTTTCGACAATTACAAGATCGTTCCGTAGAGTGATTGTCTCCGAGATCACGGCGGAGTAGTCGATCTGTTGATCCGAATCTTTTCCGCTGGAACCAGTACTTAGCTAAATTGTCCTCCAGTTCCGAAACTAAAGTTCGTGCCCTGGAAAACAAGTTTCCAGGGATTTTCGAGCCGATTCGCTAGTTTCTTTGACACAGTTGCGCGGAGAGGAACATCACCGTATTTCTTTCTATACGTCGAGTACCTTAGGAGATGACTTTAACGGCACGACACACAATTTATCGACCAGACGATCCATCGTTTAATCTCGTTCGATTTAGAGCCGAAAATATTGTACAATGATTACCAGACTCAAAACAGAAATTTTCAAAGACGATTGTAAGAAACAAAATAAAACTAAATTGTTTGTTTAAATAATTTCGAAAAATTAAAAGTAGCGTGATAATCATTTTTCTCATAAATTCATAAAGATCTGCGGCCGAATGATAATTAAAGGAACAATTAAATTTCTTACGTATCAAACGTATGTACCTTATATTATCTAGTATTACCTAGTGTATTATCTAGCATTTCGAATTTACGGTAATGTCATCCTCCCAAATATAACGATAATTAATAGGTTTACGAACTGTTTTCATTTTCGATTTAAAACAACTCAATTTCGTAAAACGAATTAGAGATACAATTCGTTTAAACGCGCGGTAGACAGTGCCGGCAAAGTCCCGAAGCGTTCATACGGGGTGCACCGAGAACGGTTCTTCACGGTGGAAAACAAAAAGATGCTCTTACACAAGCTGATAAAACATCTGCCAGTTTGGAACTGTTTGGTAGAGTTTGTCGGCTGTACATTCGCAACGTGGCACATCCAGCGAAGCATAATGAGAGCATTGTTCTCGGAAATTATAGCCGCATTGTTATTACTCTTTCTTTTTCCGCGCTGCGCTTCCTGCTGTATCCCCCCCTACCCCCTCTCGAGTCTCGTCACTTCTTTTCCTGCGTTTTGCAGTTTAATACCTTCCCTATCTCCTTTGTCTCTGTCAAAACGTTTCTTCGTCAGTCTTTTGGCATTTGACAACGGAAACGGACAAAACCGGCATCGAAGTTCTTTCCTGTTTCGGTATCCTCGAATATCTGATTCAAAAGTACCGTACGATACTTTCACCGTAAATGTCAATTAGGCGATGACGAGTATACAACCTAATTCAGAGACTGTGTCAAGATTTCTCACGATAATTATTTACGTCTTTCTGTCCGTTCGTTCTATTTCGTCTTAGCCTGCAAATATTCGAAACCTCTTAAAATTGACGGATATATGTTGATTTTCACAAAAATTTCAATTTAGACAGCAAAGTTTTATGCTCGACGAGTATGCTCATCGTAACACGGAATATTGTCTTTCTCCGTAACGAGTATACAGGCCAATCTCAGTTAACTGGTTAAAAGATAAATAGCAAGGAAAGTAAGCGTAAATGGTAACATGATTGACAAATCACTGCGTCTTATATCTTGTACAACGTTATGTGCAAACGACTTGGCAGAATTGGAATTATTATTTCGATTGATCCAAAGATAAATATCTAAATGTCATATTTTCTCACCATTTCATCCTAAATGTGTGAAAAAGTATTTGTCAAAAGTATACATTAAGTTACCCAAACTGTTCATCGATCCGAAAAAACATTCTCGAGAAGAAACTTATTTGTTGCAACTTGCCCCGGTCACCCCCCATACTCGATAATTATCGCTAACGTTCAAACGAGAATAACTTGTTAAATACTTAACGAGAAATAATTGAGTGATACAGTATCACTGCCACGTGACACGGTGTCCTTGATTTCGGAGGAGGCAGGATATATCTGACTATAGTCGGCGATCGTCTCTAATGATTTAAACGCTCGTTCGACAGTTTTCGTGGCAGCGATTAAATTGATCGGACGTCGCATCGGTAAACAAGAGTGTATCTACATGCGCGAGAATGAGGAATAGCTTTTCTAGAGTATCGTTGTTAGTAGACTCGGCGATGTAATTCTTATTTCTTTTAGTAGAGCGTATACACCGATTGCGTAGGTGAGAGACCGCAGTGTTTAAGGGATATGCTCCACGTGGGAATAAAGCAGCAAGGCACAGTTTCACTTAGGCGTAATCAATAGAATTACTCTGCCTCTATTATAGCTGCAGCTACAAGCTACAATGGTGGATCATTAGGAATAGGAGATAACACCGTAGCAAGATCAATTCCGCTTTGAGGTTGCCGTCGGTCGGTCCGAGCTGAATAGATTGGTTCTGTTATAATAGTATTAAGACGTATTTTCTCCGTGGCCACGCAATTATATAGCGAATCATGCAAATGCTCTTAGTCGAAATTAAAATCACAGCATTCACTCGACAAAGGATGATATTAATGGCCGTATTAATTAGAGGTATCAGTCGGTCCAGTATGTTAACAATTCTGACATACCACAGCCGAATTGGACTTCGCCAATGGAATAAATTCTTTAGGTAATTTCATGTCCGCGTTTCGACAATTGCGTACTAATAGAGCACGGTGCTTATGCGAAATAAAAATCTTCTGCATTCGTTGCAAGAAACAGAGATTACTCAAGAATTTCTATCTTTCTTTCGTAACTTACTAAGTTGAGAACAGCAGATTGCAATTCTTCAATCGTTTTGATTCCACTACTGCTTTAAATTGCACCCATTCATTTTTGTCCTAAATGCATAAAATCTGCATTCCTCTTACCACCTACATCAAAATATAAATTAGTAAAAGCTACTCTCTGCTTATAGGACGAATTAAATATTTTTATTGAATAGTTTGAATGATAAATATCAAAACATTTAATTGGGTATGTAGGCGAAGTTTTTTTTATATTTTTCGATTAAATTGAGTAATCGACAAGCACTTAAACAAAAAGCAAACATGAGATTAAATATCGATTGAGACCACTGGAACATCAAACAACGATTTCGCCAATAAACTCAAATACGACATACAAGCACACGGTTTCATTGTGTGGGAAAACGTTCGCTTAATTTGTTTTATCGTTATCCGGGCTAAACATTTTTATAGCAACGGCAAAACGATTTTGAGGACAAACCAACGAATCTCCCTCTTTCTTTACTCAGCGGAACACGCTTGTTTAACGATTGCAAGTTAAATTGCACGGCATGCTATTATAACTTTATATCCTCGTTAGACTTTCTAAGAGAGCGTCGTCCGGAATATGTACTTTTGAGAGGCGTCGATTTACTACTCCTCGAGGAACTTCGCGGAGCTTGTAACGCGACTGAAAATGTTCTGGACATCGGCGCAACTTCGTTTTCCGAAAAAGGAAAGAGGGCAGAAAAAAAGTTTCACAAAAGGTTCTTCCTTTTGGACGTTTTGTTCATAGAGACGTGGCAAAGTTAACTGTTAATCGAAAAACGAAAACAATTGTTACCGGTTGTGAACGAATGTCTCCGTGAATTACTTAAATTAACGAAACCGGCGGCTCCGTTGAACTCGACGAAAATAATAAAATCAAAAGTTTGAAGCAAATTCCCATTAACTAATTAATGTGCCTTTTCTCTCCGCCCCGCGGCCGACGGGTTCGGTGCATTCGAATGGACTGGGTGGAAAAACAAAATTGTTCAATCTCGAGATCGTCGGTTTCGAGTATCCAATTCACGAATGGCACGCAACATCTTCGATTAATATTGGTAAAGCTTATTTACGTAGAACAAAGGGAAATATCGATTGGTCGGGCCATCAAATTGTATTACTAGTCGATGAAGCCGGCAAGATCGAACGGCAATTTGCCTGAAAACATGAACGTTTAGAGGATGCGGCCGTGTATGCAGAATGTTTTTCCACAGGGGTGGCGAATTAGCTGATTACTCTTCGTCCGAGAATTACGCGCAACGTGTAACGTGTAACGCGTAACGCAATTCGCAATAAACGCGCGAATAGAAATTCTTGTAAAACGATGAAACGGCGGTTGAACGAGCTCTCGAACGAGCCATTAAAGGTATGGGGAACGTGCAGGAAGACCGCGGTGATAAAGATCAGCCATGACTGATGAGGATGCAACCGACGGTCCTTTTGTTCGAGCCTTTTATCGTTAACGAATTTCAACCAAGCCTGCGAAAGCTCGATCCCGCAATGAGCGATTCCGATGCCAGCAATATAGGGGCATCTCTCTATTGGCCATTTGCCAGTTCGGGAGTAACAGCACTCGCAGCTTGACTCGATAGTAAACAGCCAATAGGGAACTTCGTTGCGATTCACGGTGTCGGGTTTGAAAAGCTGGCCTTGGGTGTGTAACCATTGTACTGTGATTGAAGAGGCTAATTTAGATGGACGCGCGTGTGTATGCCGGCCGGCCGGCCGGCCCGAGCCGGGAGGGAAGAAACTCTCCTAAGGAGTGTTCCTCCACCGTCAGACAAATGACTGGCAACTGACCTCAGTCACGTTAAGAAGATTGAACGCCGAATCTCCACGAGTCAGATTTTATTCTGAACGATCTGCGCCCCTCCCTCTTTCTCCACTGGACGTTAAAAACCTCGGGGGATGTTAAATCGGCGCCAACTCGGACGCCGAAAGATCGTCGATCTCTTCATCTTTCCGTTTCGTCCGCGTCTCGTTGCACCTCCTACAACTATTTCAACGGTACGACGAGAGTAATGCGTGCGCTATAATTTCAAAGTCGTCGCGTTCCTATCCTTTCCATCCTGTCTACCCATTTGCCTACGATGTATGTAGTCCAGACTATTGCTGTCGAATGCCGCGTCGGTCACATATGCGTGCCAGTAATTTTTAACTAGTTACCAAAATTCATTTTTATTTCAATATGAACTGAATTTTACTAGGACATTAAGAATGCAAAAGAGTTGAAATGTCATCCAGTATGATAAATTTTATCTGTCTAGTTTCATTAAACAAATTACTTAGGTTTTGTGGTAATTTTGGGGGTCGATTTTCGGCACTTGACGTGTCATTAGACTGTGGATCTTTATGCAAAATAAAAACTGCTAGCACTGATTGCATACAGGAGTTGAATAACTATATTTTGTTCTTCTTAATCGTATAAACCATTTAAAAATAATATGGCTTTGCTATTTGTATTAGTCTGACGATTTTACTATTTTGTGTTTCACGTTACCATTTTTCTCATAAATACCCAAGGATCTGCAATCCAATGGTAATTAAAGAAATAATGAAATTTATACTAAATTAGTACCTCTTTACATGCAAAATGTCAAACATATCTTATTATTTCGAATGCACTATAATATTATTCCTCCGAGTCTTGAGTCTTACCCTCCGATTTAACTTTCAATTTAAAGCAACTCAATTTTATTAATCAAATTAGTGGTAATTAGCAATTATTTAATTGCGTGGTAGACAGTACACCATAGTCACATGGATATTCCGCTCTGCCTTTAACCTCTTGAACTATACTACCAAGTCAAAGTGAAGATTTCGTACATAATCTAGTAAACATTGATTCTGTTGTTATGAAACTCTAGGAACAAAAGTAAATGAAGACGAAAAACTGTCTCGTAAGAGCTGTTCAATATAGTTGCGAAAGAAATCGTGGTGCAAGAATTTGAAGAAACCCGCTCCACGATGAGTGCACTCGGAGATTTTCGGAGATATACTCGAAGACATACGAGCCGGGTACCTTTTCTCGAAATACCAGCTGACCAGGAGCCACTCTGTCGCGTTTTGCTGGTCAAACCAAACATTCCCGCGGGGAGAAATAACGGGGCCGCCCACACTTTGGCCGATCAACCCGGAGGCGTCGACGAGGGACGAAATTTGGACTCCCCAACATCGAGTTTCGGACAGAAACTCACTGCCGTCCCGCCGTTGTCTCGCTTCAGTTAATAAGGGGGTCAGGATACCAAAGCCGATGCGTGCAAGCCCTAGGATGTAGGAAAACATCTTCGGTGTACTCCGGAGGCCGTTATCGTACATTCGAGAAGGGCTTGGAACTAGGAATCTCCTCGTGGGTGCTGTTGTTGCTTCTTAACTAGAGGATACAGGGGTCTGACTAGGCGAATGACCAATATGGTGGGTAGTCCTTTGCTGTAGGATTCAAAAATGTTTTCGGTCTTACCCTCCTAGATTGTGACAATTGCTGAGAAAATCATTATGCAGAAGTGCGGTTGCGTTAAACATTTCTATGGTTTCATTTAATCTTCGTGCGTAGTTGTTAGAAATACTGTTAAACACTTTTTTACTAAAAGACAAAGACTCTTTAAGTAATGTTGAAGAATCTGGTCCAAAAATTATAAATAGCACATTCTTTTTTATTTAATAAGGAAACGAGTATTTCATTTGCACGCAATTGAATTCTTAATAAATGTTGTTAATGAATAATTACGAGTTCTGTGCATTGCTTCTAAAAATGTATGTAACATGGAAGAAATTAATCAATAAACAGTAAAAAGAACAATATAATCTATAATTTTTATTAAATTCGATTAATTTTCCGAATTAATTCCTATATAAATCCATCCTTGTTCGAATAACAAATATACATTTTGTATTCGACAATAACGAATACAATTTTAATCGTAATTTTGCCCAACTCTGGTTCGAATAATGACAATAAAGATGAATTTTGAAAACTATTATAATAGAAAATTAATGAGAAACCTTACACGAAATTGGAAAAACGTGGTCCAGCTTCTAGTATATTCTCAAGGGTATAAAGAACAGCTTGTATGAAAGTTTTTCTATTCACTTATAGATCACCGGGCTTGTGGACATGTTAAGACCGCTCTATCGTCGAACTTTTAATCCCGTCCCGCACGATTTTATTAAATCTCCAGGTTGAGCGTGATATTCTGGTCGCTGGTTAATCGCACAGCGGCTACATCGACGCCGGTCTAACCAAGTTTCGCGCATTAAAAAAAGTTCCGTAAGAAAAGCTGCAGGCACACATAGAATTTGCCTCGCGTTCTCATCAGCGACAGCCGCGAGGTGACGATCGGATCGAAATAGAAACACGAAGTTGTGTTTGGAGCTGCTTCCGCGGCTAGAATTTCTTGGGAGCAAAGATAGACGCGGGTAGGTGGTCGAGGAACGTAGCTATTACTCTTGATGTAAATGCCGTCTGTGTTTATCGATGATTTGGCGTCTATCCGCCTTTAGCCATGATAAAGTAAAAATAAAATTCAGAAGAATGTTTGTAGTGGCGCGATTTTGAAACCAGTAAGGCCTGAATAAATATTGATGCTAATGAAACATTAACATCAGTTGTGATTACGTTTTTCATTTTCGAAAACGGTTCGGTTTTAGCTGTTCCTTCTGTTTCAATATTTTGGCTCCTAAACTGCTGCAGATTGGAATAACAGTCTCTCTCTAATAACAGTCATCTCTCTCTCTGTCGAAATCGCAATGTGAAACTACTGGTGACACAATTATAGTAAATTTAGTTCGTCCTATTCCTCTTTTTCTCGACGATTATGATGATATTAAAATGATATACATATGAAGTTTTTAACAAAAATATGTCGAATAAATTGTCATCTACTTGGAAACCTTTTAATCTTATATTATTCGTAAATTGAAATATATGTTCCGTTCAATCAATACTGTAAAAAAAATATTTGTATTTCCAATTTGTGTATGACACATAAATAAATTTAGTACAATTCGACTTTGTCGAATAAATATCCAGCCAAATCAAGATTGATCTAGACAACAATTTATCCGAACAAGATTTTTTTGGAATAAAAAGTTATTTGTTAGTCGAATAAAAAAATATTTGTGCAGAAATTAATTCGGAAAATAATTAATATGAATAAAAATTATAGAATATAGTTTCTCCATAGCTTATTCTTTTCTATTCACTTGCTTCATCGAAAAGTGTAAATTGACCAAGTCATTATAGAATTCATATATGTATGCGTAAAAGATTACGTGAAAAAGAGACAGTCAACAATTTTAGTCGTTGAAGAATTTTACAATCTCTATTCGAATAATTTGTTCGAATGAAAAATGAAGAATTATTCGAATAAATAATAGAATAATTTATTCAAATAAAAAATGAAGAACTATTCGAATAAATAATAGAATAATTTGTTAGAAATAAGGAATAATTGTTATTTGAATGAAATATTCGACTAAAAATAATTTGGATATTCGAAACAATTTGAATAATGCCCAACGCTGAACTACATTGACACGACGCGCGATGAGCCGATACCGCTGACCCAAATTATCAGGAGAAAAATTTGTATCAGAGTGCCTAGCAGGGATACAATAATCTTCGAGATAGGATATCTCATTTTTTTTCTCTCCTCTTCACACTCGACCAACCTCTTTTTTACGTCCATTTCTTTTTACCCTCTTGATTCCGCCGCGCCGCTGCAAGCGTAGTCCTCCAGCTACCTCCGCGACGATATCGACCCCTCCCGTCAACCCCTCGACCCCCTCATCCACCACTTCGCAACTCCCACGCGTTTTTTCCGTACCCAGTCCCGTGACTCCTTCTAAATCTCCCCGGGTTCTTCAAGCCCCTTTCCCCTTTGCATCATAGTATCGCAAACTCGGAACTATCTTAAGAAGATTTCATGCCAGCAAGGTCTTATGGTATAAAATAATACCGAAGATACCACCGGGAACGTGCTCCCGACTCATTCATGGTTTCCTCGAATTTTTCAACTTAATTGGTCTCTCTTTAACAGCATTCAACCCATGGAGAACCCATTCCTCGAGAATACTAGTCTGTACCGAAGATATTACTCTGCTGCGAGAAATAAAAAGAACTGGATGATGAGAAACCCCTACAGTTATTTCGGGCATTTTCTATTGCAATGTGGCCTCGTACACTTAGAAGCAATCAAGACAATATCATTTAACCCTTTCACATCGTATGACGGGCCCGTCACGTGGTTTCGTTGCCAGAACAGATTATGAAGAACGGTGCCCAGACGTGGGTAGAAATATTTGAAACAGTCTTGGAAATAGTTAACAAAATCCTTTCGTTTGTATGAGATAATATATCAAGATTTGTTTGATGTCGTAAAGATAAGTGCTCTATATTGCATTGAAAATGGTTATTTCTTTTGTCCTAAAGAAAATATTAATTGCAGTAATATTTTAAGTTACTCTTATTTTTAGAACAGATGCAGACCACTTGTATTTTGCATGAGGATCAACATCATGATCTAAGTATGGAATTGTGTAAAAATTCTGTAATCTCGCATCCATAGAAGACAATTGTATTATTTCGGTGTATTGAGGGCGTTAATAATAAAGGAGAAAATGTAAGACATTAAATTCTTTAAAATATGAAGTAGATATTATCATAAATTTAAGATATAAGATGGCAAATGATATTTGAAACACAATATGGATCAGTGTAAATGATCAAAGCACAATTTTTATTACAATTAAATACACAAAATTAATATTAATATTCTTAATTTTTTATTTCGTTCACTCATTCCGTGATCAATAGAAGTGCTGCTATCTACTGTTAATTTATGAAGAAATAGACTATATTAATTTATCAGCCGGAAAATCCTATGATAAAGATGTTTTTGCACTAGGTAACTCATTTTCAAAGAAAAGTGCATTTACACCGATTGGCTTCTGAACCGTCCATTTATCCACGTCCAATTAGTATAGATACACGATAGACACGTTGCATAGCGAACACAGTAACTTACCAATAATCTTTCGATAACCGAGTAATTTGCCCTTACTGCCTCGCAATTGCAATATTAGAGCTCCTTTTGGAATCATATGCGCTCTTTCTTCGTTCCTGATTTTTAATCTGTCCTTATAATAATTAGTAATAATTCTAGTTATTGTATAATATAATATATAATATATTACATAATATATTATATAATACATTATATAATATATTATATAATACATTATATAATATATTGTATATTATATTACATAATATATTGTATATTATATTACATAATATATTATATAATACATTATATAATGTATTACATAATATATTACATAATATATTATATGTTTCCATGGAATCCTACAGCCCAGGATCATTCGGATCAAATTTTTTTTGCGATGCTTCGTTCGACACACGTTTATCGGTTCGTATAATAATGCAATAGAAAAACCCATATTCACAATACTGGATTTTCATTTTGAGATATCTTCGGCCACGTCACGATGCTCGTACGCGGAAAGATACGACATTACAGGAATGTGCTCCGTGTTCGGATAATAAGAGCTCAGCAACATGTCCCGTAAACCGTCCACCGTGACCAAATTAGTTCGGATAAATGGCGTTTTAGTGCATACATATTCATTTCACAGATAGGTATATCTCTTAATTGAATTATCGTCGGAGTAACTGTTACCATATATGTAGGTAATCTGTACCCAAATAACAAAGAGATTTTGAACGACATCAGGGGCGCATTGAAATGTAATAGACTGAGAAAATCGGGATAACGAGCACAGTTTTGTCCGTCGATAATAAACGTAATAATTTACAAGACGATCACAGATTGATTATAACGTACTTATAATGCGTTTACCCGAGAACAAAATTAGCTTCGTTTGCGGCTAGAACGAGCAAAAGTAAATATCGAGTTCCGCGAAAATTTCTCAACACGTTCGAATTTTATCCCGGTGATCTGACCACGGATAATTCAGAGTTTCGAGCCTGTGGTGCTGTGAAACGTAATTAATGCATTGTTAATCCATTATGCCGAGCGAATGGAAGGAAAAATAAAATGCTCGAAATCACCAGGGAGTTTTTTTCGAACTACCTATCTCCTACTCTCGTGTCTTTCGCTTCGGAAAATTCGCAATCTGGCTGATACCCGACGTTATAGCACGCATTGTACGTACGAATATCACTGAATATCGTCATTAGACTACGGATTTTTATGCAAAATAAAAATTGTCTGCACTTATTGCAAGAACTAGAAGCCACTTATGAATTTCTTCCTTTCCGCAATAATCATAGTAGGTTGAAAGCAATGTATCGATACTCTCTCACTCTTTTACTGTTCCTTCTCTTTAAAATTACGGATATCCATTTTTGTCACAAATGCATAAAATCCGCAGTCTAATTATCACGAATGAATGAAAAATTACTTCATTTCCGTTTCATTCGTTTCGCCATTTCAAGATCCCAAGCCAATACTATTTGTCACTTCGCGTTCCATTCTAGCATGCGCGAAATGAGTCTGTCGCTGAAACTTGGAATTATAATAGCGTTGCAGCACACGCTTCAAACGTTTTGTTACCATCTTCAGGTATACGAAATGTGCAATAACACTGTATTTGCTAAATAAACTGTCTGATTTAAAACATTAATAAATAAATAAATAATTACTTTCTCATGATACGAGTTTAATTTATTTTAGACAATTTAAAATATTTGTCATCCACGTGAACAAATGTCGGGGCTAAATTTTTATTCAAAAGAAACCTTCGCGTCTACGTATCAGTACACGTGAAACCTTTTTTATAGTACACGTGAAACATTTTTGAAATGAAAATAAAATCGTATAAGAGAGCAAACTTTGACAAGAAGCAAAAACAAGAAGAAAGTCTATTGACTTGAAATTAATTCTCCGTCTGTCTTTTTTGTGTTGTTCAACATTTATACTATCAGGTATTCATAAATGGAAAAGTTACATTGTCGCTTTAATTTCGCATAAAGTTACGCTAATACGAACAAAGATATACAATTGTCTTTACCTCGAACAGCGAGCGTATCTATTTTCTCACATTAGTTACCCGGAATTAGTCGCGACCTGAACTGTCAGATGTCAGCAGGAAAAATTATTCCTCCTTCGTCTACGTACTTAGCTAATCAGTTAATTAATCAGTTACTTAGTTAATTAACTTGCTTCTAAACACGGTATAAAATATTTAAAAAAAGGAAGGGTTTCAGTAAAACAACAAATTTCAAAGCTTATGAATTCTGAATTGTAACGAATAACAAGAATATAAGTACGCTTGTACCGATAAGTTCATCTCTTCCCGTACTATTTAATTTCCATGTAAAAACTTCTCCCTGCCTTTAATAGTTTCGAAATAATCGGCTTTTATACGCTTAGCGAGAACACACTGTATATTGAACAGGCGTATCCACTTAACTCGGAACTCGCCCGCGCGAATACAAACACGACCAGCAACACCATGACACATACGAATACTACTGCATTTATACGTTTCGCTCGCATTTGCTGTCCCCAGAAGTTTCTTGGGGTCACGTTTTTCGATACCGACTTAATCTGCGTTATTATCCCGTTTATGTCGCGTTTAACCCAGAGTCGACATTATTCAAATTGTTTCGAATAGATATTTACTTATGATAATTTTCCAAACGAATTCGTTTCGGTCGAATATTTAACTTGTATAACAATTATTCATTATTCGCCGTAAATTATTTTATCTATTGTAGTGCGAATAATTGTTAACTGTTTTTGTTCTTACGTAATTTTAGAAGAATATATTTATACAGCCAGTATCGGTTCAATTTCGATTATTTAGGACGTGTTCACAGCAGATCCGATATATTCAATCGACGCCATGCGACGTCCGACGTCGTGCGGACACACCGATGCAATATTTGAAGATAAGTTAATCGTAAAAAGTAATATGGAAGATATAAATCGATAAACTGAATTCCTCTACGTATAAATTCTTATTGAAATGAGTTCTTACTCGAATGAATTTTTATTCGGATAAATTATTCGGATAAATTCTTATTCGGGTAAATTATTCGGATAAATTCTTATTCGGATAAATTATTCGGATAAATTCTTATTCGGATAAATTCTTACTCGGATAAATTCTTATTTCGATAAAGTTGTATCTAGATCAATATTTATTCGAATGGGTTCTTATTCGAATAGCATCGAATAAAATTTTATTCGTCGATCTTCCCATCTCTCGTCCGTCACCCGAATAAAACATCGCCCAACTCTGGCTTAAGTTCATTTTCGTAAAACAAACATTCGCGGCTGATCGATGATGTTTCCGTAATGCAATTGTAAATTGGATCGCACAACGATTTGATTTTCATCAGTGAGGAATGGTTGATAACTTACACCGCGTCTCCGGAAGCCATTCTCGTGCATCATCGAGTTCGACCTTTCTCACGTTACGGTTATCCGAGGGTATCAAACGTGGTCTCTAATGTCCAGTTCAATGACATTTAATTGTTATAAACATATTTAACCATATTTTTAGGATAAGGAGGAACTAAAAGTTCGACCAGTCAGTGGTTATAGCTTGACTATGCGTCAACCGACTCTAATGAAGTTTTGTGCGTGAATACAAGGTGTTCCAAAATTATGGTACTTCCGGGAAATGTCGCCTCTCATTGGTCAGTGTATTTTGTTTGTAACTCGTGAACAAAGCCACGGATTGCATTTTCGCTAAGGAAAAAGTTACTTCAAATGATCTCAGGTATCCTTCATTTCCCGGAAGTACCATAATTTTGGAACACTCTGTATAAGTTACCGAGGAGGTTAACAATCGAGTTTGTTAAATCAAATAATAACGCACATTAGTCTAATATTGAAGATCTGCTCGCAGAGCTCACTTTTGGAGACGAATCCTGTTTCTAGAACCAGATGAGTCTCAAAGGACCTAAGTTTGATGAATGCGGGTCTAGGTATAACTCTAGTGCTTATTCTCCTGCTTATTCTCGTACACGAGGATTTCGAATCAAGTGGACAGATAATCCTGTATACAACGTGTACGTAAATATACGTACGTCATTTTGTTTGCGGTGCTTAAACAAATGAATGCAAGCTGTTCCAGTGTTACACAATCAATTTCTTACTGTTCTTAAACACAACTTTGTTAATTTACGAACATATTTTTCATATATTTTTCTTTCCTTCTACCTGTTACTATTATATCTTTGTACTATCCTGTTTGTACCTCTGTTAAAACTGACGATTTTTATAACTGTATATAATAAATAATAATTTCTTCAAAGGAAACTAGGAATTGTAGGACTACAATATCTTTATGAAACAATTCCCGCCACTTAAAAAATTTTTATAGTCAAAATCTTGGAGACGTTGTTTAACATACAATGTGAAATGACATGTACCCTTTGCGACAGATATTTTAATAAATATCCGAAAAAGTCAGCAGAACGTGAGACATAACGAATACAAGCGAGGAAAAGAGTGTAAAAATCTTCTCTTTCCGCGTTGCATGCGAACGTATTAAGAATAGAGCAAACAGGTGTCCGGTCGTCTCGTCGTTCGTCAAATGACTGCGATTAAATTTAACGACTTTTCCTGCGCCTTTAACTTTAACTTTTCTCCCCGTGGACTTTTCAGCACTCGCATTCCGCCGTTACGGGAAGGTCGAGCTACAGGTCTGGCTATATGTATTCCGACCTGATGATGATACGCGTGCCGTCATATGTTCCCGACATTTTGCCTCGACTCCGTTATTTTACATTTTTCTCTTGAAAACAATGAAACCATCGTACGAATGGAGATGAATAATTATAACAAACATTGGTCATCGTTAGACGGCGGCGTCTTTATGCAAAATGAAAACTGTGCGCGTCAACTGCAAGAAATAAAAATTGAATTCAAAATTGTTCTTCGTCTTAATAATTTTAATAAATTTATAACAGCGTAATGATATCCTTAAATTATTTTATTATTTTTGCAATTTTCCAGTTCGTCTAAACTCTTTGTTTATTAATCGTCTTAATGTATATTCTTTTCATTTGCACATCTTTTATATGCCACTCTCAGATAATTACATCAAAAAGATTCATTTTATGCTAGAAAGTCGAACTGTCATAATATTCTATGCGCTAATAGTTAGTATACACGTTCGTATAAATTACTACATATTTTCATTTATTCGGTAATTTGTTTCTGTTTGTGAATCACAGTAAAACTTCAATAATGTGAAATTAAAGTTATAATATCAAGCTGAGATATTATACCCAACTATTCCAACTTTATCGATCGTCAAACTGTTGATTAAATTCTTATAACCTATTTATGCCTTATCAATCAATCTGATCTAATCAAAGATTTACTTATTTATTCATTTATTTATTAATATATTATTAATATATACCTATGTTCGATATTACTTATTTTACGAGTTTAAAAACTTGAAAACTTCGGTAAACATGTGAACAGGTTTGCACGAATTATCAAGGTAAAACGTTCCCTCGCTTATCCGTTTCAGCAGCCCGTCAGAAATCGTAAAATCCTTAGCAAGTTCGATCCCTCGCTAATCTACTCCGGGGAACACTCGTTTTTCGGAATGATGCAGGATCACGCGATAAATACACCGAAAAGCCCAAATTGAAATAAAAGTCAGAGATCCAGTATGCCAGTAGGTTCGTACCGTTGCCGGCTTTTAAAGAAATTGGCTGACGCGAAGCACCTTTTTCGCTCGCGCTCGGATACACACGATACGCGCGAACCTTCTCCACCTGTGTGTTTCGATTCCTGGCATCTTTTTTCGGTTATTAACATGAGGATTTTCTCGGTGCGTCCAACACCTAAATAAGAACGACTTTGCAAATCCTTTTTACGTACAGCAACTCCCGCGAATACTCGAACTCTCCTCAAGAGAAAATAATTTATCTCAAAAAACCACCAAACGATTTTTTGTAAGATATTAACAGAATTAATCTGATAATGCGAACAATTTTTTTTAAATGATTTCAAGTGGTTTTAATACAGAAAAAAGATAATGCAGAAAAAATATCGTACTGTAATGAAACTTTAAACAACGCGTTTTATAGTTCCCTGTAAGTTGTATGAGTGTTAAATATTTTATCGAAATTGGTTAACATTGTTGTGAACTACAAACAGTTAAAAATGGTGAAAATCGAAATTTTTCATAATTTGTGGCTTTAACGATATTAAAAACGAACACAAATTGCATAATATAATTTTTTTTGTAAAGACGAGAGTGTAAATTCAGACCTATAATGATAACAATATGATACTCCTTGTGTAAAATATAGAAATATAATAAACACTGGTATATAACATTTACTACTATCTGCCTAATATATTATAGAAAATTAATATAACTACAAAAATAACAAATTCCCTTGAAATTTTGAACCTAACCACACTCCTAATTCTATACCTTTGATATTTCCACTGTTTTTCTTTAAGTATATATACATATATATAATTAATCGACGAACCTGTCAGGTCACGTTCAAATTGGTTTATGTTTAGTTTAAGCGCGAGTTATGTTCGATTGGTCAACATAGTCTGTCAATATCGATTTACAAACTTTGCTACAACTCCATTAATTTCGCAAATATAGCGCAGAACATTTGGGGACTGATTATAGGAGAATGTAGAGAATTTATGTACGCAATTTACGGAAAAACCTAAGACCAATTTGTATTCAAGTATAATACGGATTTATTGGCATCTGTCTTCCGAATCGATGTTTGTCTGGAGCTGTAAGCCATGTGCGATAAGGACACTTGTAATATGCTACAAATGTTTCCCTCTTTTGGATAATTTTGGCAGAATTCTAAAATAATAATGCACCAAATGAAAGAAAAGGTACTTCTGAGTCGGGCAAAAAGTAATCTAATTAATGAGTAACAATTAGAACTCGTTAGTTGTTATAAATTATTATAAATTAGATATTATAAATTAATATAAATTAGATATTGTAAATTATTATAAATTAATATAAATTAGATATTGTAAATGACTATAAATTACTATAAATTAGATATTTTAAATGGTTATATATTATTATAAATTAGTTATAATAACGAACGAGTTATAATCATTAATCGCTAATCAGGTTACTAATTTCAGTTCACTCAATCACTTTACTAATTTCTTACATCGTACCCTTCGTATGTATGACTGAACATTTTTCGTAGATGTAATTTTCTAAAAATTCATCGATTTGACTAAGCTTGGCCGTTGACGTATTTTTCACTAAACCTTGTATTAGGCTTTCAAGAAATCGTAGAATTAAGTTTAGAAATATAAGAATCTAGTAGTAAAACAGCTTGCTTAAGATAGTATCATTCGTTGAATTAAACAACGATTTATTAATTATCATAGGTCTCTGCGTATGTATATTCAAGGTCCACTGTTTTACATTTGATATTCGTTTAGCGAATGATTTTGCCATACCTCAAGTTCAATATGATTTATGCAACATAAATTTATTAAATGAATATAGTAATACAAAAATGAAAGACCTGGATCTTAACCCTATAGAACGCCTCGTAAAACTAACAACTAATTAATTACTTCTAAGTGTCGACACCTGATAGCTAACTACTATGTATCAAGTCTACCAACTCTCCTATACTAGCAAGTGCATCGCAAAGTTGTTCGCACAAAGTGAACAACGACGTGAGAGGAGTTCGCAACAATTAAAACTAACTATTATACTCATCTAGCGTCTCCCCCGTAGAATAGATTTCCTGGGATCGTGCTGCGAGCGTTGTTTAAAATTGAAAACAAACGAACACAAGCTGGAAAAATGGCATTACTTATGAGATGATCCGTTTTAAGAAAAGCTGAATCGCATCGATAGTTGCGAAGACAAACAACATCGGTACCGTAGCGTCAGCTTGTGCACGGTCGCGCAAGAAGCCCCGTGCCGGAGGAATGTCAGCCATCGAGCCGCTACGAGAAAATTCCTGTCATAAGAAACACGCCTATATATAACAGAGTTTTTAGTGGAAACATGTTTTTGTACTCAAGCACCGTCTCAAGACCATTTTAGCATCAAATGATGTAACTACGCGGGGACCACACGCGGGAAATATGGCGAGTATTTTCTAGCGGGCCACGAGGGGGGACTGCCGAGGACAGACGTGCCGGCTACTATTATTAAACTGCACCACATACCCTCAGTTATATCGTGTCTTTCTCCGTCTTACGGGCAAGTGGCATCTCCGACGGAGACGTCTTATATGAGCAATCACGGCATTACTCCCGCCAACTTTCGAACAAACTTCTCCCATCCTCATATTTTACCGTCGGATCCCGTTCAACCGAGCTTCCGATAAATTTTCCCGTCACGCCGACAACGCCACGCGATCAGAAACTATCAAAACATTTTTCGAACAACCAACAAATAATCCTTACTAAACTGCGGACTTTAGTCTCTCACCTACATACCAGCTACTCGCTAAAATATTCGGACACCTTTCAAAATAGAACAACTCGTCCGAAATTGGACCATGTGACTTTTTGGATATTAGAGATACTAGTTCACAAAGGAATGTCTAAATAAATGTTTACAAAAGTTGCTAATGAATGAGATAAAAATTTAGCATCGAAAAGAACTCGGGATCCTAAATAATTGTAAAGTTTCTTATTCTGTTATTTAAATATATGAAATTAAATGTCAGAAAAACGATTGTTCTATTATCGGAATACTTTTGACTCCCTACCATTTGGGATATGGTAGGCTCTACTATATTCGATTTATGTTACAATTTATAAATAAATAACAACTGATTCACTCTTAGATGCAATTGTAACATCAAAACGATTATTGAATAGAATAACCTACTTTAATTTTTCTTTTCATCGTATCTATCCTGCAATCCACTTTGCATGTCGTCCCAAAACTGTTTAATGAGATTTAATTGTGTAACGACGTTACACAATTTGTGTCAATTGGAATTACATTTAAACGTCCTGGCGCCGAAAATCGTTGAATCCTCGTCCATAAAATACAACGGAACAGAAACATTGACGAGACCGAAGTACAATTTTCGTGAACGCGTTGCACCTAACGAATATTTTGATTCGGTAAAATGAATGCTTGTTTCGTCCCGGAATAAGAAGTAAACGTAAAAACGTGGAAACTAGTATAAAAGTCAAGGTTCAACGAAATAAAAGACCGCCGCGACAGAGTTTATCCCTGAGGAGAAAGATGAATAAACTACGTGCACACACGATAACTCCAGGATAATTAAAATTCCACTTTTTTCACGTTCCGACGTGTCCAATGCGTCGATGTGCGCGTTCCTGCCGTCATTGTACTGATTCAGCTGCGCAACCTGTTGTAAGCATTTATTATCCTTCCATGTATGGTAGAAGAAGCATATTCGATGCAAAAAATATTCTGTCAGTCGTGCGGTGTGACCCAGTTTGAGGGGAAACAGTTTTGAAAATATTTCAAGTGCTCCACGCAAATCTGTGCACGGATATGAAAGATGGTTTTGTTGTTTGTGCATGAACAAACTTCATTTGCGTTTTACAAATTGAAATGTTTCCATTCATTCAAATTAACCAAGTCCAACGAAAATATGTATTTCCGTTTTTTTACACTAACGGACTCTATTTAGAAATTAGAAAAAAATTTTTGGAAACGTTGACAAATTTCTTTAAATTATTTCAGTGACAGTTTATACACTCTGAATAGTAAAGAATAATATCGGTGAATGGAAAATAATATTTTTCATTGAATTTTCTTTTCAATTTACAACTAGGTAGGTTTATTCGCAAAAATGGCTTTCAGTCAAAACCACTCTTTGCTGTGTTCTACATGGTTTTCCGCTGAATGATTTCAGTCATTCAAAATTTGTATAACATAATCCCTGTGTCGTATTAACCCTTTGACAAAAATTAATCGTGTAACTCAACTCTTGCAAAGAATTAGTTTTGTTTAAATCAAATTGTTCAATCACATTTTCCAAGAATTTCATTCATTTTGTCAGTTTGTAATTGAAGTCGCTTTATACTTCTGCACGAGTGTTTATTATTGTTTCCGAATATTTCATGTGACTTGAAGATCAATTCTAAAGATCTCCTCCAACTTTTAATAAATTAAATCTATGGAATTTAAAAAAATGAAATGAAATTTAAAAAAAATAAACTATAGAGGTTTAAACATTATTTCATATTTCTCTGTATTTTCTTTGTAAACCTTTCATCATGTAAAAACAAGTAACGTAATACAAAAGATGCATACTGTTGAGATTAACAACTTTCGTCTAACGCGTTTTTTAGTATAGTCAACAATTTGAAAGATAATTCTGCGAGTATTGATTTAATTATTTTAATATTTAAAAGGATCGGCGATATGTTTTCTCGTTATTTTATTGAGCTGAAAATTTTCAAAGGTCATTTTTTTATTAACTGGTATTACGCTCAATAATGCTGCGGAAAAGATGTGAAAAACAATTTTCATCGAGTGTAAATAACGGCCACACTCGTAACAATTTCATATGGTAAAGTAAAATCCAACGGTTACGATTTTATAAAAATTTCATTAGAAAATAATGCACATAATTCGTTTATTGTCGCGTCAATAAAATGCACACTAACGATCCACGGAAGGCATAAAAGAATAATTTAACTGTAATGAAAAACTGCTTCGTTGATTGGAAATTGTAAAATGTTATCTCTTATCATTGTATTCCAGATTTATACGAATAGAGTGGCTCCCGAAAGTATTTCCACCCCTTTAAAACAAAATAAACTTTTTAAAACTGGACTAAATGACGCCAATTTTTTGGATATATTAGAGAAAATAATTTACTGCACAATGACTAAAAGATATTTTCTTTTAATTTTCTCATTACTTGATATGGCAAAAAGGATCAAAAACTCACATTTTTCCAACCTATTCATCCGAACCTATAACGAAAATTTAAAAAATACGTTTTGCAAAATTTATTACGACTAGACTGAGAATATTATGCAATTGTGACAAAAATGACTAGATCAAATTTAAAACAGTAAAAATATTTGAGAAATTTAAAAATTCTGAAATATTTTCAACTTATTAAAATGCTTAAAAAACGAAATAAATATTTATGTAGCTCCTGTATCATGCAACTATTTAGGACAATTTCTATTTTGCATAAAAATTTGCAGTCTAGTCAAAACGCATTTTACAATTTTTCATTTCAGGTTCAGATAAAAAAGTCGGAAAAACGAGAGTCCTTTATCTTTTGTAATTCAAAGTAATAACAAAATTACGAAAAAGATATTTTATTCATTTCACAGTGAAGTTCCGTTTAGCACGTAAAACAGATTTGAGTCATTTAGACCAGTTTGAAAAAAAGAAAGTAACACCGTTTTAAAAGGGGTAACGAATACTTTTGCGAGCCGCTGTACGCACGCGGAAAACACGATTCTACCGGTATATTCTCAAAGGCACTGGTACTTCGTATTAAACAGATCGTGGGCCGTAAAAAGAGACTCGTAAAACTACGGATGAACTTTCCAATTTCAATTACCAGGCAAACATTAATATAAACGAGGATGTACTTTCAAAGAAAATGATAGAAACGTCGACCGGAAGACATAAAGTTCTTCCGAGGCAATTAACAACAACGCGACTTCGCGAGACGAAGAACAAACGAAAGTAAAAGTAAAACGGTAGTAGCGGCAGACTGCTTATCATAAACGCGATGACTCATGGTTGAATATCAAAGAGCAGCGTTCGCCTGATCAACAATAGGCCGCACGAGTTTCGCAATAGCATTACCTAACCGACCGTTGTACGCACCGGTGTCTCTTATTGTATTTAAAAATGGAGGACGCGCGTTACACTCGTGAATACCGAGTGACGTATGGTGTCACGCAACACGTACACGCAAGTCACGTACTCCTTCCTCCCTCGTACGTATGTACTACGTAGGATGGGTGAACCTCAGGACACGCTACAATTCTGACAGCGAAATGCTCTTGCCTCTTCCTGGAAATGTCGATTCAACAGTTGAGGGATAGACGTACACGACGCCCGTGGATACCATTGTAATTACATGATTCTTCGCGTCGAAGCCATTTTCAAAGGCTGCATCCTCGGACCCTCGTGTATTCCTTAGACTACATATGTAGAAGGGATATAATGCTTGGCAATCGTCTAAAAAAAGAGAACTCGACGATTCGAGTGACCTTGACAGATGTCAAAGTTCAAGGTTCTGAACAATTCTTTTTCCTATATGTGCTAACGTATAGCGAAACGAATGGGCATTCTGAGTGGAAAAAAATCGTGCATCGTTTTATATATAATTGAAGTATTATCTGAGACCTTGAACTAATGTTTTTGCAAAGACAGGACCGTTTGATGAAATTATATAAGTTATGTGATATATATGTAAACCATATATGTGTAAACTGTATAAACTACATAAATATAATATGTAAACTGTACGATGATAAATAATATAAATGTATACAAAAACTTTAAAAATACTTGTTACACAGACCAGCTGATATTAGCAAAGGGATTTTGTGAAAATCTCTTCTGCATAGTTTAAACTAAATATCGTTAAAGTATCGAGCTGTTGGAATATTTTTAGTTCTACACTACTAAAGCAAACTAATCGAAATGAAAAAAGTGACATTTAAATAAGTTTCCAGGATTTATGGTTAGACGCATTATACAAAAAACTTTTGATAAATTTAGGTTGGACGAGGAGTTTATTTGACAGGGGTGGTATTCTTGTAAAACATTAACAACAAAGAACAAAAATTAATGGCTCGCAGGGTGCGCTAAATTAACCAACAGCATATTGCAGCTTAGAATCTCGTGCCAGAGTCACTCCTAACTCACACCAATATTCCCTAATGCATTGCGTTCGCGATCGCTCATCCTCCTCATGGATATTATACCAATGCGGTGACGGTCATTCGAGCTCGATATCCGCGTGAAAACATCTGTCTACTGCTGACAAAGAGTCCAATTTTCGTCCTATGCATTCGAAAGAATAGTACCGTCGAGAATTACAAAAGGATATTTCTTCTATACTGCTGTTGCAAATATGCCCCTTTATAATAATCACGTACATTTAGAGAATAAAATAAAGAATAACTAATTTCTATCAGAAATATTTTAACTCGTCGCAAACGAAGAGACTTTAAGTATAGAATTCTAGCTATTTCTGCCGACCATGAAGATTTCTATTTTTTCTCGATTTTAATACTCATTTTACGCATGAGTCTCAGGTTATACTTTAGGTCTTGATAAAAAAGCAAGATAACATAAAACTGATTACTATACTATCTGAAACATTTTTTCGTACAATAATTTTATGAGGTATTTGGTGTCGTCATGTTACGAGACTATACCTAGAATTCAAGTCATTAACAATCGGAGACGAAATTGTAATAATTTTGTTATTCTTAATATCTGTTTTATAATGTCATATATCGTATTTTATAATATAAAATACGTTCTATACTTCTATGTCTCTTTTTACGTCCAAAAACTTGAAGATGTTATCGAAAAAGAAGATTGCGTGATCCATATTAGCTCACCTAAGAATCTGAAAGTTTTGTTTATGACATTGAATTTCTTCTAAAAAGGGAAACAATTTGTATATTTAACATTCTTGATCTATTTTAATTAATCATCAATTTTCGCCCTCTAAACGTACAACAAAAGAACTATAAAAAAATATGTGTGGAATATTTGTTAATTTTCAAACAACATTTCTAAATAGAACAACTGGAAGTTTTTCTTTGTAGGCCCCATTAGTTTAACTAAACTTCTTTCATACCCTCCAGTACGTGTCTCCAAAATCTATTCCCACATACGTTGCATTTGCAGAATAAAAAATCAATGTGGTTCCGGGAAATGTGTGTTCCCACTACGTTCAGGATTAAGGTCTTACTAATTCCCCTAAGTTAACATATGTTTGCAATAAATCTGTGATCAGCTTTATGTCTACTTTCCAAACTTGAAACTCAAAGTTGATATTGCCCCTCAAATGGCGAAGTTTTTTAACAAACCTATAGTTTTGTATGCTTAGGATAGTCTAGAATTTTTAATTACACAATAATTTTGTCATACACCTCAATAATTTGACACCCACGCATTAGTTTATTAGGTAAAAAAATATATTAAAGTACATATGATATGAACGTATGAACCCTTAAACGGATCATGGTTGCTATGGCGATCCCAAGCAACCTTAAACAAGCAACTTCAACGAGTAAACATCAGTAACATACGTTAATGTAATTATTTAAAAATGAATGCAACCCTTTATTAGCTCGACAAGTTCGCAACGTCTCAACGTAAATTTGCTTGCAGTTACTAATTTGGAAAGATGTAATATTTACTGAAACCATAACGCAGTAATTGGCAATCCGGTTAAGGGTTAATAGAAAATGAAAGAGGATAATGAATACGTGGCGCGCACGGAATATCGACTATCGGCACTCAAACGATTAAAAATGAAAACTAATCAGTCAACACGTGGCCAAAGACACTACCGAGGCGAGCATCACGGCTGAGAAGGTTCCGCTCAGTTCCGGACTACATTAATCCGTGAATCTCTAAGAACTTTTCGCTAAGCAAAGAATCGGCGGACGAGATTGCGATCGCGGAATCAATAAAGCAAAGTGGTCCGGCAAACGGAGTCAGAAGGCATCGATCAATTCGCACGCATGGCCCGGCAAACACAAAGGGGTGGAGAGATCGCAAAGTATGAGGGAAGACGATACGGACTCGGGAGAAGGGTTTATCTGGCATAGCTCGAGACAGGCAACTATACCGTCTGGCATGAGCGTAGGCATGGACGAAGCAGGGCTCCGGGCCAGGAATCGATAACACATGACAGCATATAGGCACATACTGGACTGACCACAGAATGCCATCCGCGCGCCTCCCATCGCCCCTGTCCCTCGTCACCCTCTCGCCCCTGGACAGTTGCATCCCCCGACCCCGACACGCACGGAAATACACGCTTCTGCAGCTCCCTGCACGGATAGCTGGCCCTTCCTCCACCCCTCTGCTATCCCTTCCCCTTCACCATCCTCATACCCTGTCCCGTACCCTGCACCGTACCGATCCCCTGCCCCTAGCCCCTTCGCCATCCACTCTTCCTTCGACCGTTCGGCCGTTCGCCTCCCTTGGCGGCAGCCGTTCCGACCGTTCTATTGCAGGGACAGGCATTGCGGCTAATGCCGTTCAGCCGTAAATTACGTGAAAGCGATAGACGGTAACCTAGGTACCACCACACCTGTACGATTTTTAGGGTCAGTCTGCACGCCCCGTTTCTACCCCCTTCCACTATGGACGCCTCGGCTACAGAGGGACATGGTGCACGTGCAAGCACGGACACTGCTCGGAACGACGACACAACGGCCCTTTCGACGGTGTGTTTGTTTCTGCGGAACGAGGAAATAATATTCATATGGGAACCGGGGGTAAACTCAAGCGGGAGTGCCGGACTGGTTAATCACTGGGTGGTGGGCTCGGTTTCGCCGAAAGTAATTCTCTTCGGCGAAGTATGAAAAATTGATGCGTTAGATTTATATTCCAGCTGCTCTGTCTCTCCAGCGTTCTGCCGCGAGTTTCAACCTTGCCGAGGGTCGGTGGAGGTGTGACTTTCGATACCGTTTTCGATAAATATCGGTATGTTGCAATAGGACTGCTTCGTAAAATAAGTGGATGTCATATTCTTTAACACTGAACGTACCAAGCGGGGGTCAAATGACCCCTTCCAAAAATTGATATAAAAATAAAAATATGTGTCTGATTATTTCATTAGAAATTAGAAGTTATGTTGCGAATTATTTCCTTTAATAAATTAAAAATTTCTTTCTGAAAGTCACCCCTACAAAAATCATCCCTTATGGTAAGGATGGGTATACGTAAAGTGCCGGTACGTTTAATGTTAATAATTTCGTTTGGTATTATCATATAGAAGAAGATTATTTAGATTATTGTCAATAATTGAGAAGTCTATTAATAGTGTCAAGCCTTAGCTATACGGGAGGGGTAGGAACGTACCACACTGCACGTAATTTTACAAATATCTCTCGCACAGCACACGGACTATTAGCGCCTTGCAGTCTTTATCTTTTTAGCCTACCGCTTTAAAATGTTTAATTATTGCATCACCGAAGAGACGCTAACTTTTGAACCTCAGTTGGTTTTATCAAGTCTTAACAGTTACACATTTCTTACGAAGCTTGAGTTACAAAAGTACTCCGCAGGTTTAGTTGTGTAAGCCAGATTTGGCCAGTGTTGTTCACGGTTAAGCCAAAGACTAGGATCTCTCACCTAAACATAAACGTTCTCGGACATTCGGATTAATTTCTTTGTTCGTTCAGTCTGTGTGAGATTAAAATGTGCACACATTTATGTTTATAATATATAATTTACTATTTATAAAATATGTAAAGTATGCATCGCGATAAAACTATACGCGATATACTATACCGTATAGTATATCCGTCCATGTTAATAAAATATGGACGGCATAATAAAAGTTTGCCAACTCAATTATGCTCTACAGTTTATTGATTCGAATAATGATACGATCATTAGACTACAGATCTTTATGCAAAATAATAATTGTCTATATCTGTTGCAAAATATAGTAGTAATATAACATATAATACTAAAGTCAGTAAAGAAAGAATGCAACTTCTAACTCACTTCTATATATGTAACCTGAAACAAGATAGAAAGATCGAACACATTTAACACTTTGCACTCCGCAACTCTTTCCCACATACCTAGCAACGTAATAGCTAAAAGAAATAAAATAAAATGTGTTTCATCTTTTTATTCTGTTTCACGCGAGTCATCAATCACTAATGTTTGACTCTTTAGTATCCAGCGAATAGGAAAAGAACGATACCTTCGCAGAAAAATCTGTTTAGTTTGTGCTTTATATTTGTTTAAACGAGATATTCCGTTTCCACAGGACTTTGTGCACTGTTTGCCAGCACTGTTTGCAAACTGTCTCTCGGTTAGTACACGCCTTAAGCGGTATTCCTCGTTCCCTGGTCCCGGATAATAAGAGCGCTGCAACGTGTTCAGTAATTTCAGTTGTTTCTGAATTAAGTGCACGACTTCGCTGGAACGTCGCGTCGGTGGATGAGATTAACTGCCGGAAGTACATAAGTCGGATCGTTTTAATTTGGAACCGAAATCTCCGGATACTTTGAGCTCCCTTTATTTCGCCTACGATCGCTCATCAAATAGAAAACGGAAGTTGACTATTATAGAATGCTTCCCAGGGCGTGTAAGATTATCATCGATTTTCCTGCAGTTAACAGTATTTGTGCGAATGAATTTACGAAGAACAATGTTCAGAGGTATAGGTAAAGCTTCTACATCCACTTTCGTGTGCCCTATCTACTGCTTCAAGGAGGGATCACAATTGAGGCGATGTTTCGTAAGAGATACTTTTACCTTAATCGAAAATTGCAGAAGAAAAGAAGCAAAACCGAGGAACATTTCTTAGCCGGAGCGTTCCGAACATCGCGTCGGTATCGCGAATGTCAATTCATAGGCTCCCTTATCATAGATCTGCCGAGATTGTGGGAGAAAGAATGCGGCGACAGCAGAAGCGTATCTACTCGATAATGTACAGTGATCCGCATGTATGTATGAGAAAACTACGCCTCTCAAGGGACGAGTCGAGAGTAGGAAAAAAACAGGAAGGAACGGCAAAGGCGGAAGAGCTGGTAAGAGATACGTCAAAGAGGAAAATGGAGGGGGAGGAGAAGAGCTCTTGATCTTTCGAGGCAATTAAATGAATTTCCACTCGGCTGGAATGGCAAACGTTTAGACGGTTCTACGTAAGATATTCCAGCGAGCTCTCACAGATATCAGAGAGGTAATATCGAGAAGGAGAAGAGGCGTAGTTTGTGGGCTAGAAGTAATACACGAGAACCTACCAGTCTGCTAGCATACTTGCTTGTCTGTCTCTCTGGCCGCTCGGTAGACGATGTCTCGTCTGTCTGCGTGTGCCGTATGTCGCCGGTCTTGAATCGATTCCGAAACTAACAATGCATGACTAATAGTACGAACCCCTGGCACCCCTGTGCTACCTTGCGCTCCCTTTTTAACATGCGTCGCTCGAATCTATCATCTTCCCAGTCCTAGGCCACCCGTGAAAACACATTTCGTCGCGTTCACGCAGTTTTCAGCTTCTGTCGCCGTCGCAGCATCGCGCCGACGTCGCGCACGTTCAAAAGGAGAAGCTTTCCGGCCGGGGAATCACGATAAATATAAATCGGACCGAATGCTATGCGTACTATCCTCAACGAGTGAAACGAATGCACTCGTGGCACGCCGAGGTTCGCGTGCTTTACAGGAAGAAGGTCAGCGACTTGGACGATGCGACGGCCTTTGAACCCCGGCGAAAGACAAGACCGAAAACATTTAACCCTCTGCGGCAAGGTTAGAGATGATCTGCGACACGTGGCTTCTAATGGAATCGGCTAGGATTTCGATGTAATTTAGGTTTCGTTACGTTCGATCATTGCGAATTTTATGCGTTTATGATAAAAACGATACAGTTCTTGAAACTGTGAATACGAATGAACTTTAAGATATTAGCTTTTTATTTCGAACTTATCGAGATTATTAGAGGCCCAATTCAATTTCCACTCGTCTTCTGTTTCTTAAAATTTCTAATCTTAAATATTACAGTTTTTTAGTTATTAATGTATCTTAGTTACTTACACGAAGTCATTAAATAATTTCTCACACAATTTTAATTTTGAAATTGTTTTTTAGTTATTAATGTATCTTAGTTATTTACACGAAGTCGTTGGATAATTGCTCACGCAATTTTAATTTTGAAATTGTTTTCTCAGCATTCCTTTGTTGTTAAAACTAGTGTAGAAACTTCTAATATTTCCATTCAAAATTTCAACTACTATTATCATCTACAAAACGATGGAGGATCAGACGTACATGGCGAGCAATGGGTTGAATGTATAAAGTGTTACCGATGAGTCTACGAAGACTGCGACGTTGATAAAACAAATTTTATGCGCTTAGTGTGTGAGAAAAGGCAAAGAAAAATTAGTTTCCTGAAAAAGCCAGACCATTTTTCAAATCTGTGAATTTGCATACGCGACGCTTTCCCTTTATTATGAAAAAGCGGATCTTCTCCCTGTATTTTCCAGTAGATTATAAAAGAATACCTATTTTAGTTTTTAAATACGTATGTACTTTTAACCCTTTGCAGTCGGAGCCATTTTAACTGGAAATCCAAAATATTTGCTCAGATTATAATGTTTCCATTTTATACAAACTGCTGCATTTTATACATTATGGAATTGAATATTGTGACTCATACAACAGTTAACAACTCTTAACAATTTTTCGAATATCAGTAAATTTGGTAAAAATTATTTTGAAACGTGGCATGATCATTTTTAGCGGCGCCTTAGAGTCGCCACTCGACCGAAAAGGGTTAATAAGCGTTTTTAATCGAAGATTGCGATTTAAAAACAACATGGGCCTCATATCGGGCACATTTATCCTACAATTCGTATGGAAGGAATACAGTAGGGCGGTTTCTAAGTTAAAGAATGGTCGAAGCCTATAAATTTCGCGGAAACCGAGATATCGCGGAGATCCTGTTACAACGAACGGAACGTTTTGTTCCGCGGGACGCTTTCGCACGCGAATACGTCGTTTCGTATTTTAGTCTCGCGTTAACGGACGCGACAGGTGTAGGAGGGTAAGAGAAAGGGAAGAGAGACACCATGATGACGATGACGCCGATAGCAGTAGCAGTGGCTGCGACAGTAGCAGCTGTTAACTATGTTTTTCGTGTCCGGTGCCGTGAAACGCGTCGCGTCGCGTCGCGCCGCACAGCGTCACCTCCCTCCCCTCTCGACGAGTACACCAACACGATTTTCTGATCCCGTCACGGAAATACGACACTGTCGTTGCCCGGTGAATCCCGCGAGAATCTAAAGTTACTGCGACCGACCCGATGGAACAGTCGGTGCCTTTCTTCCTAGTCCCGTGAAATCCGCGTGAAAGTTCTCCGCCATTCCCGTGTCATCTTCCGCCCACTGTCATAATTCCTAGATTTTCGAAAGCAATGGCGGCTAAGTATCCGGGTAGAACAATATCCGAACATTAGTCCAGAACAGAAGTCCCTTCTATGCGAATGAATCAATATAAATCCACATGCCAATCATTTAGGTACACAAGGATTTTGCAAATTAGCTGGAGAAATGTAACAGTGCTACCAGTTATGCGAAGCACAATTTTGATTACAAGATGACACACAAATGAAGTTCACCAGAAGAGAAACGAAAGAAATATATCAATGTCTTTTTAGGAAAAACAATTCTTTCTATTATCTATCGTTTATTTATGGAGAAATCGACGAGATTGATTTGTCGACCGTGAGGTCTTATTATAATAATGTGTTTGCACTGCGTAAAACTGGTTTTCAATGAAAATGGCAGAAGAATTTATGTAATTTTGCAACTCGAACGATGCAGAAGCCACGAATATATTTAACGCGTTGACTGCCAAATATCCACAAAAAGTTCTTCGAAATCAAAGTGATTCAAACATCGAAACTGAAACTGCTAAGTCAGAAAGTCGCAATAAAAATTAATATCTCGACATGGTCTCTAATTAATCGAGTAAATCGAATTTACTATCTAAAAAGTGACCGTTCTATTATTCAAGAGAACCCTTTACTTTTACTGAACTGTTTTGTTCTTTGTATTATCGTGATGAACATTACAAACATAAATAATTTAAATTCTAGAGGGAACGTTCATTAATTAACGAATTTACAAATGTGTATCGACATAAAATCGATAAAAACTTTTCACATATCGATTAAAACCGATGAGAAACATTCGCTGAACTTTTCTATACAAGTTTTTGTTCGTCGTTAATAAACAATTCACGCAATGGTTTAAAAAATTCCTATCGGATAATTCTTATTTGAAAGTTAATTACACAGTCGTAAACTCTGCAGTTAAAAATATTAATTAGCTCTCTTCGAAATGCAGAGTTTTTCGTTCCCCTTATTACGCAATTAAATATACTATTAAACGAAAGTATAAGTGTCATAGAAACCGTACGCGTAGTAACACTGAACGCGTAATAAAATGTTATGAATTATGTTATAAATTTGTGAGCTCTTAATGAGTTGAGTAAGCCTGAATCGCTGCTTGACAGCTATTAGGATGCATGCTGTAAGAAGAACATATGGGAGCATAAGAAGTTCGATCTTTGCTTACAGCCTGCAGTCTAATAACCGTCACTTAGCGATTTAGGCTTACTTCACTGCCGAGCAACTCACGAATTTACAACATAATTTATAATACTTTGGAATAATAAGTGGCTTGAGAATGGTATCTCGTGGAATTCGCTTAAACAAATGCTAACGTCTCGTTAAAAACAGTTATAAGTAAGCATCGTTTAATAATATGAATTTTTCTATGCAATTTCCCTCGTCGTTCGACCTACAAAAAATTAGTTTGCGTCATACGATATTTTCTTTCGTACCAGTTAACATTTGCAACGGCACGTTTTCAACTGACTAACCTTTTTATGAAATATTTCAGCATTGCGAGATAGAGGAAGCATTCTGCATAATCAAATAAAATCGTCCCGACAGGTAATAACAGGATAGGTACGTAGCTTGTTTCGTCTATCTACAGAGTGATCAAAATATTTTGATTGTTTTTGGTAATGCGAAGACATATTGCAGTGAAATATTTTTTGGTTTGAATGAGCAAATGTTATGATCGTATCAGATCGTTGCTAAGTCTTTTGTATTTAAGTTCACGTAAAAGTCATTGGATAGTTCTTAACCTCAGCTAGAAAAAATATAAATTCTCATTTAGAGAAATAATGTCTTCTTTAATATGTCTTCCATATTATCCAAAACATTGAAGTAATCAATACGCTCTGGATTTTATTTATTTAAAACATTCAAGAGCTACTCGAAACAGTGGGCAAATTAAAATAATTCGAGATTATCGATATTTTACTATCAACCTGTACAAATTATTACAGAAAGAATTGACATCTACCTCTAGCAATTGCTGCAGAACATTGTTATTTTACATAAAGATTCGCAATCTAGTGGCCAAATTATTCAGTTCAGCTTGTATACGGAGTGTTGATTGGAAATTCAAAGAAATCTGTAGTCAAA
>CM052153.1:11858757-11993602 GCA_028455555.1 Augochlorella aurata
CTTTCACAAATCAGAAACGTTGTAGATACCACTCTTGATCTTACAACCATAGTATTTGTGTGTAATTATCGTTTACAAGGATAAATTGTATTCTTGTATAAGAATATCACCGTACCCTTTACGGTCAACAAAATTGCATCAATGACATCATCGCTAATGAGAGTCAGTTTTGCAACATATTAAATTTCTTGGTGCCTTTAGTCCTTCCCGACTAAACTTGAGAACTTCAGGTAGTTTTAGCGAAGATTTAATCAGTATTTTCATTATTATATAATCTCGTTATTGTTTTACTTGTTGTCTGATTTGTTCATATGTATATATTTGTATATTCCAAAGGGCTCGATCCGTTAAATAAATACGTTTACATGTAAAGATTATTACAATCGTTTGCTAAGAAAAGTGGGAACTTTTACGATCAGCTCGAAGCGATTAGAATATCGATCCTGTTACTTTCCCCTCAACTGTTGTTTCCTCTTCAACGATCAAATCCAAAATATTCAGGCGTACCTTTTAAACATTTTAAGACTGTGTCTATACCTCATGACCTCATATAACATCTTCATGCTGCTGAAATTAAAAATAATCCGTGTAAAGCTATGCTCGGACCCGCTTTACGGTTGACAACGTCCAATCGCGCGTAACCAAAACTGTAAAAACAGGGGAATGAAAAGGTTCCGAAAATAACTGTATGGAGCCGTAGTGTAAAGGTTGCAACGAAACTGTTACCAAGGAATTTTGTTTTAAATAATTATTATGAAGAACCTACAAGTCGAACACAATATCATATTTTTATACTTCTACTTTTTATTATTTTTAATATAGAAATACACAAATATGATATGATGATAACCCCTTGCCAATAGCATGTTTCAACAGCATAGGCCCGAAACGAAAACAAGACTGACCACCCTTCGAGCCATTCCACGATTCGGCAAATCGGTACTAAGTTGTACCAATCGCACACGTCTTACGGAATGTAAATACATGTGTAAGGTTATGTCAAGGTTATGATACTCAGATACTCGTGATACTCAGTTTTGGCCCGAATACCTGATCACGAGTCTCACACGTGGTTGTAGGGGAAAGGGTTAAGTTTCTTTTCAATATACAGACTAGCTTATTAAAGGAGTCCACCTACAGTACTGTGAATAATTATGAACACAAAGGAGCTTTTACATTCTTACTAATATTTAAATAAAAACCAAAAATATCTATACTCGTATATTTCTATTTTCTATCATTTCTAAAATTTTGTTTGAATATCACTAAAAATATGAAAGTTCCTTTGAGTCTATAATTATTCGCAGCACTGCGGTACATGGAAACCATTGCAACTGATATAGTCCGAGTTGTAGACTGGTTAAAAGGTTTTTCTATAACAGTCTTCGAGTACAAACATAATACGTCCAAACCAACGAATCAATTACCGCGAAACGTCCGAGCGAAAACTTCTTCGCGTTTCTGCATTGAATAGCTCGCAAGATGAAAGTTCCATATCGAAAACTGCAAATCCCCGGTTATCTGAGACCGAGCGTAGCTGCCACGTTTCTGAAATATCCGTGGGACGGAGTATTTATCGCGCGCGAAATCCTATCGCGAGTTCGCGAAGCATATAATTCCAGCTGATATCGTACATTAACCGGTGAAAAACTGCGCCCCTTCTGCACGTCTCGCCGTGAAAAGTCCACGGGAAAAAATACCAGGACGAGCTAGTGCACGTACACACGGCCATGAATAAGTATGCAGTTTTATGTACGAGCCAGAGACAGTTAAGGCAAAGAAAAAGAAAAGCTGAAGAGTACTGAGGCAGAGGGAGTCAGAGGAATAGGCGGCGGAGGTGGGGGTGGAGGAGGAAGAGTGCAGCGTAGTACAATTTTCCGTCGCGCAAGTAAGCCGCTTACGAAAAGCGGACCCGAGGCGGTCGACTCGTTTCTCATGTTACCCGACAAGAGTTATGGGGACGTATGTGCGCGTTCAACGCACTAGAAAATACCAGAAAGAAAAACGTTTTCAGTCGAAACGTTTGTTTTCCCGGGGATTTCTCGGGCGGCGGGAAAAATCGACAACACTGGACTGACCGTCGCTGTGTGTCGAACAGAAGTCACCGAACAGAGGTCTCAAGAAATGAAAAGTCAAGAAGGAAAAGTGTTTCAAGCTGTGCAGTGGAAAATTACGCTTTGCTCGATGGTTGGACTAAAAACAGCGAAAGTCGATTTAGACGATCTTGGGTAAAATGAGCCATTTATTTTTAAAGCGGCCCAAATCCATTTTCCAAAAACATCGAGCTAGCTATTTTAACATTTACATTTTTACGGTATATATAATTTCATTTCAGCGAGGCCTATAAAACGCACTAACCCTTAGAAACAGAAAAACGTTATACTACCATATCAGGTATAAATATTTTTTAATTTAATGAAACGCAAAATCCTGAAATTAGGTCACTTTCAAAATAAACAGCTTAAATATAAAATCGTTACTTTCTGAGTTAATTGAATGTATAGTAAAGCAAATTCCAATAAGGTAGGTGTGTTGTTTCTGGCCAGTTGTATTATTATTAATATCTTTTTATTTTTCAAACTAGTAAAAATATCATTCCTAATGGATACGTACAATTAATGAAAAAAAAGAACATTTTTTCTACACGGAAAGTATTTTTACATTTACTAACTAAACGTACTTATTATTTGCTTCTATAATTGAGTTAAAAATGCTACCTATCGAAGTAGATATTAGTGAAGTGTTAAAGAAAGGTAAGAGGCACTGATCCGATAAAGAAGTATGTGCTTTATCCAATAAGGAACCAAGAAAGAAGTATATATTAGAAACAAATAAGATGTTTCTTTACGAGTTATAAGTCGTTATTGGTAATTGTCTAATCAAATAATGAAATATGAATAAGAAACAATTTACCTATTTATAATAAGTTATTACTCTATGTCATCCACTTTATTATTAATAATGAAAGTTTTCAAAAGGCGTGCAAATGTATACATTGACAATTTTCCATTGGTTCAAGTACTAAGTATGTAAAATTGATCTGTACCGTCAACAATCTTTGATATTCCGAAAAATTGATTTCATATTGATCCCTAAAATTCTAAGCCGCCCAAACCGACAAACACTGTGTCAGGATTATCTTAATATTTTACGCTAGCATTTGGTAATAACAAAGATTATATGAACTTCTCTTCAATTAGTGAACTCTTTTTAGTTATCAGTCTCAGTTATCCAAAGATCTGGTTTTAAAAATGAAGTAAGAAATGTCGAATTTAAATGAGTTACGCGTGTTTAAATGCGTGTAAACAATGATTAGATTCGAAGGGATATCATTTTTGAACCAATTGTTAAGAACATTTTTTAATTTAACATAAATAATGCGAGCCCAGCGTGGAATCGAATAACATCGCACGATGGGACAGGCTTTCACCTTTTGGGAACGCGTTGCAAGTATACTGTTCCGTTTTCAAGATGCAATATAAAATAGGTCTGCGTGTCACGAGGTTCGGACAGTGGTACTCATTGTCAGCGTAGCGTCGCGATGCTCAGCACAATGATAAGGATAAATGAGCCACTTGGAATTCAAACTGACCAAGTCCATATCCATCGTTAATTTTTTAATTTCGTTATTTGAAGATAATGTAAGCATTCGACTTAGCGATAAACAAATTAACCAACGATGCAATTACTATTAAGAGATAGCATAAATACAAGCATATCTGTGATTACAAAACAGAAGACCGGATGTCACATGGTTTCACTTTCGACATACTTTGTCTCTTAAAGCATTTTTTTCGAGCTTACTGTATTTGTTTCTATGATTCTTTTTATAAATATGTAAATCCTCTAAACTTTTAGAAATTGTGGTATGCAGCGTTTTTCGGTCCCAGATATGTATATGAATTTGCGTCTGTATGTATATATAAACAATCATATAGTGGGTAATAAAAATGTTAACTCATCGTACAGTGTTATCCTTATCTAATCGTGCATACATTATACGTATTCAATGATATGTGTACACTTCTCGAAACGGATAATTGTGTAGGTAAATTTAGGACTAAAATAAACCCTACGTTTTTTCTCGACATTGTCACTGGCAAGTCGAAAAGGAATTTATTTCCGCAGTTATAAGTTCACTTCAAATGAAGTTAAGAGTGCGAACAACTTTACTGAAATTCTCTGCAGTAATTAATAAAATCCCACTATTCATTAATAATTTGCTCCTGCTGAAATCGCATGATTTCGATAGACCAATTTGTCAGAGCGAATACGAGACTGGTTTTGCGCTTCAAATTCATTCTCTTGCAAATTATATTCACCTTCTTGCAAATTATATTCACCTTCTTCCAAATCAATTAAAATTGAGGATGATAAAAATAATAAAGTGAGCTGTATCCAGTCAATAAGGTCATGCAGATTCCTGGATCTTTCGGAGGCTTATTGTTCAAAACTAACTATACTTTATCGAACTGTCTCCAATCAATTTCTACAATAATCCCCGAAGCAATATGCAACAAATATTTGACACTCGCAAAACGAGTTTGATTTACAAAATGAATTCAGAGTGCAAAATCTGGATCATTGTAGGTACACGAAGTACCCTATCGATCGATGATTTCTAATTCAATATCCTTGGACGAGAGAAACGTTTGACACATTTCTCAGAATGGATAAATATTATTATATACGTGCACAGATTCGTTATCAGAACTTCGTAATATCTGTAACCTTGTTCCCGGATCGAAGATAGAGAAAAACGATAAAACACATTTGACTCTATCGGCGATTATTAAGTGCAGGCGAAGGTGGACAAACAGGATTTTCGTAATCCGCGTATCTTTTTCACGTGGCGGGGTTTTTCGCGTGCTCAAGAGTCTCCGTTCGGCTCTCTCGGTCGAATCGATATACTACGTGCACGAATGCGGCTTCGAGCTTCGTCCACTTCTTTCACGTGACTACCGCAGAAAAAGAGGGACGGACAAATCAATATCTCTCACACAGACTTTTCGTGATCGTTGTCGTTGACGTTGCCGTTGACGCCGTGTACACCTCGTCTTCGAAGGACGTTCCCGACATCTGCGTCGCATTCGACGGTACATCACCGAATCCATCCAGTTGTCTCCTTTCGATACAGCCAATGGCCCTACTAATTCACGGCAGAATTCCATTTATCCAAACCTATCCTGGAGCGAGACGGCTCCGATAACCAGAGCACCTGTGCGACAGGCGTCTATGCGTTTTATTCTTTTAGCCAGAAGCTTCCGTTCAAATCTTCGGAGAGCCAATTAATAAATTAACATGGACACTGGACCATGTACGGGTATGTCATGGCTACGCGAAATTAACTCTTTATGGACCGAAAGCCTATTAGCCTTTTAGACTGCCGGTATTGCGCCATATGGAAGCACTAATATTGTACAGTATTTTTGGAGAATAGGTAGTTCTCTTTCCTACGACTCGATTTATGGGAAAAGATATTTATTTTAAATAAATTTTAGGATATATTCGGGGGTCAAGAATGATTGAAGGGAAGATAAGAACGTTCTTAAATTTTTCTGAATGTGTTTACATTTTGATAAATTTATCTTGTCATTTTTACCATAAATCTATAAAATCCATCTACTTGTTTTTATGCAAAATAAAAATTATTTGTTATAAGTACGAATTGTAAGAGACAGGCGATGAAAATAAATTTCATCCTTTTCATAATTTGAAATTTATTATTGTTGTAACAATAAGGATTGAATGAAGTTCCATTGCTACTTCAAGAAAACTAACTCGAAATAATAACGGTTTGCAATAATTACAGTACAGGGTGTTTCATTGTCGGAAAGCGTTCTTGAACGTCTGACTGGTTGGGGTGTCTCGTGTGGATTGGTTAATGCAGGATAATTCCGTAAACTATAGAACCCTTTGACGCAGATCAATCTGTGACATTTTATCTTCGGTGCAACCACCTTGCGCCTACAGGCGGGTCTATTTATAAAGCAACCTCTAGGAACGGCTGACTGGCCGATCCCAGTCGATTGTAAAAGTCCACTGATCCGAGTAATCATGCCAATAGTCGGTCTACGGTGCACGCCAAGAGAAATAGGTGGGGAGAAAATGATTTTTAACATTTACAACCGATCGCTCCCGATCAGCCAAGCTGAAACGAGCCGGCGAGGCAGCGGAAGGGAAGTCGCTCGGCTGTTCGACGATTTTTAATTTGCTGCAGGCAACGAGGATTAAAATAAAAATGAAAGTGAAATTAACGGAATGAAACAATGGGAACGACCATCCGAAGCTTCGGAGTTGTCGCCAGCTGTAATGGAATTAGGACCGATTAAATTAGCTAAAAGGATTTTGAACACGGAAGATGTGACGCCCTTTTCGATCTTATTACCGGAGAACAGTTTTTTCTTCCTCCGTACAGTTTATGAAATTATCGAGGTTGATTAATGCTTGATTTGGACACTGCCAGACTATTATTCTTACACAGCTCTTATTCTGCATTTTTAAGCCTTTATGACCCTATGCTGCGCCAGACTCGATATTGACTTTTGCATTAATAATTTATTTTCACGATTCACATTATATTTATGAATAATGCTGCAATTGTAGTATTTCTCGACTGTTCTAGTTAGGCTGCAAAGTTACATAGAGGAGTATGCTTGGCTATTGCGTTATAGCAAATTCTGAAATAAAAGGAAGAAAGTACTTTGAAACGCAAAGGGTTAAACTTTGGCGATTCGTTAAAACTATTCTGATCCACATATTTAGTAACTATGCATATTACGCTGTATTATGTTCGGAAAATTACCGCCTACCTTTTCAACCTGGATAAAACTTCCTAACGTTTTTAGTTTTAGCGCAGTGTCTCAATTTCCACAAAAACTCATGTTTCCCAAGAACTAATCGAGCAATTTGATATTCGAATTCGTCGCGATGGTTATAAATTGACGCCCTACTGTACTGGATTTTCGTATTGGCGAGTATACTAATCAAATTGTGTGTATCACGATTATATGAAACGAAAATAATCCAAAATAAAAATTCTATATCAGAAATTTAATTAAATTAGTTGCTGCCACACTAGGAACAGAGAGAATAATAGATCTAGAAGAGGAATCTACTTTATTTATTAACAATAACATCTTGTAATGATAATACAATATAGATGTACAGTAAAAGTTACCACTCCGTCGGTAAGACTTTCCCGGGGCAACCCCTACGTTCTATTATTTTCAAGCTGCTGTAACAATATGTTTCGAAAAATTAATGAATAAGTCTGAAAATTATAACTTAATTTTAAAATAATAAAATCGATAGCTATTCAATTCGTTGCTTGAGAATTCATTGGAAGTTTTATTAGCGGTCAATACGGAGCACCTATATGTACAAGATTTTTAAAGAGCAAGGCTTGAAGACGCCATCTTTAATACTTTCAAGGGGACAATGGAACCCCCGCGGGAAAACGTTTGCATTCTGCGCGAATATTACACGAAAAAAGTGGGATCCTTTAGAGAGATCGTGAAATTCACCCAGTGATGCAGCCAAGAGAAAGACGTCTTTTTCATTCACCGCACGAATACACGGATCGGTGCAGTCTAAGCCTCCGTACAAATTCCTCAACGGTCCGATGTCTCTTCCTACTGACAAGAAGTATTTCTATCCGCCCGTTTTTGCATATGCATCTCTGCATTCCGGGACATCTGGTATTCGTCACTATCGTCGTCTCGCGACCGATCTAGACTCTTCTGCATCAGTAAATTTCAATGAAATTCTCAAGTGCTCCAAAACGACACATTTCTCTCAACACACTGTCATCAAAAGTAACGATAGTTAATCAAAACCGACAACTATAATTCTATATAAGGTGTAGAGCTATGACTATCGATACAGTTATCGATAAATATCAATGACATCGATATGTTATCGTTAATTCGATATACAGTAAATCGTTAACACTCGGTTTACGGAATCTGTCGAAATAACCAGTTAGAAATTTTTAATTTTACAATTCCTGAGATTGTAAAAATACGTCCGTGAGGTATTTAGTCTATAAGTTTGTTACTTGGAATAAATGTTATAGTAATATCAGTAACATAAGCATTGAAATAAATATATTACTGTTACTTCTGTAAAATAATACTTTAGTTGCTTTCGGTGCTCCGTATATTTAGTATTCGATAAAATATGAAGAATTTATTATTTTATCAAACGTGTTTGATAAAACTATACGCCGTTCAATGCTATTATACTTAAAGTATACATTAAAATGTGATTTGTTCTTTTCCTGCTATTTAGCCAATTTCTAGAAGTTTCTAAAGTTCAAATCTCGAGTGCTTATCGCGTAACCACTGTACTGTTATTTTTTAACTATTATTTCTAATTTATTATTTACTCTTTATGATTTGCCCGTCTGTATACAACCAAAATGTCTACGATATTTCAAGGTTGATTACTGGAAACTTTTTATATACATTTTCTTATCACGAAACGTAAATTGACGTAAAAGAATGGGGATTCGGAGCGGTATTTTATCAATAATTACCATAAAAGTTACTAAAGGAAAAGTAAAAATGAGTACCCGATCGCGGCACAAGAGTTTGTTGAAAAATGTTAGCTTAGCGTAAATATTTATAAGTAGCTAGAACGATTAAAAATTCGAACAATATTTATCTCTATCCGAAACTTCCATTAAAAGAAAATAAGTTGACTGAATTTAGCGAAATAAAAAAGATATTGCCAAAATAACCGACTATTTTCAAAGCAAATGAAGCATCTTAATGAACCCTCCGATATTAATTACACCATTCAAGCAAAACTGCTAATTCATTTGAGAAGAAATGCGAGACTCGTATTAGATTCAATGGATCTGCGGGAAGCTGACTCCATATAAGCATCTCGTAAAAGGAGCCAACTACCTAATTGCTTGCAGGTAGGTATATGTGTCATCGATTGAAGTCAACATAGTCGTCAATAGCGCCGTCTCCGGCCACACAATGCTAGACGTCTCAAATGTTTTCCTAGTGAAATCAAAACTCCGGAGCCGGGTTTTTAGCTTTTTGTGATATTTGACTCTTGCTAGCCTTTTAAGGAGATTGTCGGCTAGGTACCTATACACCTATAGAATTGTGTTCTTTTGTGCCGCGGGGACATAGAGGGAAGGTACACTCGCAGGGAAAACCTCTGTCTGCGAAGCAATAAAAGCTCAAGGCCTCGTCCCGATGCCTAGATCCTTCCATCGATTCGTGTTCACCACGGCTGACACGTATTTCACGGTGAAACGTTGTGACAGGTGTTAGACAGTAATCGATTATCCCCGGTGTGTTACGTTTCGGTCGTTGAATTCTTATTCTCTGCACAATGGCACACTGACTTACGGGTTTCCGTAAAAAAAAACTACCATAATCCGGATTACGGTTTGGGCTTGCGTAGGGGAGAGCAAACTGGCGGCATAACAGGTGAAAAATCAAAGAAAGACGTCCTGGAGAAGCAGGGTGTATTAGAAATTCAGGATCGAGATATATCTACGTACACAACTATTTTTACGTAAACCCACCAATACAACAGAGTTAATACTAGAGCGACTTAATTCTAGGACGACTCCCGTGGCTACTCGCGCACAAAATTTTTAATTTTTAATATACATTTATTGTTATTTACTAGTTAAAATAACAGCTTACACATGTCGCGCATACAGCACGTATCGAGAAAGTACTTGTATCGATCCACTTAACACTATCTGTATTGATCGTTTCTATACGTTTCATTAAACAAATAAACATTGTGATCATTAGCAGACAGAATAAAAGTATATACGAATGCGTTAGTCAAATATTTCTATTTCGTTTGTGTTTCTTGCAATTGATGTAAGCAATTTTTATTTTACATAAAGATCTACAGCCTAATAATCATTACAGGAGGAACTGAAAAGTCATTCGAGGAAAAGTGATTAAACGTAGAAAATAGTTTTAAATGATAATTTTGAGAACTGTCTTCCGACCCCCTTAGTAAAAATAGTATTAACGAAAATTTTAATAGATGCTTTTCGATCCTTTCGGTGAAAATATCGTTAAGTGAAAATTTTAAAAGCAGTCCTTTGACTCATTTGGTACAAATAGCGTAAATGAAAATTTTAGTAGGTGCTTTTTGACCTCTTTGGTAAAAATAGCGTTAAAAGGTCACATTTATTGTTTTGCGATTCTTTTGAGTTGAAAAGTCAAGAATCTTTGTTCAGCCCAAAACGTCGTAATTCCGAAGGGCAAGTTCGATGCTCGCATGCGATCTTACGATCATAGATGATCGATCGCGAGGAAGAGAGTTGGACCGAACTAACGCATAATAGTCCCGGGGTTTGCTAAGTATTTAACGGGAGCGAATAACGAAAATCCGACTCGGCTTCCGAACTAATTGTAAGGTGAACGAGCGAACTTGTACAATAAGACTGAATGCTGCACGGCAGAGAGGCAGCGCATTATCAGCTGAATGGAAAACAATGGCAATATCGATCGAGAATTTACAGGCTTCGATTCCATTTGTGTGCACGTGGTATGTGTGCGCGCAAAACACGCGAGCCTGGGCCTTTAGGCTCCACACTTTCGCAATTTAAGTGCCTATGAACTAACAAGTTACCGCGTGCACTGTGATTCCCGGAGCATATTTCACGAAATACCAATAAACCGGAAAATTATCTTTGCAGATTGTCCGAGAGCCTTGGGTGCAGTCAACTGTCGCGCTCGGAATTCCTCGAAGAAGCAAGGTTTGGATTAATGTAACAACTTCACTGCGGACTGTGCCTGAACTGTGACTGGAAACTTAAATTACTAATAGAACTTGTTCGAAGAAACATAGATGCCTTAACAACCCACGCGCGGTTCAGAAAATTATTTTTCAGTTGACAAGTTCTTCGATAATCAAATTAATTATTTCACTTATAATTAGAACGCTTGCGACGCTACTTGGCAACGCTGAAACCGGATCATCTTAACGACGCAGATAGATTATATTCCTTTAACGCTTTGACTGGTAACCCAACAGCCTCGGAGCTCCATGAAATCACAGCAATGCAAGTACTTCGTGAAATCGGAATTGAAACGATAAGATGTACTTTAATATTCTTGCATTTTGCAATTCTTAACCAAATACGGACAATATGTTAGCGCAAAATTCGCTCTTAAATCTGGTCAAATCTGAGACCGTAAAGAGAACACCGCAATTCCAAAAAATTTAAAAGCAAGGATGTAAGCGTGCAAACAAACTTTAAGGGATTAAAAATATTAAAAGAAACAATTCATCTTCATTCAATTTTCTGTGTTCCTTGAAAATCTTTATTCTTCGTAAGAATCCGCAATAATTACCAAACGCGTGAAGAGAAAGGTCATGGGCATTGTACGAGCAAGAGCACCATGCTCATTGGAACACAATATCGTTTTCATTAATTATTGAACGACTGCGCCTGCAGGCGGCCTTAATACTAGCAAAAAACAGTATCACCTCGGTGCTGTTACTTTGTATACATATATGTATATACGTATGTTCCGTTTACACGGCTCTTAATGCAAACTTTTGAATCGAAAGCGCAACCCTCCGGAATCGAGGAAGCGAATAAAATAAGGGTCGCATTACCGTGATAATGCTTTCCTACGAGCACGACATACTGCACCATTTTTTAATGTGAAAAAAGAAGAAGGAAAACAACTGAGCAGAAGAGAAGGAAAGAGAGGAGCGAAAAAAAAACAAATTCACGCGAACGGGAGAAATATTTTAATCTGTTCGTGACGCGGAAACGGGGCAGAGAGTGAGGGGTAAACGGGGGTGGCACGCCCCTGATCAAACAAACCGTCCTCGGAGGGCGAAATATAATTAGATAAAACGTAAAACTGCCGCGATACGGCCGAACGGGATGTTAAAAAACCGCTGGAAAGCAATTTGACGCCACAGAGTAGATGCATTGGGACGCTTTGAAGCCATAAATTCGTAGAGGAGGGCGAGGGCGCGACTACGGAGAGAGGCAGCCGTCCAATCGGACGTCGTGCTCGGCTTGCTCGTTCATGCATTTCAACGCTTGCAAATCATTCATTCTGACTCATTGTCGAGAGAAGTCGGCCGCTATACGTGCACCGTCACACCGCCAGAATGCTCCCGCCGATGAAATTCCATGGAACGCTTCGCACACCGAGCTTGTGTGCGCGAGCAAGCCCGACCACGGCCGTGCGAGCGAGCAAGACCACGTTTGCCCTTGAATATTTATCGTTTTCCGTGAAATCAAATTCTATCGCAATGAATGTACCATCAGTCCCGGCTAGCCCGCTCGAAAAACAGAATTACAATTGGGTTTATTTAAATTAAAGCAACTCAACCGTTCTTCTCGAGATTTTTTTTCTATTTTGACATCGTTCCGACTATCGCCCACCCGAAAATTCATGACTTCAACAAACCGACAGTTGATTTACAATTCAACGGAACCCCGCGAGTTACAAGAATTTAGTTTTTATTCTAACTCCCACCCGGCCCTCATTTTTCCAACTTAACCTGTTAACTGGGTGTAACGAAATATTTCCAGGACAACTTCAATGGGCATGACGACTTTTCTTGTCATGGAAATTTTTAAAAGTAATATATGGAGCACATTACGCTTTACGTCGTTCTTGCTCATTAAAACCTAGTGCAACCATATGGTACCACTTCGAATTTGCACAGATTAATTTCAAACACCGCTATTATAACGTTCTTTTGTATGTACTATATTAAGGGTGCCTGAGAACAGGATATATATGTATATTCAACGAAGATTCAAGTAAGGCACATTCGTAAAATATTATGTCAAACCAAATAATTAATAAGAAAAAAACGATTTTATAAATTACTTTGAACATGATAATATGTATTCTCACTGCAAGAAAATCACCTATCCTAAAACGAGTTGGACAGAAGTTAATTCCCCGATTGACAGGTTATAATAACAGGCAAACAATTTCTTTTACTAAATACTTTATTAAAAATAAAGACAAACATATTTACACAACCTTCAAAACCATCGGTAAATGCCATTTTCAAAGAAGTTTCTGAACCTCTGAATGTACAAACTCGGCTTATTAGAAAATTACACGAATACCTTCAAAATCCATACTCATACGAAACTCAAAATAAATAACAAAAACACAGAAGTTCGAAAAATTCTTTTTTGCAAAATATGACGCTGGCAATACATAAAAAAGACTGTGAAAGAGTCTATGTCATAAACAACAATGTAACGAAAGATAAACATCGTTGTTATGCCATTAATTTTGTTATGTCACACGCGACGATATAACATATGCACCAACCCATACATTTACTTCATGTTAAGAAAATAAAAGTCATAAAGTCCGAGTTCAATTTTCCTAAAAATAGCAGAATAATATACTCTGAAACTTGAAAATAATGTCAAATTGCACCAGGGACGAATGAGGGTTGCAACTGAGATCCGATACTAAATCATCAGAGTTTCAATATTATGTGGTTTCCAGTTAATGATAGAAAACTATACATTGTCTTTACCCATTATTAAAGGCGTTGCCGGCGAAAGTAGACTAAATAGTAACCCCTTGCCCTGTAACAACGAGTCAGCCTCGTGACGCTGATTCCAAAACAAAATTTGATTCTCCTCTTATTAAAATCTGAGAACGGAAGTATAGTGAAACTCCGTTTATATGTACTCCCTTTACATGAACAAGATTTTTGCAGTGCCTATTTAACTGAACTCTAGCTGAGCTCACATTATCATATAATTGGAGTGAACAACCTGGTTATGCGAATTTGCCTGCCCCCCTACCGGTTTATATGAATGGAGCACCGCTGTAAATTGAAACATACAAGCAACAAAAGTTGTCCCCTTCTGTTAAAGAAATTATTAACCCTCTGTTGCTCTGTGTAACTTTGGAGTTACACACCTATTTAGCATATCTTTTCGTCTAATTTCATTTTTAGTCGCAGTCTCGCAAAGGTATTTTGCTGTTTCACCTTCAAAGTCGAGGATATAATGCATGATGATTTTGAGTATTTACCTAACACATCGAAGGAGAATCTATTTAATTCGATGTTCATTTATATTCGAAAATTGATATGTTCTGTTTTTGAGTTACATGAACTTTTTCACACTCTCGTGAAAGATTTGGATTATACAAGGAAATCGTAGTGAAATGGGCTAACAATTACTACCACTTATTGTTTCTGTAAATATTGCACATTTCCGAATTGGTAAGCGCAAATCAATTTACGTTGAAACATTGCAAACTTTATGGTTTTGATGATTGAGTGGAAGATTACATGAATTCTCAAATAATTACATTAACGTGTATTACCGATTACTTTAAGGTTTCCGCGGCCACCATAATCCAGTTAAGGGTTAAGAAGAAAACACTAATAAATTTTCGTTCATTCCACGATTTTGAATTGATGACAATTTTTAATCCGTCAAAGCTACCCGTCGACCATCCTAATCATCTTCTTATTTGGTCACACTGCCATGCCGCTTCACTTTGTTCTCCTACCATATGTACGTCTGCAGCACGGCGCACATGGCGAGATAGCAGCACGGGCCTTGCGCGCTTAGCATAGTTTTTCATCAAGGGTGTACAATGTTTGACATTCGAAATCATTTGACTCTTCTTATGACAAACTCTAATCAGTTGGACACATTTAAAATTCCTTCTGGTAAACCGACGAACACCAAAATCTTTATATATTCATTGATTGACGGCTCTTCCATACGAAAAGGGATAACATACGCGACATTCTAAATGACAGAAACATTCTTGAAGATAATTCTTCTTCCCTAAGGAAAATTAAATGAGGCCCGAAAAGAATTAGTTATGATTTAATTCGTTATTACACTAGGTTTACCGGTCATTTTGACACATTCCAAATTATAATAAGAATAATAGAATAAGTATATGCTCGTTATTTTTCTGAAATCACGCTAACCAACTGCATTTATTGCTCCGTAAATTAATTAAAAAATCTGCAACGAGTCAAAAATACGTGTTCCTTAAAACTAATGTTAATAACAGTGTTAGAAATGTTATCACACGTAACGAATAATACAAATTTCATTCAAACGATAAACATCCACCACGATATTCACTGCAAATAAACGATTATTTTAATAAGCCGGATCATGCCAGACTTGCGACCAAAAAAGGTTAACAATTATTTAGACCATTTGCATAAGTAACGTATGTATAGTAGCTGATGTTTCTGAAGTTATCGAAGAAATGTACTAAAGAGGGTATTCTGGTCTAGAACTATAAAAAATGGTCGCTCTTTTTAATTGTAGCTTCTTGACGTATATATTTTTTAAAAAAGGTCTGCAAACAAATTTTTGTTAGTTCGTAAAACCAACAAAGTTAAAAATGAAATTTCAATGCATATGATAGTTACACATATACTTTTGAAAATGTCATTTTATTTTTTTAAAGATAGACGAAGACGATAGAAGAAGACGTTTACATTAAATTAAAAATGTAAAAACTCGTACAAATTTTAACACCGATTAATAATTCGTTATTTAAAGTCTCTTCGACTACCACCGAATTATTATTTTCCAGCTAAAATTATTATTATCGGTTATTATTGTCAATATAATAATTCTGTTGTTTAGGTCTGCACCCATTACAATATTAGGTGTACATAGTTAATGTTTAGATTGCAGCGTTCGAGTATAAAATATATAAATTACGATTAACCAGGATAAACTAAATATGAAACATAATAGAGTGTCATTTCCAGTTAAAAGTAGATGTAAATATGATTATTATAATAAAAAAGCTGCAACTTTTTGCGATCGTAGAAAATAAACTTTTATTACGTTTTGGGGATTTTCGACTACTATGCGTTGCCAAGAAGCAGTACAGGCAAGCCGACGGATGACAATGTTGAACTCGTGAAACGCGCAGGAAGCAAAGTCGCACAGTGATACCTTTCCCTTAAAAATTTGCGTACATGTGTACACATTTGTGTGTATACATTTCAGAGCATTAAATTCCATTTGAAATTTTCAAATACCGTATTGGATTACTGAGACATAAACCGTCAAAAATAGTCAAACTCACATGTTTCTTAATACCTGAAATATGATAACAGCTTTAATGTGTCAAGCTGAAGATTATTCTTAAGAAAACCATTTGTAAGACATTTTACCATTAAACGGTATGCTATAAATATGAATTTTTCAGATGTTTAAATTAAGTTCTGTGCTCGCCCTCGCCCCTAAAATATCCAAACGGAAAATGTTGTCCGTATTTTTCTCTTTCTTAAGATATTCAAGTTTAAAGTATTAAATAGCGCCTAAAAATTGTTTATTGTTTTTCTGCTATTAAATGGTTTCGTAAGTTATTCTAAGGTGAGAAAACTGTAAATAATAGCTTTTTTTATTTAATGAAAAATGAAGAAATAGGCAAAATAGAACGACATACAAAATATATCATTTCGACGCGATTACAATTTTAATAAATGTTATCGAGCAATTTGTCACGGCCTAGTCACTTAAAAGGTGAAAAATGTCGCAATTGAGATCGTCATATTTAATTTTCTACTTCAAAAATATTGATATCCAACAAAAAGTAAGTTTCCTATTTTAAATCTTGCATTTTCGATAACATATTCAAATTGAGCAACCTCGAAAACGTGAGAGTACCGATTTTCGTAAAGATCGTATAACGTTCTGAATCGTGGCCAAAGTTTTGCGGAAAGGTACCACTGCGAGACGTATCCGAAGAGTGTGCCGTTCGTCGTCAAGGCGGAAATCAAGAGCGGAGCGGCAGAAAAATAAGACGAAAGAAGAGAAAGCTTGAAGCGTAAGGTCGACTTTGTATGTGTTCCTCCGAACGTTCCTGGACATCGCATGCGAGCGTGTAGGCAGGGTGGGTGTGCCTCGTTTTAATTTTAGTCCCGCGACAGGCTGCTCCCGCGAGGGAGAGATAGGTGGCGTTGACCCGCCAACGTAACCTACAAATATTTCTCTCTTTCTCTCCGCTTTGCTACCATTTCTCTCGTTCTCCTCGTTCTGGAGCCGTGCGTAGATACATGTACACATGTACACAACCCGGAACGACGCCTGAACCGAAATCCACGCGTTTTCTTATATTTCTCGACCAACTCGTTTCTTCCCAATTTTAATGCCTGGGCAAACTTAGAATCGTAACACTTTATTTACCGGTTGCTTCCTATTAATCATGTGAACTCTACATTTACGAAACGCGCTATTTTTACCCATTCGAAATTGTTTTATTTACGATTATTCAAATTGTAGTATAACATTTATGGAGAGTTTAGTTTATTGGTGATATATTATGAAAATTGTATTAAATATGCGCTTGTTATTTTTATATATATTATATATATATTTTATTATTTTTATTCAAACCTCGTGTTAATTTCGTGTACTAGAATCCTATTAACAGGTATTCGCTGAATTAAGTGTTAAGAGAATCCTACAGTAATGTCTTGATTATACATACTATTTTATCAATATAATATTCAGATAAGTGTCATACTAACCCTTTCGCTGCGGAGCGCTCAGAAAAGAAGTGCTCTCTCCGCAGCCGGCGCGATCGTAGAAGGTTGTCCGCACGGATAACACAATATGCTAGTAATTAATTGTGCCCATTGATAGGGGCATAATTTATGGATAAAATTATTTGATTATCCTTAAAGAATTAATGGCCATTATTTTTTAGTTATTTAAAACAAATACACGCCACCTATAGGCGCTTGCTCGCTCAGGAGAAGCGTCTATAGCTGAGCGCCTATAGGCGCTGTTCGCAGCGAAAGGGCTAATAAAGAATACGTATTTTTCCACAATACTTGTTCAAATAGCCGAACTCTTAACATATTCGCAAAATTGACATTATTCTGTATAGTAATTCAAAGTATTAATAAAGTATGTTTTAATATAATACATATTACTAAATACATATATGCTTTAGTGAAACGACGTTTTATGTGTAAGGATTGACTCTCAAAACGTTTTGCAACGATCACTTTATATGTAGAAAAAGAAGAAAATCATTTCATTTGACAAAAAATTCATGTTCATTTCGACAAACTATATCGGGCTATGAAAGATGAAGTTAATTATTTAAATATTGCATTAACATATTGAGTGCTGCGCCAAATTCAAGTCGCATGGACGAGTTGTCCATGTTTCATCGTTTATGATATACGGTTTCAATATACAGAGTTACCAACTAACTCGGAACCCTTGAGAGTTATCCGAGACTACCGCATTGATTAGACTGATGACTTTTCAGACTCGTCAACTAGTAGAGACATGGTTGGTTTCCGCAAAATGAGTTATGCCCGAGATTTTTCCATATTCACGTAGTCAAGAAATATCGTCAAAGGAATTAATGAAAATAAATCTAAATACACTTGGCACTGATTATACAGTGACGGATAAATATATGTGAACACCCTTTATACGATATAACTAGTCTACTAGACAATGACTAAAATGCTTTTTCGTAATTTCTCTATTACTTTATTTTTCTGTTACTTTCGTTACTTAAATTCAAGTCATTTAGTCCTGTTTTAAAAAAGTTATACCATTTTAAAGGGTGTTCGCATATATTTGTCCGCCACCGTGAATATTAGCCGTCGAAAGCAGAAATGGTAAATCCAGAAAGATAATTTGTGGATAATGAAGGACGAATTCAAAATTCTGTAAAATGCAATAACAAAGAATTGTTAAAACTCTTTTACAGAAGCTACTTTCAAGCTTTAACATAAAATAATAAGAAAAGATCAAATAGAATATTAAATGAAATATGATTTAATGACATTAAAGCAAGCTAGCAAAAAATTGACTTGTATCAATTTTGCTTTAAACAGCTAATATATGTACGTATCGCGACGTTGCCGGCCATTCGGTTTTGTTCGCATGAGTTCTTAATTAACTCCGGATGACGGTTCCCGAGTTCATTTCACCCTAGCTTTTTAAAAACTTCATCTAACTTCTCAGCGTCTAAAGGGTAACTTAAATTGTGATTCATTTTTATCGAGTTTATTAACGGAGTCCGCTCTTTTGCTAGAAGCATGATCAGAAATATTTCCCGAAAAATCCACACATAAAAGTTTCGGTAGACCTAGCTATCACTGTCCATAATGTTTCTAAAAACGCATCTTGTAACGTAATGTTTGCAAGACTGCGGAAATAATTATTACTAAGAAGACGATATAACGCGCAGCATGCTATACAAAGCATGCTATCAAGTTTAGGCATTATCAAATAAACTCGTCATAACATCTCAAAAAAGTCATTTTAACACTAAAACTGCTCTAAAGGCAACTGCCGCACATTCTTTCGGAATAATAACAATATTTAATTAATTTGAACTACATACGATCTCAATTATAATACATGATTAACCAAAAAAGTATGTCAACAAATTTTTCATAGAAAGATCTTTATAATATCAGTAATTATTTAAAAAAAGACTCAGAAACCAATCATTTTGACTGGTTCAGTGTAGTTCGAAAAGATCCACTTTTTAAAAAACATATTTTCAGAACTGACAACAAGATTTTAATAATAAGTATACAATGAGGATTTTTCGGATTTCTAGGGAGGATTCTATGAAATATATAACGAAATGAGAAGAAAGAAAGGATATTAATACCTCTCCAACGCATAACGTGTTAACAAAGCTATACCTCTCTAAAAAGTGTCCCGAAAGTTTCGTAACCGACCGTATATGAAAGTCGCACGATCATTCAAATGTAGCAGTTTGTATTGGTATTCGATAAGAAAGAGTGACATAAAAACCGTTCAACGAATGACTAATCGCAACCAGCGATACAGCGTCGAACTCCGCGACTCCACGTATCGTTCGACGACGATGTTAAATTAGGAATTACCGCATTCAGTTCTCCCGTGATCGTTAAGAATTCTCCCATGACATCATCCCGGTGATTACAGCTCGCGGATATAACAGACACAACAGGCGCAACGGGCGACATGGATACGTATAAAGAAACGCGTCGGTGTGCGTTATGGTCGCGTGACGCAACGGAGTCGAAATTATCTCGGAGTTTGAATAGTGGCGGAGAAGTTCTAGTTTCCCGCAGGCGATCCACGCTTCCACGTTTTTGTCGCGCTTTTACGGAAAGACGGAACCACGGAAATAAAAGCCAGAAAATCGTGTTGTATAGAGTTACAACCACCACGCGAAGATATTCTATTTATACTGTTTCGTGTTGGTCCCACGCCAACAGGATCGCATTTATATCAAATGCCCGTTAATTTACAATCGCCGCAGAAGCGTGGATCTACGCGCGTGGATCTTCCAGTCGTAAATCGTTTCATGGATCGCCGAGACGGTCACACGCGACGCTACCGGCAGATATATTCTCTTCTAATCGCGGTATTTCTGCCAGCGCGTCGTTGCGAGGCTCATCCAGGACAACATAATCGCGACAATCCTGCGGTTGGTACCAGGCAAACTTATCGACGAGTCCTGGATCGATAGCACGAGAGAGACCATCTACACAACGGACTCTTTAGTTTCGGTCGAAGTTTCATAATCAATTGAAACGTTTGACGACTACGCTCAAATGGCCAGCCGTATTGTCAAGACGAGTGAAAAGAGTTGTGAAATGATTGACGCAAATTATATCTATTTATACCCTAAAACTGATTTATTGTTTCTCTATATTAGCGATGAATATGCGGATATATATGAACTGCGAATATTTATGGAACATAGGCATTCGTTTATTCTCTTAATAATTTGATTAAACTGCAAATAATGAAACGGTGTTATTAGATTCATTAAATGTTTGTACTGTTTCGCATGTGACGTGGAATATTTTTGTCATAACTGCATAAAATCCGCGTGATGAAAGCTTATCAAAGCGACTAATCTAGTTTTATTTATTATGCAGATGCGTCCTAAGAATTAGATTAAAAAACATGTAAAAAAAGAAACAAAAAAATACAAATGTTATTTTAAATTTAATTTTCGTTTGCTACAAAATGTTTAGAACGCTAACAAAATTCCTATACGAAAAGGAACATTCATATTTACTCTGTATCAACCTATAACGTTTATATATTAATATAATTGATGAGTCGACTTTTATTTCGCTTCAAAATAAGTGTGTAACATCCGGATTTAATAGATTATGTTCGAAATCTTTGCAACGAGTCCGACACACATCGTGCAAGGAGTTAAATCGATTTTTCTACTGTGTAACCTACATTCATCCTTTAAGCCGGTAATTTCATATGTACTTCTTATGGGTTCAGGCTGTAATTAATTTGCGAGAATTCAATTACTTTTATTGTAACATATTCGAAATTGTATAGAATTAAAACCGTTTCAGTAATTTTCTAGTTGCGAAGGTATATTAAATGAAACACGTAATACATATGATCTCATTAATTATTATTGCAGCTAATATGACGTCACTGATGGATGTCTACACGTCGAATCAACTCCAAAGTTTAAAGCATCTTTATATTTACGGTAATGTTAAGTTTTTTAAATACGAAAGAAGATGAAAAGGAATAGATAGCTGGCAGTAAAGCAAGGAAAACGTGCAGTTCCAGCAAAATATGTAATACGCAGAAGGAAGTAATACATATTACTTATAGAATTACCCTACATGCTTGACCTAGTTTCGTCAGAAAATCCTACGTCATTCTTTCTGTATTGTATAATGCCATTTAAAAACCAAATGAGGGGAAGCTACAAGTCTCTAGCACAGAGACTCCTTACTCGTAAACCTTAACATACTTTCGGTGATTTTTGAAATTGCCTCGTTCGCTACGAAACACACGTGCACGTCTGCACATGTTCGTCCTAGTAAACCTGCGATTTGAATTACGCTTGTCCAGTTTGATAATAAACTTTTCCGCATCTTGCTGCTTCATGCTCAAAATTCAGGAACCAGATTAGCCCCTTGCTCCGTCTATAATATCCTGTCAGACTCGTTGCAAAGATTTGAATCTAAATACAAATGCAGATCGTATATTTGAATACTAAATCTGCCACGTCGGTCTCACATCTTTTATTTTCAAATGGTTGGAATTACGAAGACTATTTCTTAAGAAAGGTCTAAACAAATTTCATCTTGTCATTTTTATAAAGCATCACACGTTAGCCGCTCTTAGAGCTTGGTTTAATGTTAAATCGGAATAAAATGTCGTTCTTCAATTATCATTATTTCCACATTAAAGTAAACGTGGACATTTAATAAATACAAATAAGTGTTAATTAACGCAGCTGTGAAAGAAATTGTAGTTCAAGGGGTTAATGGGTTACTATTATTGATTATCTGATTCTAATGCAAATAATTGGAAATAAAAGCTCCCGATAATTACACTTTTCCATTTAATAGCTGGGTGTAGTTAAAGCGAACTATGTTCGCCAAGCAGCACCACTCTAGCCTAATAGTAAGCCTATCGCTACCAAAAGACCACTGCAGTGACCGCCCGCGAATCTATTCCCGTGCATGATTGGCCGCTATAATGGACCAGCCACAACCCACAGCTAAAATGTTATATTATTGCATGGCAGCGATGTACGTTTCTTACTGTATTATATTTAACAAATCATAGCGCCGTGAATAATTATAGGCTCAAACATAGTTTCGTGAACCATATTCGTTTTCATGAAGCCGATGTATTTATCTGAAATAAACTTCACATATTCTCATTAGTACTACAAAATAAAAGTTTAGAAGCATCGTACGCAGATCGTTCAAATCATTATCTAAAAAGAAACGAAGTTTTGGCATACAGCTACGTTTCGCGAGTAAATGTAAAATCGTGATTGTGTTATTTTGGTGTTCTCGTTTGCCGATTTATTTTACCTATTAATTTAATTACAGGTTATCTTTAATTTCGAGTTTGAAGGCGGTTATCCTTTACCCGATTATACCGCGAAGCTGCCTACCGAATGATTTTAAAAACAACGAATTCTAGATTCGGGAAGTTGTGAAAAACCACAGAGATACGGCAAATAGATTACGAAGTATTGTAAAAGCACTGTGACGGAAATTATGCAGAAACAAAGCGACCAGAATGACCGGCAATGATTTCGACGACTGCCAAGCATACAGGTTCCGATTTAATTTCGTAGATTGCTGCTTCATTATTTAGTATACCGATGTAACTAGCACTGCAGTTTCAGTTTTATTAATAAATGGACTTACACAATCTGTAAGCTGTAAATATAAATAAAAAGATATGCTTTCTTTTACGTTTACAAACTTTTCTTCTCCACTACAAATAAATATGGGCGAAATATCCTAACCTTTTCGATGTTAAGTAAAATGAGAAAGTATAATAGACGAAGTATCGAATTTTCATATTCTTTGGATGACTTTATATTATATTCGGATTATACATATGAATAGCTGGATCATGTTACTTGTACTTACAAAATAATCGCATTAGAAATCATATGAAGATAGATCAAATTTTTCGTAAATACCATAAATTAAACAATGCGGCTCTCGACCGTGCCACGTACAGGCTACACGTTAAAAGGGTTAAATAAAAGAGTCGACTTTTTGAAAATTGCGAAAGTATGTGTGGGTCTATAATTATTCACCGCATTCTAATTAATAGTTCTTAATAACACCTTTCAATGCAGTAATTGAATTTCTAGACGGTCAAACGGTCGCACATTTTCTCATCGATTTTGTTCTGACGGAGCAGTGAAAATCAAATGTAATGTTCATTGATTTAAACCAGACGCGATTCACAAATTTCATAGTGCGAATTTTGACCGAACCGCATACGAATTATATCAGAGAAAATATGGCACGCGTACTACGGATTCCAATCTCCAATAAAATTTAATGAACCCTTTACCGTATCTTTGATCGATTGATAAATCGAATAAAAGTAGTTTTTTATATAGTTATCAATAAAATTTGCACGATCATATATCGTACAAGATATGATCGCGATTACCACTTTACAAATTTACCAGTGTACAGAATATAGAAAGTGCTTTTATTCCATTTCGTTTTCATAAAATTTCCAGCAATATTTTGTTTCGCAAACATTACATGTACAACATTCATATTTTATATAATACTCGTAATACTGATCAATATGTTAGTATCGTTTGATATAATTAAATAAATATAGTGTTATGTATCAAAGAGACATTCGATACATTGTTGTTTGTTTATTCACTACACAGGATATTATACTGCAACATAAAATCTAATAATCCGCACACTTTTTTGCCAAGCAGATCATTTGATACTTTTTATCCTGAAATGCGTGCACCAGGAAAAACAGAACATTGACACTAAACTCACTGAGCACTAAAACTGACTGACATGTGTGCTTTATGAGAGCGACAAGACTGAATTCAGTTGTAGTTTTCGTAATTTTTATTATCATGTCTGCTTGATTTAAGAAATGTATTTTTTCATTTTTTATGAAAGAGTTTTTATAATCTCAACAATTTTAAAAGAAAAACTGAGACCGGTCATCTTGATAGGCGCAATAGGTTTAGTGTTGACCCACTTTGTGATCCAGAAAATTCAAGAATCTGAGATAAAATTTTCCATCTTTTTTGTTTTGTTATTAAGTGGTTGTCCAAGTAACGTAGCTTTTTTATTTAATAAAGAGCAAAGAATGAGATAAAATAAAATAACGTACAAAATATTTCATTTGGACACGATTAAATTTTTCATAAATGTTATTCAGCAACATGTGTGCATTACGCAATCCGTTACTGTCATCTAAAAAGTTAACCCTTATAGTGCACAACAACGACGTACCTTTGTTCGCTAAAATGTTATTTTCTCAACATCTCTAATAAACAACAGTTTTATTTAATTTCCGTTCCCTTTTGTATTTTGTAATTACCAATTTTTATAAAATTTTTATAATTTCTTTCCGAAACTATACTAAACAACATCAAAGAAGTTTGTTATATTTCACATAACTCTTTTTTTATTCTTAATAACATGACAAGTCGACTATAGGAGCCGTTGAAAGCAAAACTATGATGTAACTCAAAAAAATTAATTTGTAGGTAATGAATAATAAATTAAAAGTTCTATAAAATGCAATAACATAAAAAATTGTCACTTAACTTAAAATAATAACAGAATGAAACAAATAAAGTACTATATTAAATATGATTTAATAATATTAAATCATAAATCGTAAAGATTGGCTTACACCGCTTTTGCTTTAAATGACTCATATGTTTTTTTACCACGTGGCCTAAACTTTTGAGTATCCCTATAGACACGGAAGAAGTCGACCGAAATGACGCGTGAATGTGAATGTGTCGATTGCATCCCACGCGTATTACTCTGTAGGTTCTGAAGGCATCGAATTTCAGAAGCTTTGTGGGCGTGTCCCACTGACATTCCGACCTCGGTGTCTTTTATCCTATTGAGTTCTAGCTGCTGGTACTCCATGCCCACGAACCCTTTTTAACGCGGCCGTCCTTGTTTCCACTTGTTTACGACGATTACAGGAAGTCGCGCCTATACAGACTACAGACGACGCAGCAGCGTAGGCAGGGCGCACAAATACCATGGCGACTCGATTCGCTCGAAAACGAAAAATCGGCGAGCAATAAGGACACCAAGTAAACTTTGCTCTGAGCACACTTGTGACGATCGCCGCGATCGCATATTTTTTTCTTTTTTCCACGATCGTGCCTTTGTTTTCGACGCGTGAATGGATATGAATATACACACTCCTCGCTATCGCGATTGATTCGACTCTTGGCTGCGTATTCCGTTCCGACACGCGTATCACTGCCCCGCTTTATTATTCCGTCCTGATATAGAATGCGATATCTGTGCTATTAATTATCTGGTCTTATTTATCTGTGTTATGAAATTTGCATTGATTGCAGATGCTTTGAATCAATCGGTACTAACAATTTCTTACATTCTCCGCTAACGAGTTGAGAACGTACGCGGAAATTGACGTTTTTAGTAATTTCTAGAAAAGAAATTCAACAGGATTTTAATTTGATGGAGGACTTTTATTGTCTTCGTAAAAAAATTTGTATAATATCATCTTACTTTTACAGAGTCGGCTATATTAGGAGACGCTGCAGATACATTAATTTCTACGGTGCTGTCATCGCACATACTTTTTACATTATTTTGAAAAATTACAAGTTTGACTACCTTGATAATGCGAGATATAAGCTTTCTTTATGTAATTTATTTTATCGTATATGATAAATTCACAACCTGATAATGACTAGCAGCTTGTGGTCTCAATTATAATCTTCGCGAGAAAGGCTTGAAGGCCTTGTCGAACTTGATAAACGTTAAAATATTAAATATCCTCATCATTCTTGAAATATTAGCTGCAAAATGAAGTATTTTGTTGCTCAAAATTATATTTACAAAATAGAGTAATTGGTATATACTGGTTTGGTATATATTTGCCTTGGAAATTAGCAAATCAAAGACATTAATAAATATTCCCAGTCCAACGAAGAATTTCAAAGATAAATCATGTCATTGGTTTCACAACTCTTAAATAATTCCCATCTTATTTTAGTTTTAATTAATTTCGAAATAAACTTGTTTTAATACCGATTTGCGCGAAAGATTCTACGTAAACTAGAATTTGCGATAGGAATTCTAAAGAATATCGTATAAGAATATTCTACTAGCTTAAATCAGAGTTATTTAAATCTCGCAAAAGTCGTTGGATTTTCCGAAACCTCTCCACGGGTCTCGGACTCACATTCGAAAAATAAATTAAAGCTATAGGTCGCAACAGTAACTCTTTCGACTGTAATGCCTCGAAAGAAGATTAAAGTTACAGATAACAAGGTCGCATACCTGCCCGCGTAGGAATGCGAAGGGAACGAATAACCTAAGAACACCCTGTGCAACTAAGAACAACACATTCACAAACTACCGAAAAGAATTTCTAAATATCGGGTTCCGAAGATTTTTCGGCTTCAATAAAACATTATTCCAGTCCGCTTTAATTTCACTGCAATTCGTATCGAATTATGTCACTCTGCTTGATTGGTAGTCCATGCTTAACTCAAAAAGTTCTGGGAGAAACACAATGAAACATGTCTGTGCATAATGAACGAACCGTGGGAAATGGTCGAACGTAATTTACTTATCGCTATCGTTCATGAAAAGATAACATGAAGTAAGACACATTTATCATGACCGTACCCATACACTTCAAAGTAACGAGTTTACCGAGTGCTCACCACGCTTCGCGTTTCAACATTAATTGGATTACATAAAACTGGAATATAACAACAATTGCATGCGTTCGAGATTTTATAAACGCGTTGGTCTACTCGAGACCGACGAGACGACCGCTATTAATTATTTTAATTCACCGAACGAAGAAACATTCTAAAACGATGATCCGCGCAATATTCGTAGGAATCAAAATGGATGAACCGAAGAACACGCGCGAGGTAAACGAGAAATTAACGACACGTGGCTAATCATCTCACGCGTACACGTAACATGGAAGCGCTCGACGCACTCGTTGCCGCGCGACGGTTTCGAATTCGCTTTGCGGCAAAACGTGTCGATTGCGTGTTTTCTTTTGTTTCGTTCTCTGTCTTTCCATTTCTCTCGCTTCCAGTCACAATGGTAACGATACAAACTTGAAAGGTACGGACACGGATGATCCGATTGCATTTCTCACGGAAGACGAGTCCAAGTAACGTAAGAAACTGTGATAACGAAAATTCAAAACTGAAAAACGAACATATCTTGCCAACGTACGCGATCACGTTCGATGAAAACAGGACGAATCGTTCGGCAATCGATCCTTTTCCATTGTTTCAGAAATTTCGTTGGAGCAGAAATAAAAAAAGAAAGAAACGGTGCAAATATTCGATCCCGTGAAACGACGTAAAAATGTAATTACAGGAGCGATGACGTCATTGGGATGACGATGTGAACCGTGATACATGTATAGGTTCGAAATACATACAACGGAGCGCCCACGCGCGGCCAATGGCTACACGACTTATTGCTCTGTACGCTAGAACGTTTACTGAACGAACACGGTCGTACAGGCACACATATGTATCGTAAAATAGCGATGTACTGTACTACCTTGCGCCGGAACACGCGGAGGTATCAGCCGCGATCTCGCCGTGATGTCGGTCACCGTGACAAGACGTAAGGTTAGGCGGTCGGCGAGCGTTCACTGGTTCCTCGAACCTTGGTACTCCTCACTTGTGGTAACAAACAACACACCAAAAATAGAGATATATATATATACGTAAATATATACATGTATAAATATAAATATATATGCCTGTATATATATATTTATACCTATATGTATATATAAATATATGTTATCTATGTATGTACGTATGCATGTATATACATATACATATATATCTTATTCGCCAGCACTAATATTCCGACAATAACACGATGGTTCCGTAATCTTTGACGTGCGACATAGGAAAACTTTCGGTTCAGATACTGCACTAGCTTCCTTTTTCTATATGCATATATGTATGTGTATTCTCACGATAAAGAACGTAAAACGACAGAAATCCAACGGTTGCCGTGTACTCACACTGTACTGTTCCAACGGATCTCGCGGGTACGACACAAAACCACGGAAAACTTGTTCTCACTTTAAAAACGCTGGCCCGGATGCTCGCTGACCCGCTCCACTGTTCCAACTCATAATCAGCTTGTCCGATATTCTCGCGGGAGACTCCGTTTCAATTCCTTCGAATGGTTAATAGTATTCGCTCGCAATTTCCCTTTTCTAACAAGAACCGCTGCTTCGTAATCCACGCGCGACTGGACGACGATTGCGAGAGCAATAACGACGACGTACTGCGTGTGCGACGATGACGACGGCAGTAGCAGCAACGGCGACGGCGACGGCGACAGCGGCGGCGGCGGTGGCGGCGGCAATGGCGACGACGAACGACGACGAACGACGTCGGAGGGACCGGTTGATGGAACGGGGCAAATATATGCGTCTGACGGAAGCCTCGATGCGATTTTGTAAGAGGGTGAAAAGGTAAGGCGAGCAATGCTGGTTAGGCGACGGGATTGCGACTGCTTGCTGCTTGCTTGGCTAGCCGCTAGCGGGGGCCTGGCGCGACACCGACTGTCCGACACTAGCGCCCCCTTTACCCCACTCTTCGCCATTCATATTCCCCTTTCTGCCTACCGCCTTCGTCCTACCCTCTGGACTCCCCGCCCTCTACCTTCCTTGCTCTTCACCCTAGCTACACTCAGCCAACCTATATCAACCTATCTCCTTCTTTCTCCCGCTTTGCCAAACCTCGCTCCGTTGCATTCGTCCGTTTCTGTTCCCCTCCGTCTATCTCACTTAGTCACACCTACGATCGGCCGATTCGCTTGACGGTATACGTCTCTCCTTCTCCTTCTTCAACGTTTCGTATCGTTCGCTGTTCAGTGTTCGCGTCTTCGTTCGATCCGCGTACCTCTCTCGCATTTCTCTCTTTCTACCACCTATCGCGCAACTATGCATCCTCTCACTAATTCGAAACCCTGTCCGTCTCCTTCTTTCGCATGCTCCCCTTTCGCTTTGGCAGTTTAGCTCTGTCCCTGTTCTATTGCCCTGTTCTATCTCTCTTGGACGTACATGCGAACTATCGTGACGCACACCGTCACACCAACACTCTTTCTCTCTTCGATTATCGCGTATCTACCCTCCTCTTGCTTTTCCCGACTACGAGGAGCCAGGATCCCCTCCCCCGCATAATATCAGCTATCCACCTCACCCCTCGCTGCACCCATGCGACCATATACCATGCCACGTCGCCGTCACCGCCACCACCGCCGACGATGAGGCACCAAACGCCCCTCTCTCCGTGGCTCAATAAGCGTCCTTGACGCGCATGCGCCGCTCTAGCCCCACCACCTACACACACATACACGCACACACATACACATATATACACACCATGCATACTCAACACACCCGTACATGCTCACACACGCGACCAATGCACACGCACACACAGAGCCATTCGACGGCAGCTGTCTCGTTCTATCTTTCACCGTCTAGCGACCCAGCCTCTCTGCTTACCCTGCTGGAGAACCGGCACAGGTTAGGCTTGGTCGCGCATCGCCCACTGACTATCACGCTCGCGGGTGGAAGAGGTTTAGTCAATCTCTCTTTCTCGCTTTTCCTTCGACCTATCTCAGTCCCGTTCCTAGGAAACAGAACTTCCACCGTGTGTATACCATACACCGGCGTAATCTTGTTTCTCCATGCGTTCACGCGCTACAGAAAAGACGCAAAGAGAGAAAGAGAAAGGGAAGGAGGAAGGGAACCGAGGAAAATTCTTTCTACGCGACGCTGGTGGTGCTTGTACGCGCCGTGACGTGCAACGACTGATACGGAGATACGGCAGGACTGCGATAGGCACGGTATTCGCATCGGTACAATAAGCATGGGTGATGATAGAGGCGTCGTAAACGACGCAAGGTCGTAGACGGAAACATGTATTCTAATTGCTGGGTCAAGTTGTTTCAAAGCATATGGGACCAAGACCTCGGAGCGTGCTGCTGCAGACAGTCTCGATTTAAGTTACCCACATTGACCAGTTTTCGAGGAAATTTTGGCTCTCGGACTCCCACCGAGTTGGACGTTTCAAATCTGCCTCAACGCTTCGTCGTTTCTTAATTCTGATTGTCGAGGCAATTTTGAGTATTGCGTAACATGAATGTTTTAATGCGCAATGTTAACACTAGACCTTTTTTAAGTACTTTGTTAACAGCGAACCTTTTTGACTAAAATATTACTGAGGATGTCTGGTAACATTTATAAATTTATTTCTCAATGTTTTTCAATATATCCTTTTTGTTGTACTCTTTAACATACGGTAGTTTTTTTATAGACCTCAATGCAGTCACCACATGTGGGTGACGAAATTATTTGCTCAGACTTGAAAATTAATTTGTACACTAATCAATTATATCTTGCTAATTTTATAAGTATTCATATTAAACTTAACTTATCTATTCTAACTTGATTAAATAAACTGCTGTAACATTATCATATTAAACTATTCTAACTTGATTAAATAAACTGCTGTAACATTATGAAATTTTTCAATTAAAATGTTGATGAAACACGTAAAAATTTAAATTAATTTTTAAATACTAGATAGTTTAGAATATTTTTTAATTATTATTTTATTCAGCTACGTAGCTAGGAATTAGACATGATTTACATCTAGATAGTTAAATAACAATACGTGTACTTTAATTATATGTGTCCATTTTACCTATCGAATTGTTTAAATTGATCTTCTGTACATTTTCAACGTTACAGATTTCTTCTGTATTTGTGTATTAACAAATTGTAAAGATGATATAGAAATTTGAATAGAACAACATGTAGTGGAATATGCAAAGTACTTCTCTTATGCATGAATAATGTCTTAAAGTTGGAGTACGATTATAGAGTGTAAAATAATAAGTAGGTGTCGGTGAGATAAACACGGTTAAATGGGTCGACGGTCTAGACATTCAGTTCAAGAATCTACTATGAAACTTGAAAGACCTTAAATTTCTCGTATGTATAGTATACTTGTAACTCCAATGGATGGATAAAGTTATCATTTCGACCACTCGATTAAATGTTTTATTGGAACTAGTAAGGAAATATCAAATGTACATAAAGTAGTTAATCTTGAAATTGTTTTCCGAAACGTCTATGATCGCATTAAAGGCTCTAACGTAGAACACAGTATTACATTATCATAAACTATTCTGTTACATAACTAATTGTATGAGTCATAACTAATTGACGATTATAGGAGATGAAAAAATATAGAATTCTTAGTTTTTTTTTTAAATTATAATTTAATATAATAGAAAAAGTTATTGAAGAAATTTCTAAGAGACTCTGTAATAAAACAATAGGAATTGTAAATTACTGAGGCTGTTAGCGTAAATAAATTGAAGTATTGAAAAATCTTATGGTATTGTTGCTGCTTAAAATATTTCAACACATATCAAAGACAACTTGCTCGTTTATCCATAAATGTAATTAAGATAAATAATAATATAATAAATATACATAAAAAATACTCTCCAGTTTTTTATTTTTCTAAGCGATCACTTTTAGAATTATTATTCATGATTTATAAATATAAAGATTTAACTGAACGCCACCACTAAAAAAATTCGTTTAATTAGAAACATTAAGTTAGAAACAATACACATGCAATAAAATGGTGCAACATTGGAAAGTGACAGAATCAAATGAACATGATTCTTAGAAAGCCACTTGAAATGTTGCGCAAAATGAGTCGTCAAAAAGTACGAAAATCGAATCGAATATCGTATTTACATTATAACATCATCACTCGATGCCACGTATTCGCGAGAACTATACCTTCCACAGTTATAGTCCAGAAACACGTGCTTACGTAATAGAAGTACAATCCATCGCATTGAACAACTTCCCCTCCTAAACCCGTAAAAGAGAAGCACAAAACCGCTTTTGAATCGCATGTGACGAGTCTCTAAAAATACGCGGCACCGTATTCAGCAGCCTGGTAAATTGTATTTAATTTATTCGAAAACCAGCCTGGATTGGTCTGTTCGCGAATCTATCTCCGTCACAGCTTCTTCGGAGATCACTTTCACGTGTCACGCTTGATTGCCCGCGGATACTACGCAAGAACGCTAATCGGGGAATAGTATGCGAACTTTCGAGGCGAATAAACTTATGGTGTGCACTGTATACCTGCTTAATCTCGTTCCCTGGCGTATTCGCGGCGGAGGAAAGGGGGCAAAGTGACAGTGTGCGAGGGAGGCAACGAATGAGATCCGTAGAAAATTCTTTATACCGACGCTGATGGCCTCTGCGCGCTACGGTTCGCAGTGGGAAAAGATCCCGGTGCCTGATACCGAAGGACCGTGCATATCGTTTGCACGAATATCTCTGCCGTACATTGTACGTACATTGTACGTATACAAACTTATCGCGGCCCATTGTTACGATTCGTTCTTTTGCTACACTTTCATTTTGTATTTTGATTTACCGGCCTCGATATGTAGAAAGAAAACCAACGGCCAACACTCGTAAGAATTTTATCCTACAGCCGTGGCTCGATTCTTCTCTATAATAACCGTGATTAGATCTATTGAGACTTTTCCACACTAATTTTTATTAACGTTATAACTACCATGTCACCCAAACATGTGACGTAAAAATATTTAGAAAGTAATTAATGTCATAGACCTTAACTTCTCAATTTTAATTCAATTAAATAAAATATCTTAATTGTATTAAATTTTTGACGTCGCTGGCGTGACAGTCGCGGTGTTATTATAATTAAACAGAAATTTGTTTGCCCTCATTATCCCATTGCACTACGATTTCTTTCACAGCTACGTTCATTAACACTTCGTCGTCCTTAATTACCTACCTCACATTTTTATTATTGTTTTAGCGATGCTTTACTTTACTTTTCTCTATTATTTTCTCAAGCTTTTCCATTTTACTTAATTATCTTTATCACTTGAATTCTACCGTATTTTTTTATTAAACAATTTATTAGGTTGCTCGCAAAGTTCGTTTCACTTTTCGTAGAGTTCGTTTCATTGAATTCATATAAATGATTTGGAACAATCTTTCCGAGCAACCTAATAATTGCACAATCTGAACACATAATTAACGGATATTCTACAATAATTTCTACTGTATTGTAAAATTGGAGACATAGCCATGTTCAATGATTCTATAGCGATGGTGTTGAAACCATTAAACAATTTGTCCGAGATATTACAGATTTACATAGTAGGAGAGAGAGAGAGAGAGAGAGAGAGAGAGAGAAAGAGAGAGAGAGAGAGAGAAGCAGATAACTTTTTGCAGAATGCTCATATGATTATCGTAACAAGCCTGAAAGCGTTTCGATTAACTTCAACCAACATTGTGGCCAACACTGGTTTCAAACTCTTTCTTCAGAGATTCTCGATACCAATGTCGGAAGCGGAAGTACACCATTCTCGCCTCGCTGACTCTGATAAGCGGAGCAACTGTTACCTACACATAAATGTACTTTCCGTTTCCAAAATCCTTGCAACGTGTTGCACTGTTGTTGGCATATTTCAATGGAAAATTATATCTATTATACGAAACTGTCGTTCGTAATCTTGTATCTAATCATTAAAATATCTTATTCTTACGGATCTACAGAATTAAATTTAAACGAATTTATTACTTGAACCGGTAGCCATGATATCTTAAAAGCCATTTATCTGGTCTATTTTGATAAATAGATAATTAAGACAATATAAATGATAATAAATAAGATAATAATTATGTAATAAATGAGATAATTTCAACAAATTTTTCACTTTCGTCCAAATTAGAACTATATTGACTAAATCCGCTCTTCATAAATTGAAAGAATTGCATATCTTTTGCAAAATCAAGATTTTGCCATCTTATTTTTTTTTATTACTTCGTCTTTGTTTTATTAGGCAGTAAACATACTCGCACTAATTAAATATCTTTAATTTTTCAATTCTGAGCGACCTTGCAGCCGATTTTATGGCCTTCATGAAAATATGGCGATGCACAACAATTTAACGAGATTGATCTTTTTAATGCAATGAACTTTTTTACATTCACTTGTTATCGATGAATATGACCGGAAATTTGGAAATTGCTATGTTTGTAAGCCTTAATTTAAGAAATAATCGAGTATCGTGATGATTTTTCGATCATCGAAGTAGAAACAGATTTGATAACACTTTCCAATCCGATGCTTGCATTTTAGGATTACAGAGCTTTATATATATATAGATTTTTATAGGCTTAAAGAATATATGTTTCTCCTGTTAGGAATTTTAATACATCCCACACAAAATGAAAATCTTATAAAACTTTTTCAAACGTTTTAAATGCCACAAATGCATAGAATCCCCAGTGAATTAATAATGGAATGAAGGACGTGCTTAAAATGGGTTACGTTAATATTTGAAATTTAGAGAAAACGACAGTAATTTGAACAATTGATTTTTAAAGCTGGTAAAAAATAGAGGGACTTCATCTTTTTTCTTAATGAAACTTATATGAGTTCATGAAGCATCTAGTACATGATTTTACTTACGTATAAGTTTAACAAAATTTCAAATCGTTTGAAATTATATCAAAATACCAAAGGAAGTGACAATTTTCAGTTCGATTAAGCAATAGGCTAATACGGGATACTAAAAAATATCTTCGTCTGTATTGGATTTAGGACCCATATTGTTTCACAGTTTTTTAGTCAGTTTTATACACTCTTTCCAGCAGTAGAATCAAATTTTTGTGCATTATGATTACAAAATTCAAGGTGACCTTTAAATCTCGATGAAAAATCAATATAGAAAACACTAAATTACATCAGCGTATGCCCCATTCCATACCCTAGAGCTTCTGTTCGACACACTTTTCTATAGAAGAAACTGCTTTCGAGTAATTTAGGTGTCTGATTCTGGCGGACCACCCCATATCAATTTTAAATACATATTCAGAAATATCTTTCATTTATTGCGATTGATTTCTAAGTGTGACATGCAAAAAACAAAATGATATTCCATATTTGACGACCTTCCTCTACAGATAAGTAATGCAGCACGGTTTGACGTCAACATAAGGAGCAACAGTACCGCTAATATAACACTACATTTAATTCTTCGAGTTCGATGATAAGAAAGCTATCGAGCAATTTCATAGCGTGGAAAAATGAATCGGCTGTTCGAGCAGCATATACTTATATCGTGGCACGTCGGTTAGGTACACGTATATAAATGTAAGGCAGAAAGGATAGAAGAATAAAGGGTAGGTTTGGAACGCGAGACACCGGTGGCAGTAGGGGTGGAAGCATCCGCTGAGGTGTGATACGGAACGTCGAGGGAGTACGAGGTGATATTTCTCATGAAACTGAACCGAATAAATTTTTAACAAAAACTGCTGACTCACTGCATTACGTTTTCTCCATTCCTTTTTTCTTTACAGCCAGACTGCTGCCATCTTTTCATCCTAGTGTCCGCCGCTTCCTTTCCCTTCAAGTGCCGGAAATATGAGAGGATCCTACTGAAGTACCATCATGCGAAGAAATTTATTTGCATGCTCGATTGTATATAACGTTCCTGAAATATTAAACAGGTGAAGTAGTAAAACGCTGAGAAGTAGAACAATGCCGTTAATGTTCCAAAAATGTCTTTTTAATTTTTCTTTATCTGCAAGTTTGCTGTTTGCGAATTTGTTTGAACGTTCTTGTATTATTCTAATACGAAAGAGTTCGCGACGAGATTGTCAGAAAAGATTGTTTCTCAACCACAACCGTTTCCTCCACGACACTGGTATCGACACAGCCATAGACCACACACGGGATGTACGTGTAACGGAAACGCGGTTAGATCTATTGCAAGCACGGTTCGGTAAGTTTCTACATGTATAAATCAATATGCTGGAAAAATTATCGTGTCAAGTCGCGTCGCGACAGATCTTCCACCTTGCTATTTAATCGCTTCGACCCAGATGATATTTGCCAAATGAAATTTCTCAGGAAATTTCATTCGGAAAAGCAGAAACTTGCAAGCTAATGGCATACTTTTGAGCATACATACCTACAGACACGGCGTCAGATCATGCTTCTGAATCAAAAATCAAATCATCTATCTACGTGACGTCCAAGTGAACGAGCATCATTATTTCTAAAACTGTTCGAAACTAGTTTAACGCAGCACGTTGATCGATAGTGGATAGCATGTGAAGTTTGAACTTGAAGTCTGATGAGTCGCTCGCCATTTGGAATGATCATCTTTTACTCCGCGTGATGTCAAATTACAATTGAACAATTATCTTTGCTTCACTGAACTCTCGGATTTGCTATACACACACTATACACATGTCGTGTCTAATAGTATACATACATGGTCTAAAATGTGCACTGAGGAGCATAACTATAGCACCAATAATAGCATATTTGCATGTAGAGGGTGACTTGTCTAATGAATGAACACCCTCCAGCGAATTAAAATTTCCTGTATCATACAAAAAAGTAACGTTTATCATACCCTTTCCAGAGTCAAATTTATGCAATTCTATTATAGACATACTATACGTTTATATTAAATTTTGTAAGAACTTATCAATTTTATAAAGTAAAATTAATACAACAATATACTTTGAATTCTGAAGATAGCGTGAAACTGACACGAGGATCGAACGAGGAATAAAAACGTGCGCTACAGTTATGCTCTACGCTCTACAGTGTGGATTCTCAGCTATCATTCTCGATAACAAAGTAAACTAGTTCGGCGGTTATGTTTCCAGCGAAACAAACGTTATTACGTAACCAGCCATCGGTTTTCATCGGTTTTCGAAGAGAAGAGCACCTCCCCCTCCCCGAAAGCATTGTATTCCGTACAAAGGTGAAGCTATTGAGCGCGTCCTTTACAGAGAAGTGAAAAAAGCGGGAAAGAGACGAGACACGGGGGAAGGTTGGAAAAATTTTCAACGGTATAAAGTAGGAGTAGGAAAAGAGCGATTCGATCTTCACCCTCGGAACCATTTCATTCCAGGACTGCGGCGGGGAATCTTCCGAATCGGGAAACAAGCGAAACGCCGCACCGGCCGAATGAAGAGAACGAAAAAGAGGGACAGGTTTTCGAAGAGAGACAAAGAGAGGACGAGAGGATAAAAACCCCCTCGAGGTTCGACTCAGCATCCCACGATATCTACATCTATTTTTGGCCACGGTCAGCTGTAGTTGCACGGCATTAGCATAATGAAGACAGTTCGTCTCTTCTCGTTCTCTTGGGCAACGCGTGTCCATCTCTATCGCCTACTACACCGTACACGCACTCACACACGCGAATTCTCTCTCTCTCTCTCTCTCTCTCTCTCTCTCTCTCTCTCTCTCTTGCTCTAGCCATCTATCTGTCCATCTATTCCCTCTTTGACTGCGTGTTATACATATATTTAAAGGCGTATGGTTGAAACGTTGCTAAAAACGCGAAAAAATTAAATATAACTTGGAAAAATGCGCGAGTATAAAAGTAAGCAGCTCATAAGAAATGAAGAGATACGAAAATAGATATTTCTCGAAGTCTTGAATAGATTTCTATCTATAGCTTCCCCGACTAGATGAATGTGTGGAATGTTCCTAATAACATGAGAAGCACACGTGAGTAACGGACGAGTGATCCATGAATACTAAAAAAAATTTAGTGAAATATGTTTTTGATCTGATAATAAAGTGTAATATATATATATATATATATATATATATATATATATATATATATTTAGGAATGAGAACATTAGAAGCTGCTACGCCATCATTTGCCTCCTTCGAAACCGTGGAACTTTTAATGTCACAATTTTTCAGAAAACGTGTAATGTATATATTTAGGAATGAGAACATTAGAAGCTGCTAGGCCATCATTTGCCTCCTTCGAAACCGTGGAACTTTTAATGTCACAATTTTTCAGAAAACGTGTAATGTAATAGTTATTTGAGGCGTGTAAGTTACATGACTCATCCCGTATATGAGGAGAAAACATAATGAAATTTAACCAAAGCCCCACATTTAGTTTATATACATTAGATAAAATAACGTGTCTAACAAGATTTGGTAAATACGATTACTACGAAGCCTTAAACACGACTAATATATATTGTTTGATAAAAATGAAAAGATTAGATTTATTTAAAGTTCGTACGAATTTTATTATAATATATGTTTGAATACAGAATAACAAATAAACAAAATTTTTATAATACCAAGAATTGTGAAAGAAAAAGTTATAAAACAATCATTTTGCTTGGTTTGATAGTTTAAGCATTAACTTCTCGTTCTGCTATCAAACTTATTATGAAGATTTGGAGCATAATCCTTGTTTTAAGTTTAAGTAGAAATTGAATTGCTCTTTATACCATAATTACAAGGTGTGTATTAATTTTATTTTATTAAAAATAGTACGCTTCCTTTCTGTCCCGTTTCACGTTCTTTCTAAATATTTTGGATTTTATTTGTATATCAATGGTATCTGCTTGTTAATGTATTACTATAAAATGACCTAACATCGAGATCCATATACGATAATTATACTGCGGATCTTTATAAGTAACAATAATCTGTCTCAACAATTTTAATACGTTGAAATCAGTGTAATGGTATTATTAAATACCATAACGGTAAAAAAAAATCAAGTTCGATCTCAAAAACGAAAACTTCTACCAAATATCGTGTCTATTCTTATGTCGAAACTATAAAAGTTTGCGAAGTAAAAACTGGGAAAAATCGCGTTCATAGGATTATAATCAGTTGTTAAGCTCGCCTCTATGAAGCAGGATGAAGCAAAATTCGGCGGATCGAGGCGAGCGCTGGCAAAGAACACGAAGAGCAAGAGATCGAGTAGTTTGGAGAAAGGGAAGAGCGAAGGTAGCAGAAAGAGAAGAACAGAGATGACAAAGCAAGAAGGGTGCCGGTGGAAAAGAGTGAAGGGCGCAGGGGGGAGAAAACCTGCTCCAAGACGGCGTCGTACTAACAATACAATAAGATAACAAGCCACGGGGAGGGCCCAGCCGTGCTAACCTGACTTTCGTGGATAACTCAGCGTGCTGCTTGAGCCCGTAAATACGCTCCACACACGATATTTTGCCCCCCCCCTCTCCTCTGTGACCAGCCTAATCTTCACGAGAGAATACGACGGACTCATAATCCTCTCGCGGTGATAAAATTGCCCGTTATTTCGCGCGCGATCGCGCCATCGTCGTCTCGTGGGACAAACATTCGTCGTACGAACACTAATCCTGAATTTAACTGAACCCAGAGCCGTTCCTTAACGTCAGCAACTTATGTATTGTGCGAATTTCTGGCAGCTAGCAACCACTCTGTCTGCTCGGATTTTATCGAACATGATTTATTAAAACTCTAATGCAGTCTTCTTATAATGTACAATATCGTATACATAGGATTATATTAGGCTACTAATAACAACTTTAGGTTTCCAAAGTCGCTTTCATCGATATAAATTGTCCCATGAAACAAATATCGAATCTTCTTTGAATATTAGGAGAAGGATAAAAGGTTCTGAAGCCAGTTACCGTGTGCCTATGGTCTACAAAGATCAGTTACTGTGCCACCTTACTGAATATGTACTGTGCTTCAGTTACTATGCTCCCTACCTGAATACTACTGAGCCTCAATAATTGTACACAATAAAAATCTAATACTTATCATACTTCAATAAATTTTATTTTCCATTGAAAACTTTCGTTGTTCATATATCTATTTTTATCAAATAAATGGTTAATTGAATTTAAATAAAAAAAATTAGTATAATGGTATGTGTTTGTCGAGGTATTACTGTATTTAATATGAATTATTCGAAAAATATAAAGTTATTTATGCTTGAAAATAAACTACAGGCGCAGTAATTGGCTATCCCACGATAACTGGCTCCATTATACTGACAAAATTATAGCCCACTTTAAGAATTCCTTTCATTGAGTAATGTAAATTACATTTTTTTCAAGTACAGTTTTTCAAGCGGTCTTTAGAAAAAGATATAAATCTGATGACATAAATTTAAATTCTTGCAATTTTCTTAGTTTTATATAAAAACTATAACTATTGTGAATATCTACACGTAGCATCGCATCGAATTTCATACACTCAACCTTTTTCTCGAAAATGTACTGTTTCTAACACTAGGTCTACGGATCACTAGTAGCAGCTATTTTATGTTTCTTTAGACATATTTGTTATAACAAGAATATTTGTGCCAAGTAACACATTTGTTAGAACGTTAGCTTCCGTTATAATTGTGACATCTCTCTATTGACTCGTTAACTAGATTCATAAGTACATATTATGATTTGAATGTCCCATGTGTCGGAACAGTCGTGCGATATGTATATGTGTGTGTGTGCCTGCGGCGATATTGTACGTTCCCGTATGCTCGTTCTTCTTGTCCAAACTCTTAAGGTGTACACACGTATCAGAAAAGTCATATTATATAATCAAATAAAGTGTATTTTTGCTAAACGCAGATAGATTATTTAACCAGCCCTCCAACAATATTTATTGAATTTTTTCATAAATATATCTTTAAAATCTATCCGTATGTTAAAACATTTAAATCAGTTACTTTGACATCAAACTAGTGTTAATCATTGTATGTAATAATTTTTCATTTAATATTCACGTATATATATTTTTCTGCAAACCCCGGCCAATGAAATTTGTGCTGCTCGTTTGTTCAAGGTTCCTTCTGTAATTTTCCACGCAATTTGCGTTGAATGCAAGGCGAACTAAAAAACATTTAATGCAAATTATATATAAACGTTATCAACAGTTCATATTGTCAATGTAATACAAGCTTACTTTTCCAATATACAAGTATTGAAATTTTTCTTGTCGAAGAAGTATATTAAAATAAAAGATAATTCGAAAATGATTTTAAAAATTGTATTTTGAATTGGTGGGTACGATTACAAAGAAAAATCACTCAAAAATTATATAAATAAAGAAGAATTATATATATACAAAGAAGTACGGCTGTGGTAATTAAATGTGGGAAGGGTACCACAGAGTTTCAAATATTACCTAATCACAATCATTCTACTTACTCTTATCGCCTATTTCTTAACGAATCGATTATAATTATGTCGGTTCGATTATTTGCAATATTTATATTTTTTGTAACAGAACGTTTTTCTAAAGACTGCCTGAAAAATATACTTAAAAATAATTTTATTTACATTGTTCAATAAAAGAAATTAAATGAAGTATTACACATCGAATAAATATTTTATCGTTATTTTATGAAGAAACTTAAAAACATTTGATATTTTTAAATGACTATACATATTAACCCTTGCAAAGTTATCAATTACAAAAATATTAACTCATTCAACATAGTAAGTATTTTGCGTTACTTTGAATCAGAGGGAATTTTTTCATATACCATTTGCTCATTTCTCCAGTTTCCATCGATTGATAAATTATTTATTGATTTTAATCATACTGCTCGATCTATTGTAGTAAGCTTTCTATCGTCCCCAGTTCTCCTTTCTTTTCTTATACCTCTTAAATAATATTAATGATGCCCAATGAAAGCTGGAGTTTCCAAGTAATTAAGTCATAACCCGTGATTTCTTTTCACATCTTCAAAGTCGCTCAAATAATGCATCGATACTGTTATCCTATTCTGTGAGGCATTTCTTCGTAAAATAAAACTGATAACAATTAATCCTCATCGATCGCATAGCGTTCTAATATTTCGTAACATTTCGTAACCGACGTATTCTCTGCTCGGTAAAATCTCAAGAAAATAATATCTACACATTTCCAGTAATCATTGACAGTTTTTATTTTTGTAAACAATACATCTTCTAAGAGTATATTTAGTCTCATTACGAAAAATGAACGGTTATGCTAAACGAGTCGAGATACTGTTTGCTCTTCGCGAGCATCAAATCTCTTCTTAGGGATAATTGAAAAAATGTGACGTAGGTAATCTATTATAATTTGTAGTAACTATTATGCAATTTATATATTAAAATTTCTTTATGTCTCATGTCAAGGTTATGTTTACGTAACCCACAATCAGGCTGCGTAGACATTTCTTATAGAATGAATAAAGCAATGTTTTATTATGGTCTCCGGGGAAGCTTGTACATATTTCATTAACTATCCTCAGTACATTAATTTCAATTATTATTAAATATTAATTGTTATTAAACGACGAGGCGTCGTTTATCTTCATCAGCGTTCTCGCGTTCATCCGGCTTCGTCTTTTATAATCGCAAATTTTTCGCAAATATTTCCCAATCTCGAGATTTACAATGAAATTACGAAGCTCTTTATTTTATCGTTGTTAGGGTACTTTTTATAAAATATAAGATTTCATCACTAAGACGTAGAATTTCGATGCGGCAGCTTTTCGAAAAGGTCCGTCCGATGGTTTCGATTATCGAGACGTTAATCATTTGTTGGTTTCATATCGTGGGGATTATAAGCGATCCAGTTATAAGTCAATCGGGATTACCCTGGAGGTGATCGATTAATCGCGGTGCACATTGCACGAGGAGCAATGAGACCGCCGCATCAACGTCAATGAAATAAGCAATCTTCGACTATTTATTACGGAAACCAGTAATGATGTTCGCTGGTGAACCTGCATCCAATAATTATGGATGAACTCTCGAAGTATAAAATCTGTGGAACGTTATTCCTCGGTAACTTTCCTTTCGTTTAACATTTTATTGTTTTAACGACCTCTATTTCTTCCACGCGAGAGAGCAAGTCGAATCTTGCATAATAGAAAGTATAATTTAAATAAACTTTCTTAGTAATTTAAAAATCTTGTGTACCTTTCTCGTTGAAGAAGCGAAAGTTGCTAACGAAATGGCAGAATATCATTCTTAAATTTTACTAAATGTGTATAATTAAAGAGAATTCGATTTTGTGACTTGTCTTTGTTTTCTGATCAAGAAGCAGCGATTTCGACAGTTCAATAGAATAGTATTGTTGTGAAATAGAGGTTATGCCTTTTATAACTTATCATCGATGGCATTGCCTAACAATTACTCGATGATGTTAATAAGTGATTATGCTGTATAAAACACTATAAATAATTGGTTAATAATTTAGTTTAACGTGATTAGTTCGCAAGAAGTGGAATATTTTTTAAGATAGATTCTATTATCTACAGTACGTTTTTTTTTTAAACTACTATTAGTCATAGTGCCTAAATTTATAAATGAACTTTCTAATGTTTCACGGAAATTATGAATTTATAAAATATATGTTTAATGTATAATCTTTGATATACATTAGCATTGAAAAAATCCTCGTTGTTAGATGCTAAAGTTCCTGTTTTTGAACTAACAATAAGCCCAATCCTATATGATCGTCGGATAAAATTTTGAGCTCCAGCTTTTAATTAATTTAGTCAATATCAGATGCAATTCTCATCTTTTTTTCATTAATCTTATCTTTTATGATAAAGAAAGTATTCTTATGCAACCGGTCGAAAAAATCAATTTCTTCTTTTCGGATTTCTTTTTAGCATTAGGTCTTGAAAATATTTATTGAGAATTCCAACAAAATTCGCAAAATTGTCGATTTTACAAAAGAATAAAGCATGACGGTCGAAGCAATATTCCGACATACTCCGAGCTATTAGAGAATATCCAGACACGAAAACGGAGAAATCATAAATACTCAAGTTTCATCGCGGGCAGTTCTCTCCGTTAAAGCAATCGAAGACAATTTGTCCCTGGGAACAAAATACTGAGATAATAACCGTCAAAAGTTTCTTTTAGTGTCGATCGATTTGGCATTCCTACATAAATGGCGGATAAAACCTAGGCCGATTCTAAGAAGACGGCTCGTAATCAGGTGGGGGTGGAGGGTTGCCGCTAGTTTAGCGTCACGATTAGTCAGCCCCTGCTAGATACCCTAGTGTCTTTTCTCCTGCACCGCATGTATACTATACTAGCTCGAGTCGCTCTTTCTTTCGTGAGTCACTGACGGAAATTACGATCGATCGAACAAGAACGGAACAAACGAAGTAAGGTTGCGTCCCGCCCGTTCCAGCAGGAATCCTCGTGTCAGTCTTATCGTAAACGCGTTTAGGACCCCGATGACACTGGATGACGGAACGTCTTTGTCGAAATTTATTCTCGCCACGTGTCCTCCCGTCGCTGATCTTGTTAGCACCAACGAGGATAGTGTCGATAGTCTTTTGTATACGTGAACGGAGGTAACATTTTGACGAAATCCCGCGTAAACTAGTTGCCTTCGCAGAAATTCTTAAGTATTCGAATTTGAATGATATGTATTATTTTTCTTTACTACACAAGGCTGTCCGCCCATAAATGTCCAAACAAATATCTTCTAAATGATGGAAGCTGCGAAGAAGTTTTATAGGAAAAGTTCACGCGTCTTTGAGTCAGCTAGAAGGTGCGCGTAAACTATTTTTCTTTTCATTTATAGAGATCATTTGCGGTCAAAATGATATCTTATTAAAAACTGCTATTATGCATCGTTTAGAAGATAATCAGCATCTTACGTATGAGAGCGGTGTAATTTGTATTATATCTTTAAGTAATGAAAGTTTGGAATGTTAAAGAGCGTAGGAAAGTAAATGAACAATGTTTATGACGCCATTTATTAGAAATGCGTCTGCTATTTAAGATGCCGATTAACTTCTAAACGATGCGCAATAACTGTTCTTAACAAGATATCATTTCGATTGCAAATTACCTCTATTAACCACGTATGTAAAAAAAAAATGGTTCGTATCCATTTAAAAAGGCTAATAAAGAAAAATGATTTGCACGTTCCTTCTAGCAGTCTTAAAATCATGCAAATACCTCCTATTAAACTTTTTTTACCCTCAAGCATTTACGAGATATTTGCTTGGACATTTACGGACGGACTATATTAATACATGGCTTGCTGGACTACCTGACTGTAAGGGGTGAGAAAAATAGACAGAAATCAATGGCTAGGAAAAATTCGGAAATTTAGAAAATTATAATAGATATTGGCGCATCTGTTAGAGGGTTTTTATGGTCTAGAAACAGGGAACTATACTTTAGAAGAGGTGTTGTGCGAAATGAGCGACAAGGTAAGGGTAAAATAAGCGGGGTAGAATAAATTGAGTGCGAAAAATGGAAAGATAAGCGCGGGTTAAACATTTGAAAATTATATACCAACCCCATATCTAGTTTCTAAGGCTAAAATTAACGACGAATAAGTAAAATACTATGTACCTACTGAAAACCGAAAACACGATATCGTAATCGAAATTTTTTCCTTCTCTTTTTATCCCCCTCCACTTCTCTTCTCATCGTCTAAGAATGCGTTTCATCGATCACAATATAGTGATATCATATTCCTTTCACGCGTCTCCATGAAGACCGATATCGGCAGATTCGACGAATATCGCGCAGAAAAGTGTGTTCTTGTCTGAAACTGACCCGGGGAAAGAGACAACAGCATTTGATCTCTCATGAATTTTCGTGAAGAATCTAGCCGAAATCTTTCATGTTTTATCCAACGAAAATCCGGAATGAACGCTGTTCTGCGGGAAACTTCCCCCTCCTAAAAAAGGATGATTGGCATTCTCGGAGAATTTTGAGTCCTTCGTGTGACTCGCGTCCTCCCCGTTTAAATCTTTTCCTTCCTGAAACGATGATAAAGCGGAGGGGCGGTTACTGAATATTCACACGAAAGTCCGTGGCATCGATCGAAACAACCATCCCCTTGGCTTTTTCTCCTTCAGTCGGGGGTTGAATCACAGGAATTAATTATACTCCAAGCAAATTATAATCAATAATAACACTGCGTCATTGACTTTGTTCAGCTTCTTGTTTTTTTTTTCGTTACACTTAAATTTATTAGCCTTTGGGATCATCTTACTCATTTTTTTATTTTATGGTATAATTATTGGAAGGTAGCTCTAACAGTTCTGTTATTTCGACCTGGGACTAGAGCGAAGTGGTACACATTACTTCATTACTGTTCCTTGTTCTTTTACTTATCATTTTCTTCATAGACATCCATATAAATCAATTTTTTTTAGTTTTTATGGCTAAACAGTTTATAGGTGTTTTATTAAATACCTGATGCAGTCTTGTATTTGTAATTCACTTTGAAATTCGCAGCGGTACGTGAAGAAAGTAAAAAATTCTATCTGAATTAAAAGAATTATCCAGAGAAGTAAAGAAAAAACATTTTTCTTGTGCGTTGTCCCAAACTTCTGGTCGGTAGTGTCTTATACGTCTTAGATGTCTCACATGTCTCACGCATGTTGCCGTAAAACATCAAAAAGCCGATTGACTATTTCTGTCATATACGGTATCAGAGGATTAGGATAATAAAATCGGATGCAGTAACAATACCCTAAGAAAACAAAATTTCTTCTTCGGCAAGTTCTCCAACTGTCGCGGATATCCTACTTCATTGCCAAACTAAACATCACGTTCTTTCTTCGATTCGATCGACCTCATCCGCCTCTTCGGCTTCTTCCAGTTTTCCCACTCCGTCTTTCCCCGCTCGTTCTCATTCGATGACAGGAGTAATTACATTTTCATGTTGTTCCGACACGAGGCCGTACGTGACTGCAGCGAGATCAATTTGTCCCGAAGTCCAGCGTGTTCGCAATGGTAAATGTTATTTACTTGGAATAACGTCTCGAGAATGAAGAGGAAAAAGTATAGGAGAAGGTAATGGAAACACAATTGTACGGTGCAACGTCTGCAACCCCTATCCGTTCTCATCGGGCCATAAATAACATACACAAATATTGATATGTGTGTAGAGCGTAATGAAACCTTGACCTCTTCATTTGTCCTGACAACGTCGTTTTGATGAATTTAGTCTGACGAAAACGGTTGAATCGCGGCGGAGTTGGACCAAAGCGAACAGCGGACGTCACGATACTTGTAAGAGCGACAGATACAGAGTCAAATGTAACCGAAAAGTGATATTGTTTTAAGACGTTTGAGAAGCGGCGATGTTCATTATAATATGGAAATATATAAATTATTTATATAAATGATTTATACTTTTCTCGAAACTACATTTTTCAACATGGCCGCCACGAAACCGTCGGACTATGCATCCGATTTCGGGAGATATTCTGATATTTTGATCTTTTTATGATGTCAGTCATTTAATTTTTTATAAATATCTAATTATTAATACTTTCGTAAATCTGTACATTACATTCTAGATAATTGTTTCTATTTTACTTACGTTTTTTGATACACCTTTTAAGACGGAATAACTTTTTTAAAACGGGACTAAACAACTCCAATTTTTTAGATGATAAAAGGACTAGCTTAACAAACAATAACTATAATACCTTTTCGTTCAATTTTGCTATTATTTGGAATGCGCGATCAAAAGCTCTCGTTTTTAAAAGTTTGTTATCCTAGCCCGTAACAAGAACTTAAAAAATGCGTTATAATCACTAATAATCATTACGTTATCTACCGCACCATGTATTTACGAAAATCTATATTTTCATGTACGAAAGCATTGTCCGATGTACGCCATTCCGCTACAGTTTCCTCGCACGTAAAGTTAATACACAGTCGTAGAGGTCATATGCACGTATCGAGTCGTCAGCACAGTAAAACCAATTTTCAATTTCCAACTTTCGTTATTAGCGTCCGTTATCGTTATGCGGAAGATGCATTCGTTCCCGGTATTACCGGCATCCATATACACAAAATGATGGCTCCAACGTTCTGGCCGCAAAAAGATTTTCCTAAACGACGACTAGATACCGGGAAATCAATGCGGAATAACATTACACACGTGCACACGGCTGGCGCGTATCCAGATGCGTTTACCGATGAGACATTTTTCTGCATAAAAGAACAGCTGTACATAAGTGCACGATAAACATGGAAAAACTATCAGCTGCTATATTTTACTTCGCCTGTCGTTGCATTAGATTCGAGATATTAGTTCGAATACGTCGCGAATCCGATTATTTATCGCTTCCTTTCCCCGTAGCAAATACGTTACGGAATTTTACCGATGAACTGTCGTTATCCATACTCTTTTGTTTTGTTGTCAAGTGCAGAAAGTGTAAATAGTAATATAAGAAGAAGAACAATAATAGTAATAAGAACTCTTTATTTTCGGCTACACTGCTAAGAAAACGAACTTGATTTTATAATTGTAACCTAAACCCTTTCCTACCCTAAATTATCTAAACCTTGCCATTTAAATATCTACCCCAATAGTGATGTTGCAAAAAATGTTTTATATAGGATTTGACTGGTATTAAAAGATGAATTCGATGCAAAAAGTAATTTCTTTTCGAGTCCATACATGCGCATGCAGGTGCATTTTTTATTTCTTCGTGTAACTGACGTTAATATACATGCCAACATATACATAATGACTTGACGTTGAAATGACTCTAAACGTGAGACGAATACAATAAAATACGATGCTACACGATGCAATAAGAAATGCACTTATATGCAAATCAACATCCAGGCCATAGAATTATTCATATTTATTATACTGTCAATTATAATGTGTCCATCTTTCTTCACATTTTAAAAAATTGCTTTTCTTTGCGCATATCGTTCAACATACAAAAGCCGTTTTTCCAATCGAATTTAAGATAATTTCAAGTTTCCGAAACATTTACACGCACACACACATCCCTATCTAGTTTTGCTGATCGATCGTGAAATAGATAACATAAATTATACATAACAAACGTTAACAGCTCGTAACAATGTCAACCGATTTCGATACATTCCAACCAATTTCAATCTTTTAAAACAATTTTTTTAGCCATTTCCAATCTTGGAACAGTTATTCCCTACTAACCAGCGTCTGATCAATTTCGTGAGTCACTATACTTGTCTTTTCCTCGATAAAGTTAATATGTACATATAATTATTGTTTGCCGTTCTTCGAAAGTAAACAGAAACAAAATTCTTCTTACTCAACAAAACAAAATTATCTATATAGACAAGAACATCGTTTGAAAGATTTTGTCAGATCCAAAAAATGATTGGCCATATTCTACGTATTAATGAGCAAGAGAGCAGAAAATAAATCCAGGTATCACTCGATTGCGGGATTTTGAAGATCCGAGACCTTCGAGTCCGTCCGGTTTATGGCCTCTCATCGCTGCTAGATTACTCCTTGTTCCACTAGGTATTCAAAGACGAACCATGATCAGTCGCAACGTTGGTGCTCTCGATCTGGTTCGGCGGGGTGGGTATCCGGTCGTCGTCTAGCCGATTGTTTGCGCGTCGAAACTGGTGACCCCCGAAAATGGTCGCGCACCTTTATTCATGCGCATAATTTTTTACAGACAGGTTGCTGCAGAGGCTGCATGGAATTTAATATAAATCGAAAGAAGGACTGCCAGCCTACGTTTCCCTGTTCCTCACGATAAGACCGGTTTTGGCGTTACTCCAGCCCCATGCATACATCTTATCGTTTTCTTCGCCGGAAGTACTAAGCCACCTTTCCACGATATGCCGATGAACGAGACACCGTCAGTCTTTTGCTGCTAATGAAATGGATCGGTGAGTTAAAGATGAAACGAGAAGGACGCCGGCTTGACCGTGGTTGCGGGTAAAGCCAAGTCGTAGACGAGATCAACGTCTTATCTCGCATATTTGTCGCAGTTGATTACCTTTTGCTTGTACGAATTCTAGATTTTCTTACTTCTTCGTCACTGTTTAACGTTTGGTTATTATATATATATATCGTCGTTTTGACGGGTCCCGTAAAAGGGTAGGGTAATATAATATACAGTCGCCGCGGAAAGTACGTTGACCAGTTTTAAAGTGGAACAATTTCTTCAAAATTGAAATAAATTACGTGATGTTTTTAGAGATATTACTAAAACATGCATGCAACCAAATAAGATAAAAAATAATAGACAAATTGATAAAACGGATACTTAGTCCAAAAAGTAATTAAAAAACGCGGTATCGACAAAAGGAAAATTTAATTTTCTTTTATAAAATTAACATTATTTTTATTATAATATAAAAAATATACATATTTTTATGTATTTGTTACAGTTTCATATAATTAACTTTGAAATAAATCGAAGAAATTCGAACAATTTTCTATTGGTTCCCCAAATTTATTTAATTTTCTGTGAGTGTTCTAATACTTTTGAGAGGGAGTGTATCTCTATACCAATTTCTCTCGATACATGATTAGAGAAACAAACGAACGAACAACGTATAGTTGCCTCTTTAGACACAATTTCTCCCGTATATAATAAAAGATGTGTATCATTCGTGGAACGAATTGAACGAACTATTAGGAGAATCGTTTCTGCAACACACGCGACATGAACATGCTTGCTTACTAGCGGGGGAAGCCTTCGAACGTGATTAAGGAGCGTGCGAACTATTGAGACGCTGACTATTGGAAGATGCTACTATATATTATATACAGATATATCTATAGTTATAGCTATTTCCAGATCAATTAGCCACTGTTTGAGCTTTTGTACGCGAGTTTGTAGTAGCCGAGAAGACTATTATTTTTAGTAAATCCAAAACGTAGACCCGCGAATGCTGTGGCGTCTACCTATAAACAGATTAAACTAGAATGCTGGTCACAGATGCAGGAGCAAACTGTTCTACCTGACCTATAAGATCTATTAGACCTTTGCCAGGCTAGACGCCAGAAAGGTTACACAATTAGGAAATGGCTAGCGTCCAGAACTCTAGATACGCTTCTAGTAGCCACCTACGCCACCTTTCACATTGTGTTTCCCTTCTTGTACCACGGTCTGCGCCGTAATCTTTCTTCACGGCGGATGCATTATGGAAGTCGAATTTCAGATCCAATTTTTATTTCGCGAAGTGCTTAACTTTTCGGAAATAAAAGGTAACGCGAATGTCGGTATTTTCTAAGTTTGGGCGACGTCGAGGCTTTAGTTCGTTAAAATAGCATATTATCCGCACAAAATAAATTATACTTTCCTTGATGGAAACACGTATTTTGTCAGTTTGGAACTATTGTGTGATTGGCCAGAAAAAAAAAATGTAGAACTTTTTCTGTCTCCAGTGTTTCTTGGACGCGGACCAATTGCCCATTGAAAAATAGACAAAACCTTCCCTAAAAGTCTCACCGACGAACTCATTGATTTATACTGGTGAACTGTTAGAAATTACCGGAATATATCATTCAAAGTTACTTGGCTTACAGTCGCGTTGTCGTGTAAAACGACGTATGTATTGGCATCGCTTAGTTCAAATCAAGTTTTTATTTGATCATAGGCCAGACACACCGTTTTGGTATTGTAACACGATGGTTCGCGTGAATCACAAAACTCCAAAGAGACAGATATTTCTATAAACATAACTTTTCTATTAAAGAATTGTTTCTTGTTCTACAGTTTGAATTCAAATACGTTTAAAATAATTGTCAGCAAATATTGGCGATTGTTGTTTCGGAGAGAGTAAAAGAACCATTTAATAAACGTAATTAATAATACTGCTGATATAATTTTTGTCATCGCGCTTCTTTAAGTACCTTATTTTTACTTCTTTTAGAATAATAAATACAATTAATAATAGAATGTCTATGGCAATCAATATTTTCAGAATGAAAGGAAAATGTAACATACTGTAATCCACATGCCAATGTATAGAGTTGATTTTCAACTTATTTAATGTGTTTACTGTTTGATGAATGTATTGGTTGTTCTAAAAATTCGCGGCGTTTGTTACCAATATGCAAGTGTTAATGTGGAATACTTCCTTAAAAATCGCATGTTGTTATTAAATAAATGAAGCTTAAGAGATAATAAATATGTTTACGGAACCAACTGTTGGCATAATCTAATAGATCATATACAAAAGTTCGAAATGTAAATTACTTTATTAACCACAAAATATGAACAAACCAACAACCTCTAGTTTATCAATTACTGTGAACTTTGCCAATGCTTTTGAAGAAACTGTGTGGCATATGCCAACTCGAGTGTTGTGTGCGATAGAATAGACGAAGTAAGATAGAAATTGATAATCTGAAGTTTCTTTATTGCTAAGCGCTTGGTCAACATAGGAGGATTGAAACTCGGTAGAAAATGTATTTTCCTGGTAAGCTGTCGGACCGTTCATCGTCGCGACGATGGTTTGATTTGGTTCGAGGGCACTTTTGACCCTCTTATCTGGCTGTATCCTCTCTAGGGCGCTCACGTATCATGTATGAAACATATGTATCTTTAAACTATAAAATGTAATATAGATCCTTTGGTTTTCTGTAGTTTTACGAAGTGATATCCAATAATTACACTCACCATAACATTCGAAGTAATAAACAATTGAACAGAATGCAGTCCGTTGGAAATAAAAACTTGGTACGCGTGTGTGTGATCGAGTATCGAAGTTAAGGGTATTGATTTATGCGCAAATCGATACCATGAGTTAGTTATTGAAGAAAAAGAGTAAATTAATTTACGAATAATCCACGAGCTTTCCATTCAGCCTTGATAGCTCTACGAGATTCTGTCATAATTTTTCAACCACGATTGTTGTTACATACACACGCTTGTTACGAGATATCTCGTAGTTGGCAGTGAATGGATTAACTAAGGGCGGCAGTATAACCTTTAAACTGTATCTTGAGTTTTTAACCAGTTCTTTATCCGACGCTGAAGTATAAATAGTAAATGTTTACTAAATTAACCCGTGTAGGATAAAACGGAAGCTTTAGCACGGTGTAAAACGGAATACTGGTTTACATATAGGGAAGAATGGAAATGTTCGTATGTGTTTATAATATTTGTCTTGTTTTCTATATTTTCTGATTGTATATCGGTTCGTCCCATAAAGTGTCGTTTATGTTCCGATTTTCTTTAACTATTTGTGGAAAGATAATTTTGGGGATGTTTAAATTTCCAGACGACTATTGAACCGACTTTCCCGTGCGATCCACTAGATTATGAATTGCGTTCTCGTCTAATTTAGTCTAGCTCTTCAGAATCAAAATTACCTTTGCAAAATCGATCATACCGTGAACTCGATCATACCATGAACTCGATCATTTAAACTCTTTCTCCTCAGTCGTTTATCGCTCTGTGCTTACAGAATACACCGCGACAAGTACAAACATATTTGCGGCACGGACTCGTGGAACATACATATATTTATGCTTCCCTTCTATATAAATTAATAGTTCGTAATTCATAGAAACTTCATGGTTTATATGGTTTTAAATGGGATCTCCGTTTTACTTGAACGAAGCGGATATTTCGATATTTGACGAAAATTCCTTCATAGACGCATGCTTTTCTTAACAAACTTTCTTATCACACGTCTTTTATCTTTAGAACAAAGTTAGAATATTCTATGTATATTTTCATTTCAAGGTTATTTTCATCTTATTATACGATCAGAAATGTTAGAACAACTTAACGAAGGAGGATAGGATAATTTTCTTGCAAAATTAGTTGAAATTGGGTATTCCGTTCCTGCTTCGTCACAAAACCGTGCCATTGTTTCTGCTATATTGGACAGTGTTTGAATAGACTCGTCATTTTGTATAGAACACACACAAAAGATTACGTTTACTGTCTCGTCTCGTTATATCGAGCATAACATTGCAATCGTTTTCTCGGAAAATTAGAATTGCAACATCGATTATTTATTCTCGACAATTATTTTCTAATTGCCGCTCGATGGAGCGTGCGCTTCGCATTCAGTGACGCTGGCCTAGCGCATACAGAATTGTTCAAAGCTCAATTTTCGGACGACTAATAAAGGGGAAACCAAAGGATCGTAATATACTTCCTGTACCGTTTTCCATTCGAGGCTGTTCTGCCAACAACCAGGAGTCACTTTCGAAATTCCGGAGTTTCGGCGAGTGATGACGTTGGTATTTACGCTAACATTTCGACAATCGTACATCGCTCGGAGCGATTATTCGCGTACTCGTTGGTCGGCAGACGCAGCGAGGTTCGCATAATCGCGAACGTTATATGCACGTTAAGAAGGATGTGCGAGTTAACTTAGCTCGTTGCATTAACGGAGATGAACTCATTCCGCCTATTTCTCTTCGTCTCTGTCCCTCTTGCTCTGTTCTCCCTCGACCTTTCTCTTGTTCTCTTCTTTATCATTCCCTAACGCGTATCCAAGCGAATAAATCCACTCGTACAAACCAACCGAAACTCGCTCTTTCTCTTTCTCCGTTTATCCTTATATCGTGCAGCCTTGTCTTCTTCTGACCTGACGATGTTTCTTTGGAAACATTCTTTGCCTTCGCGTTTCTCCCGCCCATAAACCTCGTTCGTTCTCTCCTTCCTGTGACGGAACTAACGAACCTTGAAAATCACGTCTTGCGAGATGTTTACCAAACTTTTCTGTCGCATACCCGATACCCTGCGCCGTGGTCCACCCTCTCGGAGCGACCGAGCTCGAGAGAAAAGTACACTGGCTCATTGGTAGGTTGCACGAATCGACACTCAAACAAGTTGTGCAGAGCGACAAGTGCTTCCTCCTGCTCGTGGTCTGTTGTCTTATGACTACAACTGCTGGGATTATTCGAGCAGAAAACATGGCAGTTGACCCCCATTCCATTGGTTTAATTACCGCCATCGCGAACTAAATACAGTCGGCGACAAAAATAAATGGACAGGTAGGGATAGCAGGTACGAATGAGATCTAATCTAATTTGCATTATTGTTGTAACTCTAATTTTTATTTATTCCGTAACCTTATAATATTTACGTCTTTATGGACGCAATCCATAAATCAACAATACAATCAGCTAGGGAAATTTGTCTATAGGGTAAACAATAAGTGGACACGTAATAAATTACATAATAAATGAAATATGCAGTTCGTGGTTGCAACAAGTATACAGACCATAAATGTTTCGAAAGGCAATCATATCTTCTAGGCATCAACCTCAACGATTATATCTGAGTTCATTGTCCTTACTTGAAAAATTACTAATGCGAGAATTAAATTGTCCGAGTTTATCATAATAGTATCGAAGATACAAGCTACAAAATTCGAAACGACGAAAGTTTATAATCGTTGAGAAACGAGCGACGGAACGAAATTGATCGGAACAACGTTGTCATAGTGATGCATTTAACGCAGCTGCAAATTAATGTTGGCCGCGAGTCGTGTACGCAATTTTGGACAAGGGCCACGTTTCGGTATACACGAAGCACTTGCATTTTATCCTCGTTTTCCAACGTCTCTTCTGTCTTTCCGCGTTTCTGGGACTGTTAGCCCAGCCATTCCCTATTTTTCTCGAAGTCAGTATCGTTTCAACCGTGACTTTTGTTCGTACTTTATACAGGACCATCAAGGCCAGGCGATGATTGGACGCTTGGAAATGCATTAGAAACATTAATTCTCAAACAGGCAAGCGGAAATGACCTGCACGAGTAAACGAGTTAGCGTCGAACTCGTTGTCCCTTCTTCGTTCTCGAAAAAAGGGGTTCCACCTGCCGACTAACAGTGTTCCAAAACGGCGAAATCATGGCCAAAATCTGGAAACGTTCTTCAACTGGTATTTCGGGATTTTCGGGACCGTTGATTACGAATTTGCACTTAGAATTTTTGCGAAACAAAATGGCAAATTTAGTATGGTAGTTATGTATAACCAAAAATTGTTCAGTCCTCTAACAACTGTGTACGCAGAAGTATCCTTAGGTCAAAATTTTACATAGATCTCGTTTTTATTAACTCGAATCGATCTCGAGAGTGTCGCATAAATATTCGAAACTCGAAAATAAGAGCCGCGTTACTGTTGTTAATGTATTATGAATGCATGATTTATCATTCGCATGTATCGTTTGTGTTTAACGAAATAAGGATGTTTCGTTAACGTATTCTTTTTAAGAGTTCTTGTATTTTGTTTAATACATTTCTCAGTGTTTATCGGGTTAGATACGCGTTTAACACTCGACACAATTTCACGAAAACATTAAACTCTTGGGAACTAATAAAAGTGCCTTGGTAGACTTTGGTAGTCTCGTGGGAACCTTAATGGCCACAGTCAGTACTTTGATAATCCCCAGTGATCGCTTGAAGAGCCCAATAAAGGTGTCATAAGAGATCGATATCTTTCAGAGCACTGTTATCTTAACTCATGAACTATTATGCTGTACACATACACTCTTCATTGTTGCCTAAGTTCATTGTTGCGTAAGTTCATTGTTACGTAAGTGAAATAATCGCGTCATCGACAAAAGTATAAATATTTAATTATTACATCACGTGTTAAGTAGACGGTCTTTAAGCCAATTCTGAAATCCACGAGAAAATGAAAACGGGATACTTTCGATGTTGAAGGACAACATCGTTTCTAAACAAATAATGCAGACGAAGAAACATTACTTCTTCCTCTTTCATTTTTTAAAATGTTTTTTCTAACGTTAAACTGCAACGTAGAATCAAGTATTAGAGTGTTCACACGAAAGTATACATCACCGTCATCCATAACACCCGTTACCACGTTATAAAACCACATTATAAAATTTCATAAACATTCAGCAGCCAAAAGCTTGATCGCTTGTGATAGCTCAGATAATTTATCATTTCCGATCCAGTTAATATTAATACTTTCCATTTGTCGACAACTGAAGCTGCAACGCTCCTACATTGTTTCAGCCAAAGAAACTTCGGTTCTTTAACCAAAAAATTTCGCAGTCCATTTAGCAAGTTGCCGACGAAATCTCATTTCGCATCTAACCTTCGACGGTGCCTAGCGGGGACAAGCTCGTACACGCGTGTATATCGATCCTGCGAGCGATGCAATTCGCGGTGTGAATAAATTTTCCTCGATATTGTCCGTAGGAACATAAAAGTCTTTCTTAAACGTACTGCGCTAGCCAAATCGACTGCACAACGTCCGCGTTCTCGTTACTGCTTATGCGTCTCGCTGCTCGTATGGCTGCGAAAAGAGCACAATGTGCGAAGTGGCTGCGATACAAATTTCCCGACCCGCGGCAGGGATAAGAGGGTTAAAAGTAACGCGCGACGCTTTAAATCAGGCTAAACGAATTTCGTGCGGTGCGGTTTCGTCCTCGTCTTAGCGAACTGTTCGAACGTTGCCAGGAAATCAAAAACCAAGCGAAGGCGGTGGAAAGCGAGTCGATAGAAAACGCGGAAGATAAAATTCCGTGCGAAGACAAAATCCAAAGAAAGGAATCGAAATATGTGCATGCGGACTGAGAAACTGGGGAGTAGTGCATGTATAATGGTTTCACGAGGAGCAACGGTAAGTCGCTGGTTTCGTGACTGGGGGACTCAGAGTTCGTGACTCATTCGTGACTGGGATTGGGATCTGACCTCGTCGGTGCACGAGTTAACCATTGCATTAAACTTCGAACGGTAGCTGAAAAAGGGCCAAGAAACCAGGTAAAGTCGCGTCCGCCAGTTACCAGTCCGAAATTATCGCGGGAAATTTGGCCGATTATCGGGATAATGGGGAAAATTACTTTTCCGTCGTCTTCCGACGAGTGGGGCGACCAGTTGAGTCGCGGAGGGGTGAAATTGGCGACGAACGATAGTGGGGATAGACTTTCGTGATTACACTGCTTCGTGTTGGAATCTAAATGACCAATGAATTTTTCGAATTTTTTCCGCGCAGGCACGATATTAACACTTTGACTGCCACGTCAACAACCTCGAGAATTTCATCGGATTAAAGTGTTTTATTTAAAACAACTAAAATCGAAAACTTAATTTGTAGGGCATCGATCACTTTTTCAACATTCTTATCTTTTGTAGTTCCTGATCAAATTAGAAAGATGGAATAGATTAGCGTGAAAATGCACATAAAATTTTCATTCCATCTGCAGAAATCAGTACATCATTTATTTGACGAAGGGAAATGACGTATTAAAATGGACATGTACAGAAGGATCTGTAGTCTAACAATTACATAATATCGAAATTATGAAGTATTTATAAAATTTTATTATAAAATTCGAATCATTTCGTTCGATTTAAAAAAAGTTTCAAAAGATGTCTGAATAATAATGCGAGTCACTGAACATATACATGAGAACAAAATATATCGCAGGCCCACATAAAATACGCGTTCGTATGCCCAAGAGTACGTTCAAACTCGGTACAGATAATAGAAGTTCACTTGGGAGTTCAAATAACAGAGGTCCGGCCTCAAGTCGTTCATATAATCGAGGTATAGGTAAACGATTGTCTACTGTGGTAGAAAAAGACCGAGAGAAATATTGTCGAACTTATTGGCTCTTTTGTTATTTTCAAAATAGACCGAACATTGGGAAAATGAATTTTGTCTGATAAGCAAGACGTGGGGAGTCTCGTCCTCGAGGGATGTGTTATAGCTAAATTCAATGTATCCGTTAATCCGTTTCGGTTAGTGCAAAGATGGGGGATAGAGGATCCTCGTAGACGGGCGGGGGGTTGCAGCTAGCTTTCCCGTCGACACTGACCGCTGGGGGTAATTATCGTGTCTCGTGGAAAGCTCTCACGCTCACGCTGAAACCCTTCCGGCTCGCAAACGCCGCGCCACGCCGATCGCCGACGGCCGGCGCGGCGGTCGACCGCCCTTAAGCTATCCCCTGCATCGCCGAGAGTCTCCGACAACAATCGGTAATTTTTCTGCACCGATCTGTACAGCTCCTACTCGTTTCCCTCCCAACTTGGACGGTCCAGGGGTGCTTCGTTCGATGGCGAGCAGAACAAACAGGGCCCTTCCATCGGGCTATTTCGAAGCGAACCATGGAATGGGGTCAACTGTGAAAGTAGGATCACTCGTCGGGGCATACTTCGCCGGTGCAGCGAAATCGATTTTTGTAAGAAGCATCCTCTCGGTATTTGCACGCTTAACGTACACTACGGATGGTGTAACTGCGCCCAGGGCAAAGTCATAAGACGTTCAGGTTCTTCGTTACATGAGAACACTGTATAATGACATCTATCTGTACTATTAATAAGTAGTCGCAGTAGTTTGCAATTTCGAAACCAGCTGCTATTAAATATAAGTATACCGATCCATATGAACCTGGTTTTCCTTATTTCAACGTATAATGTTCTATAATGAAATCACAATTGTTTTACGTATTCTTATTCTGCTTACTTTACTTAGTCTTTCTTGTATATATCACTGCGAAGAGACACAAAATCGAACAGAATTTCCATCAAGACGTACAAAAAAGATGATAACAAAAGGTTCCACTTACTATCAATTTTTCGCTTTAAATTGATTACATTTTTAAACAACCGATGACAAATGAACTGCGTGGATGTATTGTAACATTATTCATTTTTCTACGGTGAATTGAAAATACATGTTGCAATCATCTTATATCAATGACAATAATTAAATAACAATTTGAATAATAAATTAAGAATAAATTAAGAATAGTTAGACTATCGTACAATGAAATTACTTATGGAAAAAAGGCAAAGAATGTGTGAATTTAGTCTTAAATGGAAAAATATTGATTTTCTTCACAGTGTAAAATATTCTTGTAGCATAATAGTGGATTAATTTGAACAGAAACGATGTTAGTACTGACGACTACGTGTAGAATGTAAAGTAAGACAGTCTCTAATTAGAGCAAGGAAGCTGACAACGATGTTTAAAATTCATGTGCCTATTGACCTTAGAATAGTTTCAGAGAACAGTGCCTACGTAGAACAGTGATTGCTTGTGTCAAGAGCCGTCACGAAGGGAATGCATAATAGCAGCACACGCATCAGCTCAGGGCGCATGGCCGAGCATAATCAAACTTAATCATGCGCATACCTGCTTAATAATTTTAATAGGTTTTATTAATATTTATTTCCAGTGACTCAAAGGTATAATTATTCTCTTTCTTATACCATTTACACGATTTTGCGAATCATTTCGCATCATTTCTCCATTTAAAGTAAGTAGAAGTAAGCAAGTAAAATTTCAGAAAAGACTGGAAGCGAGGCCACTAAAAATCCCAAAAAACGTTGTTGCAGAGATGAAGTTCGTTGGATGCGGTCGATAGCAATGAGAATAGCATAGAATTTTAGTTACTCTACTTGCAATTCTTTCTTTCCGCACCTGGCTGATGAAGAAGATCGCAGATACCGTTAGAGGGGTGGTTAACCTTATAGTTTTCTACAGATCGTACAATGGTAATTTTTGAATAATCATTGCAGAAGTACGCTGGGTTCAAGCATACGATCTACATGTCCCGTACAAAGGACTAAAAGCAAAGTCCCGTGCAAAGAAACTCCAAGAACTCATTCAAGTGGCCACACCTCTATGCTCCGAGATTAATTATTTGACCGAAGAAATGACTCGTGTGTGAGTATACTTTACCCTCATACGCTAAAGATCCTTAGGGTAGTTAAGATCCATCTGTTCGCAAATGCATATGCCGCTATGTCTACCACCCTGACTGCGGAGGTCCGCAACATAGAAGAAGTCAGTAGTAAGTTGGCTGGAAACAATGAGATAATGATTCAAGAGTTGAAGACATTGCAGAGAATATTAGAAGGTAAAAATCTCAAGGTAAACTTTGCTGCGAGAACTAATGCGGCGCAAAGAAGATTCGAGCGTTTCGCAGCCGTTTAGGGGATGAAACTACGCTTTTAATGTCCAACATTTTTATGATTTATAAAGCGTAAAAGATTTTCTCCGTTTTATTAATATTGCATCGAATATTACGGAAATTCGGTTATACCGAGTTCTTGTATAGCATCCACAATCAGTCAACGAACATTCTTTACAGTCTATTACTTCCAATTTTCTGATGGTTTTTTATCGTAGTTTCTTCTAATAAAGTTCTTAACCGAAAATTATGTTTGGTAATGAGTAAAGAAGGACATTTGTATTTTAGGAAAATAGAAGGAGCGCTTCACCGGAACGAGAAGGGAACCAGAAGTCTTAATCAACATGATACGCGACACTCAGATAAACGTTGTCAGAATCATTATTGGATTGTACGATTCAAATAACTTGGAATACTAAGTAATCCAGTAACTTTGTACGAACAGCACTTTATAGATAAGTGCTTCGTTCAGTACAATAGCTCCAAATATTATATTCTCACCATTTTACAAGAATATTTTTGGTTGTAAATTGATTAAGCCGGTTACTGTCGATAAAGAAGAGGGTGGAGGAAAGGGGAGAGAAAGAAAGCATTTCGTCGTATGCCCACCAGAGGACTCCTCGTCCTCAGCAAGGCTATCAGACCATATTGTACATATATCTACGAACAGGTCTTCCAAGCTTCCAGGCTTGAGCACTTCGTGAAATGAGTGAGAATGAGGGAGCGAGATTGGAAAGTAGCGAGAGTGAGAACGACTCTATTCCCTACTCGTTCTTACTGTTTCCCAATCGTGCTACCTCACTCACACTCATTTTACGAAGTGCTCAGAGACTGTAAGGTCTGCCTATAGACGTGACTTTAGATAGTTTGTCTGAATCAAAGACAAAATTATCTACTATGTACATACATATGCTAGCATGATATATCTTCAATTTCGAAAGAGTGACACACCATGTCCCAAACGTGTTGAAGTGTTTTAATATTCGGCATTAATAAATTACATGGAAATGTTTAATTTTCAACAAACAAAAATTAATTAAGTGCGAAATATGCACCGGACATATATGGAAAAAATAGATTCTCACCACTATGTTGATTCTCTTTGCAGCCTTTGAAATAATACGCATGCATCATTATTTTCAAAAATGTTCCAAATTACGTTTACATCGCGATGATCGATTGTGGGTATGAGTGGATAACATCTGAGCGGGTTTGAACTTGAAGTCTGATGCTATGTCAGCCATTTTGAATGATTATCTTTTTACTCCGTGCTACGTCACAGTGAGCTATCTTCAGTGAGTTATCTTTGCTTCACTGGACTATTGGCCCTTCTATATGCGCACTAAACACATGCCGCGACTAGTACTACATATGGTCTAATTGTAAGATCTAAGATACACGTGCCGTGTCTAGTAGTATATATAGTCTAAGGTTTTAATGGTTATGTTACGACCACGGTGTAGGAAGAAGTCTTCTTCAATGGTCTTCTTACACTGTGGTTACGGCTTAACGGAATTGGTCATCCATCGAGTACATTCATTGGTTAAACAGCGATGTTAATTTTTTTACCCGTTATTTCAAATTGGAACAATTGTCACACAGCAGAGCTACATTCAGCTTTTGCTAAAATAACCCGAAGAGGGATTATGATTATAGAATACATGAATACAAACAGAAAAGCAATCTTTTCTGATTGTTACAACCTCCAGTGGTTAATAATTTAATACTGACTTTTTTTTAATAGTGTGTTATTGTTTAATTACATTGTAAATATTTAATGATGACCTATGCAAAGACAAAGATCCAAAGATTTAATGAATTGGAAAGTAAGTTTTATTATATTTATATAGTATGTTTATAATTAAAATAATAATGTCTACTTTTCTTGTAACAATATTATAAAGATACGTTTACAGATGGTGTACCACCATTAGAAGCATACGATCATAAATTTGATAATGCAGTAAGAGGGGCTATGCTAGACAAGTCAGATACATTTCTGGACGACAGAAGCACAAATAGCACTGACTGAGTGTAATTTGTCATTGTGTAATCAGAGTAGTAACAAATCCAGTATAATTTTCAGAACAGTAAGTAACTTCTATTCAAAGAAAAAAATACTGATTTTATTTTTAATAAAACCAATTTTTGTAGCCTCAATCGACACAAAAACCTGTTGTCCAAAAGTAGTGCGAAGACAAAAAGTAGATCTATTTTGTCTTCATGAAATTAAAATTAAAATATACTTCAAATCACAAAATTGCAGATCTACAAGTACAATGTTCAAACAAAAACAACTATACAAGAGCATCTGCAACACATGTAGGAAATGCAGAAAGAAAGGAAAAATTATAGTCCTAGTTAGCAGAATAACATAAAAACCAAGCAGAAGTTGGACAATGTCATCAAAACAAAAGAGAATCTATGGTTGTCAAATACTGAGAAATAGAAAGAATTAAAAAGTAGTTTCAGCAATCTCATATCAAGTTTCTTGGAAAAAATAAATGCTGTATAGTCTGAATTGACCAACCAAAAACACATTAGTGAGGATGAAGTAAATAATCAATGTAAATACTAAATTATCAAATTTTGTAACTACAACTACTATTTGATAATTGTAATTTTGATTTGCAGATTCCAAATCTTGTAAAACAAGTTAAGGAGTTAATGAGAAAGATAGAAAAAATATCAGAAAATAATAAAGAAGCAGCAAAGAACATAATAATTTAATAAATAAGATAACAAAATATGAAGAAAACAGAAAAGAGTGATCATTCAATGCATTACACAGATAAAAGCAGTTATTTTGTATTAGCTTTTTCATTCGTATCAACATGATTCATTGATTTCATGCAAGATTGCTTATATAAGTGAATATTATGATCAAAGACTGCTGTAGAAAAAGAAATGTGATTAACTGAAGAAAGATACATAACATATAGATACAGAAATAAATAAACAATACTCTTTGGAGAGTTGAGTCTTTTATACGGATTCAGGTAACTATCTGCAAATACAATTATTAGTTGAATTGTACTTTTGTGATAATCATTTTTATTTTTATGTTATTTAGAAAACATTTGGTCTAAGTTTACAAATGGAATTAGCAGGAAGGAGAAAAAAGTTGCAGACTCTAAAAAACCAAGTTAGAAAGGAAGCAGCTGAAATGACACTTAGAAGGAAGAACTATAGTATTTTTAACATTAAGTCATTACTTGTTACCAATGGAAGAACGAATTGATCAACTTACAATACTTAAATTGATTTTAACTCTCCAAATCAAAATCTCAACACGGTTTCATAATAATTGCAAAATTGCTGTATACATTTATATGTGAAACACAAATATATCTTTTTTATTGCGTTAATTATTAATATCGAATATTAAAGAATATGTGGTATTGGTGAACTGAACAAGATAGCGACATTATCAGGTTAAAAATCTTTTAGTGTAACTATGTTTGAAACATAAAATAAAGCATAAAAGCTCAAAGGTACTATATGTCACATTTATTCATTTGGGGTGCGTAGATGGAATACAAGATACATTTATTTCTTTGTCATATTAAATGTCATATTAAAAATATAATTCTTCTAATATTAAACCTATAAACTGCGTATACATTTCGGTAGATCATATTGCTTTAAAAAAAATAAACTTTACAACTAAACATAATCATCACAGACTTTTAACAGATCCTATCAAACTGAACAATTAATTTCACAAAAAGTAGTTAAGTACGTGAAATAAATTAGATTTGTTAGGATTAATGTGTTACAACTATATATATTTATATATATACATATATATATAAATATATATATATATAAACTACAGTTCACCATATACTGATTTGTGAGTTTGTTGTACCTGAATACATTGTAAGTTGCAGTATTTTAGTACATATATATATAAAAATTACAGTTGTTTATACAATTATTTTTGTCAAGATGCAGTTATCGTAATTATAAGATAAAACATTCCACCTATGATAACTAAAATTAGTCATTTCTACTTCTTAGAGGAGTTAATGGTTTAAGGGGAGATGATATAGGTGTCGTATGTGTATTCTTAGGAACACTGATTACATTTTCTTTTCCTTTGCTATGTATACGCTTGTCTTCTGTCTTTAACTTTTCAATTGTTTTCTGTTGTTGTTCTATCTTCTTCGTCTTGAAACGCATATCCTGAAATAAGTTAAATTTTTATTTTACTGGATCGCAAAATTACCAATATAATGATATTTTTAAAAATCAGACAATTTCTTTATTCGGTTGCTATTACTTTCCTCAATAAATAATTTATTTATGTTTTATAGAAAATACATATAGGTAACAACTAAATACAATAACGCGTTATGTGTATAATACGAATGAGATGTCAAAACATAATAACAATATATTAAACTTTTTAGAGGGACTAGTTTACTGAATGACAAAAAAGTAAACAAATTATGTTTCTTAACTTTTTTATCTGAAGCTATGACGAGAATTTAGAAATTGTATTTCGTAGATCTCGTATAACGTATCGATAACGTATATGCATGCTGAAAAGTACACTAAAGTTGATTAATTTCATTATGAGTTACAGACAAAAAGTGAAAATCACGGCTCTTCACAACTTTCGACCAATAAATGGAATAAATCTGGAGATTTTCACATTTCTCAATGACTGTAGATTGTTTCTGTGTCAACACATTGTTTAAATTTTAATTGTAGGCTGAGATAAAAGAATCGAAAAAACATATTATTCCGTTTTAAAGGTTTTCGACCGACTCTAAAAACGTCATAAGGTACCATATACAGTAATTGATTACAAGTCTCAATAAGACAAACAAACACACCTGCTCTAGTTGATTGATTTTATCTTTCAATTGTGACACATGCTTGATTCTCTGTTTATGATTCTGATGGCCAATTATTTCTGCATACTTTTCACTAATCTCTTGATGATCATTCATGATACGCGCATTGTGTTCACGAAGCTTTCTAACTTCCCTAAAGCAATAAAAATAAATTATTGAATTATATAACGAATTTAATTATTTAATCAACGATTTGTGTTAAGAAAACATACTCTTCCGCTGCTTGCCGACGTACTTTTTCTTCATTCAATGCTTCAGTCTTATCTTGCATAGAGTCATTCCTCTCCTCAAGGGTTCTAATTTTATCCGAAAGTTCTTGAATCTTTGAATTCGCCTTAAAATATTAGACAACTGTAGATATCACAATAATTTATTACAATAGTCATTACAAAAATACATTTTTTAAAATATACCTCGTCCATGGCAGTCTTGTGCTTTACAGATTGCGTTTCGAGCGAGTAATTAGCTTCCTCCATTGCTAATTTACTTTTCTTTAACTGTTCGTTAAGTTTATAATTAAACAATTCTACTCGTGATATTTCAAGTTCCTGAGCATCGTTCCATTCTTCCAATTGAAGTAGCATGTCTCGTGCTCCGTTCAGATGATTGGTCATTTCATGTAGCTGACTTCTCATCTAATGTAACAAATTGGAAACACTTAAGTGTTTAATAATTTGACAAATATATTAGTAAAACAAAGGAAATAAAAGTACCTCAGCATTTTGAGCATCTTTTGCTTCACAATCGGTTTTTAACTTCGTTACTTCTTTCGCTACTATTTGACTCAAATCTTCGATTTTCGATTCGAAAATAGATCTGACTGATTCTACTTCGTTCAAAGTTTCGACTTCCAGTTCGTTGACTAATCCTTTCTTAGCATCTAACTGCTCCATCAAGGCATGCACTTGTGCATGTACTATTTGTGAATTATTGCGCATAATGTTTAATAAATCCCGATGCTCAGTTATATAGTCCTCTCCACGTTTTAATTCACGTTGCAGTTTTTCTACCTCAGCATTGCTTTGCGCTAATCGTTTAGTCAAAGCGGCCACCGACGCTTGGTTGTCTGCCATTATGACTTCAAATCTAAGCAAAAATTGGATATTTTTGACATCGCATATATGGGGATGTTCCAACTATATGAAGCAACATACATGTCACGGTCATTATGCAGACATATTCAAATGTATTTTTTAGCCTGCTACAAAGTTGAAATAAATGATTTCTATATAAAAAATTATGATGAACTCATGAATAAACAAACGATTTTTCTTCCGCGATATTCGTCTTTGAAATCTATTGAAATTGTGCTACAAACATGTTTCATAATGTACATTAGAACATAAGATATTTAGGTAGCTTCCTATAGAACAGTTAGGACAGTCTGCGTGTATATATGCATGCATATTATGACTATAATTGTATAATGTGAATAAAGAATACCTTTTTTTTCCTAGCCACCATCTCTGCTGCTTCTGTACGTATCTGATCTTTCAGAGCCCTCAATTCTTCCTTCTTCTCTGCTAATTCAGTCTCTGCTCGATCTAGTTCCATTTGCAAACTTTGACCAAAGCTTTCCTACATTTTGTGTATCATTTTATTTACTCATTGTCGTTAATATCATGATCATTACTGCTGTTAATTCTGTGTTCAAATTACCTGAGTTTCCGCAGAGGTCTTCAAATCCTCAAGAATTATGGAGAGTCTAGAAATTTCAGCATCTTTTTGCAATAATCTTTCGTCCAATTCTGCCCGTTCCTTTTCTACCCGAGATAAACATATTTTATACCTTTCTGCTGTCAGTCGCATTTCTTCTTCTACAGCTGACGTAGCCTCCCGAATCATTGTGTTCACCTGTGTTATCAATAGCATCTTTATAAGATGTGATTCCAGATACCAAGAACATGCATCGAACATCATAGTGAAGAAGATAAAGTAAAATAACGATCAAAAAGTATTATGCAATGTAATCGATAATTTTGTCAAAACTGATCTTTACCGATATTTAGAAAAGGATAGTCAATGATGTTTTATTATTTCATGCACTTGAGACGCGCTTACTTTGTCGTCGCTCTCGGCGATTGCTTTCTTCAATTTTTCTTCGCATTCGGCCAGTTGAACAGTTAAACTACTAATTCGTAAATTTAAGTCCGATTTTTCGTATCCTAACAGATTGATTTCCTGTATGCGTGTTTCATTCAATTTCTCTAACTTCATTCGCAGCTCTTCAACCTCTTTTTCAATTTTCATTATCTGTGAATCAACATAAAATTATTGGTATCATTGTTCATAATTATTTCAAGAACAGATTTACTGAATATTACATGTAGATATTTAACATAGTATTTAATTTCAAATATTAGCTTCAAATTACTTTTTCTTCATTATCTTCTTTCTTCTTTTGCAACTCATACTCCAACTTGGCTATTCTTTTGGTCAAATCCTCGATGCGATTTCTAAGATCACCCTCCATGGTTTTCCTAGCACGAAATTCATGTTCCCTTTCTTCTGAAACTTCTAAAAATTGGCAACGCAGGCGCATCATTTCTGCTTGGTGCTTCTCATCCTGATTATTTAACACTTCTAACTGCAATTTTGCCTACAAATGAAAATGTCTATTAAACATCTGAATTCACGAATTTCGAAATTTTGTTTACGAGGTGTTTTCTACCATTGTCTCGATGTCTTTTCTATATTGGTCATCCACTTCCACTTGTTTTCTACGTAGTTCCTCTAGTTGCGACTCCAATGCCTCCCGATTTTCTTTAATTTCCTCAATTAATTTCTCGTATTCTTGTATAGTTTTGTCTTTATTTTCGCATTCTATCTGAAGATCTGCTAATTGGTGTTCCGATTTGTATTTTAATTTGTTGTCGCTGGGCATAATAAGTGCCCGCGGCTTTGCCTTTGAACATGGTCTTGTAGTAATTTTTTTTCGCGGGAGCTGCGGCTATGAAAATTGAAGATTATATTCCGTTAAAAATTCAATTTCTTCTGCAACATTTACTTAAATTATTAGAAATTTGGAATCTGTCGTTAATATTTGCTTAAATTATGTCACGCAAAAAGTTCCTTGTAATAACGATTACTGGAACATTTAATTGCGTTCGTTGAATTTAGTGATTGAGATAATTATTTAAACATCCGTCAATGGAAATATTTAATATTTTCCTAACGTGACTGCTAAAATAGATTGGGTCCAAGCTTTCAAAATACTATACGGATAAATTTATACTTTGACTATAAAATACTTTCTCGTTTTTTTATCTTTTTTATAGTGAATACAATAATAATAGTTTAATTCGTGGCTTTACATTGGCATAGTTTAATTTTGTAATTAAATGATGTAATTATAAAATATTAATGTTCTATTGATAATAAATATTATATTAATACGAATTAAAATTGATTTAAATGCGTGAAGCGATTCCAAATTTCTGGTGAATATTCATGTTACATGTATATTCTCACCGTTCTGAAACTCGCTATCGCACTAGTGCTTTTGCCAGAAACTGACAAATTGCATTCAGCACTGACTACGCTTTTATTATCGTGAAATCTCTCAGTTTTTTCAATTACTGATCCTTTCACCTTTGTTTCGAATTTCGGATTGTACGCTCCTGGTGGTGGAACGTTGTCTGCAAAGTTTTGTTTTTCTTATTATACGTAAATTATAAGTTTATAATGAATAAGTATCTTATTATACGTAAATAATAATAGTATGTGTTTATTGGATTCGTCAATTCTTTGAATTTTGATAGATTGGCTAGAAGAAACGTCGATCGTATCGGAAGGGAAGAAACCCTTGTTCGACGGGTGCTTACGGGAGAAACGGTCACAATTGGAGGGGAGCGGTGAACTTTTTAAATGCAGGGGACACGTCGTCATGGGAAACTTTATTCGCTTCGCAGTACACCGTCAAGGTGGGCACGTCTATAAGGGGTCATAGAATTATGTTCCAGGTGCGCCCAGTAACGTCTCCACCCTTCTTGCAAGTTCTCATTACGAAACTGACTATCCAATCCACTTCCTTCCATACCCACCTTCTTACACTCTCGCGTAACTTTTTAGTGTACTCAAATAGCATCTTACTCATTTTTTTACAAATATTTTACTTAAATGTTATAAATAAAATTAAATGACTAAACAAAAATTGAATAAGCTGCAGTATCATGTAAAAAGGAAGAAAATATGTGATTTTTATCATAAAAGATAATCTGTACATCACGAAAAAATACACTTGGAGAACGTATAAAAATATATTATTGAATAATTATCTAGCAAAAATAAGCCATGTATGAACATTTAGTAATAAGTAGAATACAATCTTTTAGTAATAAGTAAACTACAATACTTGAGTCATAAGTAAACTACAATACTTTAGTAATAAGAAAACTACAATACTTTAACAACTTTTTATTCTACGTTTTAATGTCTACAAAATTGAAATCATAGTCATCATACTAAAATCCATTTCAGATGCAATTTATTGCAAATTCGTAATAATAATCATGAAATACTTCAATGTCATATTTCATTTGAAGTGAAAGAAAAAATATTCTTATCAAACCACCATAAATAAAAAAGATCATATCATAGAAATCGAAGCAACAAAATAATACCATTCACTAAGAAATAACAAGAACGGTGAATGTATTATTTGCAAAATATTGGTATCATAAATGTATTAACTTGGGAAAACTTTCTGTGCGCAGCGAAGACGTGTGATACAGATAACGTTACATAGGTACTTACTTTTGAATTCGTTGAACCTCTGGATCTTGGCTTTTGAAAACGACATAGTAAAGTATTTAAATTAAAACTACACAACTAATAGAAAAATACAACTATTGAAAATAAATCACGGATAACACTTAACGAAAAATTTGAATTTGAAAAATAACTTAATCGATGAAGAATGTCAAACGTCCTCACCCATCAGACTCTAAGCCACGAATGCGAAGTAAAAATTTCTTTGCCCACCCGTCACAAACGTTCCCTCATGCGCAACGACCTGCACCGGTTTTCGGATTTGAAAAGACAGTTATTCAAGTTCCATGTGGATGCAACGACGAATCATCGAGCTGCCATTGCGCAACAGACCAATCCAGTAACGGATGTCCCACCTATGCAGTCAGTAGCGTAGTAAGTTTCCCCATCGCCATCACCGTTCTACAAAATTTTCAACTGACACAGGTGTTCATTTGTCATTTTAGAATTACGAATGTAAGCATAATTGATTAACAAAAATTTATTAAATTACGCACGAATTAATTATAAACCAATACGTATCCATAATTAATCATTATTATTAGGAGCCTGTTGTGTGTATAATTTCAGAAAAAATTTAAGAAAAATAAAAGTTTTATTAAAATAAAATTATGCGTGACACATGAAAATAGTAAACATAAATTGCTATTAGATTTAATCTTGAAATCTAGAATACAATTGTAGCAATTTTATTGTATGATTAGAAAATACGTCCCTGGATTCGCCAGAGGAAAGAAAATTTTCCCGCGTAATGATTTCCTTGAAATTGAAAATCAAAGATTAATATTTTCCGATAGCTGTAGAAATTGCGCATCAAGCATATACGTCGTACAAATACATTTTTATTGCTATTTCTACAATTTCAGCTCAAATGGGTACAATGGGAATTACTGAAAAAAATTCTCGTTTTGGCGGGTGTTACATTGCACGAAGGAAACAGCTGTTTGTGGATGCATCGAGTCTCCATGGGAATGTGAAATTACCAGGTGTCCTGTAACGTCCTCACTCTCACTGTCCCTACCTTCGTACCCCTGCAATAAAATGAACCCCGTGACTCCCCTGCCCTCCTTCATTCTCATATTGGCATTTAAAAATTAAATGTCTGTGCAATGCATTCTGATTAATTTTGGTACATATACATATGTCTTGTCATGCATGTGGATTTTTATAGGCATTTAACAATGAACAATTTTAGTACTTTATAACTGTCCAGAATATACAAATAATAAAGAATAACAAGAACAAATAAGAATTAAAAACTTATTCAAATATATTCAATTTATTTATTGCAATCTTTCAGATAAATACAGTTATGGACGAGATACAAGAATATATACAAACAGATGTAAAAAAAGCGTGTCTCTTGGACAAAAATAATGCTGCAGTAGGGAAACGTCTGGAAGAATTGGCGTACAATGCGGTTTTTGTTTACCTGACTCGTACAAATATTTCATTTAATCTTACGAATTATCTTACAAATCTTACGAATGATTTCGAACGATTCTTTTGCTTGATGTGATCGTTTATATTATATCTACAACTACATTTATTAAAGCATTATTAATAGACAGAAACAATATACGAAAGCACGTTCACAAGTTATAGAAATACAACTTTCATTGATTCATGAAGGAACATCTTTATGTTTGTTAATGTATAAAATAATATACATAAATATGATTTATCGCATTATATAATAATAAATAAAATACAATAAAATAGGAAAAAATAAAAATAGTAATATTTATTTTATGTATTACTTCATGTGCGAAATTATTTTTACTTTTTCTGCACTGGTTCTATCATGAGATAAATTATTCAAATTAAAGTCATGAAGGCGACGATCAACTCTAATAAGCTCACATTTCGTAATATAGGTAGTATATCTTAATTAAATGATTTAGTATATTCCTGAATGATACATGATTTGCCTCTCTTTCTCTACTTTCCTTTAAACTTGACACTTTTAGATATGTTCTTATGAAATTTTATAAAAAAAGGAGGCTATGTCTCCATTGTAAAAGAAGGCGTGTCTCTATTTAGAGTCGCGTTTCTATATAGTGTAGTGTAGACAAAATAAAAGTGCGCGAATTATATAGATTATTTCAATTATATAGATTAGCGTCACGATAAAGAATGCACTGCTCGCGTTTGCTTTTGGACAGCAATGTCTATTTCTTAGAGTAGTGTCGCGCAAGCGCAGCCCACTCGCGCGTTTGTTTTTGGAATACATATCGAGTGGACCACCATTCTCGCCGAATTTGTCTACTCCTCTTTATTTTTTGTTTCAGGTGTTGACCAAAACAGAAAATGGAAACGATGACGATAGAAGAGTATCACCAAATTAATGGATGATTACGGATTTCAAAAGAGTTTCTCTTTTAGATGGGTAACAGAATTTGTAAAAATATATTTTTGTAAAGGTATTAATACTAATCCCAACAACAGCTTGTCAATTTATCTATTAAGGCGTTATCTATTAAGTAAAACATGTAAGAAAGAGAAACATAACGAATTCTGGTTTCGTTCTGACTCCCTTTCAAGTCTCCAGTACAGCAACCTCCACGTGGTGAGGCTAGGATAATCGATGTAATTTTCGATTTCCAATCAGTTGTAGATCGGAAGAAACTTCGATCATTCTACAACTAATTCGAAATCAATAATTACATAAAGCTAATAGCTGTGATGTAATGTTGCGGTAAAATGGATTTTTTAAATAGTAAATAGACGCAAAAATAGACTTTGTAAATACATTTTCGAGAATCCTATGAGATAACAGATTTTATTATTTGAAGCTTCTTTAAAAATTGAATTTCGCGCCGCGTGCCTCTGATGACGCGCCAATCGAATGGATGCGCAAAAAGAGTAAGACTGCAAGCACGGTAGAGTGAGACAAGCTACATCGTTCGTCAGTATGACTTGCTCCACATGTAGTAATGTTGATTTCATGCTCTCTTGCTTACTCGCTGTTTTCTCGCTTTTTCTTTGACTGTGAAGGCAGCACTGCCTCACCAGTAAATCGTCAACCAATCAGAGCAGAGTATTACTGTATTTTGGAAATTTATTAAAAACTAACCGTAAGCAATTATAGCGATGAATCCTACTCCTGCACACCTCCAGGCAGCAGTTTGATCCCATTATAGTAAAACTCTAATTCAGGGACGATGAGACAGTAAATACAAATTCTACTTATCAGATTGCAATACAAGTTTACACTTTCGACTAACTTCGCGTGTATCGTCGGTTGACTTCAGGGAGTCGCAACCGCGTGATGATTTTTAGGCAATTTCTTAAACAGTAGAAGTAAGCCATTAAAAATAATTGCAGAACGATAATCAGAAATTAAAGAGCAATTTTTTGGTAGGTCATAGAGCATGTTTTGTGCATTATTTCAGAAATTACGTATTATTAAAATTCTCCAGCCAGTCGTGAAAGTCCCTAGTTGCCCCGAATGAATTTTTCAGAAATTTATGAAAAACTACGAAAGAGCAATTCAAAAGAATTACCGGTAAACAATAGGCAACTAAAAAGCAATTGTTTAAGCTACCTCACTTGTTTTTTCGAAGTTCATTATTTATTCATAAAATTGTGGCCCGCGGAAGGTTGAGCAATTGATTAGATGAAAACAGCAAGTTTTTGATAGGCCATCAGCGCATTTTATGCATGATTTCAAAAATTTTGTATTTTTAAAAGTCACTAGCTTCTCATAAAAGTCACTAGACGGTTCAAGAAGTTTTTTAGATATTTCTCGAAAAATATACGTGAGCAACTAAAACTAATTGGTGAGAAATTTTGGGCAATTAAAGAACAATTTTTTGAGCTACGTTTCATAAAAATTGGTTAATATGGTGAGCAAGCTTCACACGGGTTACCTCACTGTGTTAAAATTATTGTAGGTTCTGTTCCATGCTAAAGTACAGAAGCGGTGGTTCTGGATTCTGGCTTTGAAACTCCGGGCGTGAGCGCTCAGAGCAGAAAGCACGAGAGTACATAATCTCATTTCCTCTCTGTTACATATATACATCTTCTGCCTGTGAAGTAATTTTAATATTCAAGTTAAAATTATAAAATATATTGTATTAATGTAAAGTATTATCGTTATTAAATTTTTATCAATATTTTAATCTATTGGAAACAAATTATACGTATATAGTTTGAACCGCTACTCAGTAGTCGGTAGCGCAATAAAATTGAAATAAGGTAAGAGAATTAATGGTCTAAAGGTCAAATGTTTCCATTATTTCAGTGTTAAAAGTACGGTGGGAAGTAAAGAATGAGTTTTATGGAGGAGCAAAGGTCGCAAGGTGCGGTCGATGAGCGATTTCAGGCCTTCGTAGAGACTGAAGCTAAGAAACAACAGTTTCAGGTTAGCTCGCGAATTGTTATCGGTATTTTTTTTACATTGTTTTCGATAATATAAAATATTTTCTAAACGAATTACTTGTGAATTTGGTAGCAATAACTTGAACATTCAGTTTTACTATAATATTATTTGTCGAATATAGGATGTATAAGAAGTACTCATTGGCTTTGTTTCCTATATCGGAATAATTGTGGTCATTTGTCTATTGTGAACAAAAAATTGTATTCGAAACCGTACCTTTTAACAGTGTTTTATGCCACCCTTTTAAGTAATTTTCAAGTAACATATGTATATGCTTTTGTGATATGCTACATAAGATGCTAACATATTTATATACATTTTAAACATGGTTTATTTCTTTTTCAGGGTTTGGTATATAATTTAACTGACATCTGTTGGGATATTTGTGTTGATACACCTAGCACTCGTTTGGGTGTAAAGATAGAAAAGTGTCTTGTTAATTGCATAGAAAGATTTATCGATACAACAAATTTTATTACAAATAGATTAGAACGTGTAGTGCTAAATAATTCTCCAGAAGTGAATGTATAATAAATTAGTTCATAATCATTCGCTTCGTACTCAAGTTCCAAGAAAACTTGTTGCAACTATTTAGGATACAAAGTATGTAGCGCTTTGTACACGTTCCTTACTTTAAAAAACTAATTGTGAAAAATGTTGTCAAGTATCAAAGGGTTTGTGAGCCGACATAGGCGGAAGTTTATAGTGGGAGGCATTGTCATCAGCAGTGTTATTTTCATAAGATATACACAACGTAGACTTCGAGAATTGCAAGGAAAAGAAATCAAGGAAATACTTGAAAGAACGAAGAGGCAAGAATATTTCGAATGTATAGAAAAAATATGCAGTAAAATGATAATGTCTCTGACATCAACTCTAAAAGATACTATAATTCAAGTTTTAGACACAGAAGTTATTGTAAATAAACTCAGAAATGGTTGCACTGATAAAGTAGCATGTTGGAATATACTGAAAGTTTTAGCAATTACCAGATCAGCTGTTATAATATATTCATATGCAATGGCAGCAACTTTGATAAGGATTCAATTTAGCATAATGGGTGGTCATATGTACAAGGATATTCAAAATTCAGATAATTTTGCACACACAGAATATATGTTAGTCTCAAGTCATTTTAGGCACGATGGGATAAAGAAATTATGTTCACTTATTAAGGATAAGGTTGTAGAAATAACAACCTCAATTTCATTGAAAGACGAATTAACTCTAAAGGATATAGAAGAAATATATTGGGCCATTACATCTTCCATATCTATGGACAGTTCAAGGGATCCTGTGAAGAACCTTACTACATATATGCTACAGACAGAATGCAATGGCGAAAACGATCCTATATTTACAAAATTAATTAATAACACCCTTGATCTTTTGGAAAATGAAGAAGTACAAAACATAACGCAAAGCAACATTAGACGTGGATTTAGTTTGCTGGTAGATCATATGTCTGAATTTTTCACTGGTCCGACAAATGAAAATGGCAAAACCCCAAATGGTATTTCAGTACCGGGAACATCAAATCAGAATCATATGAGTTGGAAAGAAAAAAATAATGTAGAAGTGAACAACAGTACCTTTGTTAATATCAATAAGGTATCAATGCCCATGGCTAAAATAATACCAATTATAAATGGACAAGTACCAGACAAATCGATGCCAAAAGCTTTTCAGACAGATTTATTGCATCGTTTAGTGACAAATGCAGAACTTAAAACACTTGGTGAAAATATTTTTGAAGCATTCAGTTTTTAAATTTCATACATCCAATTATTTAAACTGTATGCAACACCATATGGCATTATACAGTAACTGTTGCATAACAAATTGAAACTGTTAATCTATTTAAATATAAACGCTTTGTTTATACTTTTGGAAAGAGATAGAAATATATCTTTTTTTATAGTATATTATAGTGAAAATTTGGTTATAGGTATTTACAATATGTTTGAGGTGTAAAGAAGCAAACTTAAGACACTTTTGTATTTAAATGCGTATAGATAACGTCATCGCAATTACAAAATGCAAAAATAGAATTGTATTACAATGGTATGTAATTTCTTTAAAAAGGTATAATATATTTTTACTTTTCAAAAATACTTTTTTTTTCTTTCATTTTCTTCATTTCCAAATCAATTATATTAGAAATGTAAACAACGAATACTTATAATTAACTTAACCTTTCAATAATAAAAATAGTATTACTCAACATTTGTCCTGCACTATTTTATTTATCAATAATTTTAATGATGAACAAAAACATAATTCATCAATGCTTGTTACAATAAAAATTGTTAAATAAATACTGATAATAAACGGATAGATATTAGGAAGCGCACCAGACGAGCTTGTACAAAGTTTGTTAAAAAAGAATAACTTTTGTTATGTATAAGCTCGACATAGGGCAATTGATGCGAGTGCGTCAGTCCAATGAGTTCAATCGTTCAGTGCAGTGCGCCGCTCTGCTTTGTCAGGTGCAGGCGCATTTAGATGTTAGTAAGATCGCGGCGGAGTTGAAAAGAAATTTTCTTTAAATTTAAACTTTTTCAATTAATTTACTTACAAAATGTGGAAATTTGTCACTCGTGGAATTCGCGAGACTTTCGAACGTCGCACGTGCCGTACAAATGTTTATTCGCAAACATCCCAAGATAATACAAAAAATGAGGTTAAAACTAATTTGACGTGCAATCATAAGTTCGTTGCGCCAAGTTTTTCGATTTTTAATAAAGAATGCTGTGGATCTGCGAAAGCTGGCGATTTTAAGGATAAAAAGGAGGATTCCAAATGGAATACAAAATACTCCTGGACAGATGCTGTAGGATGGGTAAATTGCGCCGTTTATGTTAATCTTCTTTATCTTTGATTTGATCATTCTCCCACATTTATCATATAAAAAGCAAAATATAAATTACGGGTTTATATATAGAATATTTGAACAATTTTAGTTTTGCTAAATTTACAGTTTTAATTCATTTTTATTAGTAAAATATTTTTAATATACAAAATTCTTCTAGTAATAAGTATTTAGTAATTGTTTATATAAAAGCGTTACTAATGAGACAAATGTTTTCTAGAATATAATAACAGAAGATTAATTTTCAAAGTTACTAATAAATTTTGGGAGTGATTTTAATGTTTTTGAGAGTGGCAATTTATAACTCTGCCTGTTTTTTTTTTTTAAACAAAGAGGCACATACATTATTGTTCAAAACAATAATGAAAATGAAAAACAATGTATTATAAATAGAAAGTCTAATATGGATTGAAATTAGTATTTTCGATATTTAATCACTATTCCTTCATGCTCGTGATATATTGAGATGAATTTATAAATGTTACAACCATCATCAATTTTTGGATTTATAATCCCTACAGTATGATGTAATAAAACTATACCTGTTATTACAAAGCAATTTAATAGTAAATTTTCATAAGTAATAAAGCAATATTTAATGGCAAATTGTTGAATATAAATAATATGAGTATATACTAGTAATTGTGGTATAAATGTGAGTGATCAAATTACTTTATATTATTATAATGTTGATTATAATCAATACATTAAAGAATGAATTTGTTAACAGTCTAGTGTACTAGCTGTTGGATGGGTTGTATGCCAGTCATTATGTCTTCGTAGAAGAATTTTTGAAAAGGAAAAAACTGACTCCATAAAAAGCAAGTTATTTAAATATCCAGAAGCACGTACCTCTTACTTATTTGGTCAAGTATTAAATTTGAGTCCAAAACATATTCTACGTGTTACTGAATGTGCTGGAAACAACAATAAAAAATATGTCCAAGAAGAGACAGAATCAGAATGGAAAGCAGGCAAACCATTTGGGCCAATCACCATTGAAGAGGTGAGAATGTTGTTCTGCAGACATTACAATTTATAAGTAAAAAATTTGGAACAGATAGTACAATCTATATCCCATAGTAAGAAAACCATTTCATTATTCTATCACATTGTTCCAACTTCCATAATTTTTCCCATATTTAGTTTCTTATTTATTTATAGTTTACAAGTTAGTTTCTTTCTTCGTGCTTTGTGAATACTTGTAGTTGCTATTTTGGAAAATTTTATGTAACTTTAAATTGTATATTGTAAATGTTTATATTTATTGCATAATATGATAAAAAAGAAAGTATTACAAGAATCAAAATTCTTTTATTTCATTTCCTTCCCAAAATTTACTTATTATATTTATTCCATCATAAGTATAAAATAAAAGAAACCATTTTTATGGGATTATTGTAGTTTCCTAAAACCTATGTAAGTTTATGAAAATTAACACATTTTTTTTAAATATATCTTAATAAAATTACATATAAATTATAAAATGAATTCAGTTATGTAATTTTATTTAATATCCATTTTTTATAAATACTCTTAGGCTCTCAAAGAAGCTACTGAACAATTTGCTAATATTCACAAATTAGCTACAGGAGAATTTGAACTGCATTATGGTCTCAAAGCTTTAGAAGAAAAACGGTATAAAGATGCAATAAAGCATTTTACTACTGGTGCAAAATTATCATCAGCTGCTAGTATGTTCAATTTGGGTTTATGTTATGAACTGGGACTTGGAACATTAGCAGATCACAGTAAGGTACAATATTTTTTGAATTAGTTATTAATTGTATTTCATAATAAATTACTTATTAATTATATTTCATAATGATTTACTTGTTAATTGTATTTCATAACAAATATTTTACATTAATGAATTATATTCATTTTCATAGGCTGCAAGATATTATAATGATGCAGCAGAACAAGGTCATGCAGATGCAATATACAATTTAGGAGTTTTCCATGCCCAAGGCAGAGGTGGTTTTTCGGTAGATATTGATAGAGCTCGTGATTACTTCACTAAAGCAGCTAAGCTAGGACAAAGTCAAGCACAACATGCATTAGATTTAGAGAAACGTTATTACCAGTCTGCACAGAAAGAAAACAATGTCATTTATGTAGACAAAAATGAAAGTACTCTTAAGTACTTACAAAATAATAGTATGAGTCATGTTCTCAAGAAAATAACTAATTACAGCAATGCATTCAATACACATTTACATTTGGAATCTATGGAAAATTCTGATTATAATCAAAACAAAACAGAAACTAAAAACTCTACAGAAATATTTTTAGATTTACTTGGTATAAATGAATCAAGTATATTACCTGCCACAATGCGATCGAATAATTTTAGTATGCCATGTTAAAATGTAGCAAATAATTGAAAGTGAAAATACGATGATCATTAATATTTATGTAAAAGTAATTTTATAATTATTAGTTATTTTTCATTTCTACATACAATTACTAATATTGTGGTAAGATCTATAGCAGTATATACTATACACAGTATTTACACATGGTTATTTCTGATCTATTATAGCTTCCTTGTAAATATTCGTGAAATGAAATAAGATTGTCGAAATGACATATACGTGGACAATTATTTTAAATTTACACTTGATAGAAACATATATTGTTTCATTTAAATGGTTGTTCTTTATAAGAAATGTAAAGGTGTAGAAGTATCTATTTTTTAAGAATGACTTGATTTAAAATCAAGTTACGTTTGACTTGACTTAACTTGAATTTATATAATTCCACTAGAAATGGGATTGTTGCCTGTGATGAATTCATAGATTATGTGTATATATTTATCATGGAATAAGTCATGCATACTTATATTTTATGTAATTCATAATAAAAATAACTTGTACAATGAATTAAATATATTGTATATCATTACATGTTAAAATATTCATTTTTAATTTCTGGATCATGCAAATTTTTTACATGAAACATAAATCACTTGTTCATTTATAGCATTATATTGTGTGCGAGTGTGTATGTTACTATTTTTTATTAATGGTTTTGTAAAAGATAAGAATAAAAATAACATAAATAGTAAAATTTATTTTCTTGATAAAGTATTGATAAAACTTATGAAGTATTTTCACCAATGTGCATTATGTTTTTCCACCGTTCTCTTGATAAATTCACTATGATTAGCATACAAATTTAGTTTTTCATCAACATCCATCCATTTAACATTGCGTGCATCATCCCCAGCTACTAATGCTATTTGACCAACAATGCTACCATCGGTGTCATGAAAATTTGAAGCTATAGTTTCCATCCAAGCATTATCGGTATTCCTAGGATCATCTACATATCCTTTGTAAATTTCTTCTCCCTTTTCAAAAAAATCCTGTAGAGATTTTTCTAATTTTTTTCTTGTTGTAACATCTTTTTCTAAAGAGTTCAAAGCTTCTTCCATAAATTCTCTTTTAAGAGTAATCGATACTGTTTCTCCTGGATCAACCATACCACCGGGTATAGCCCATTCTCCAGAATCGCGTCTTTGTATTGCAACAAATTGTAAAATTGGTTTTTTTGAATATTTGTTTACTTCTATCTCTTTGGAAGTACTTTGTTTCCATCGTGTTACGATTGGATCTGCCGCATGGTTTGGACCCCATCGCCCTAAAAGACCGCGACCAATAATGCCAGTACGGCCGATAGGATTCAAAGGATAACCATTCTCATCTATAATATAATCTCCATTGAAACTCTTACGGTTTATATGATCTGTTAAAAAGGAATTTATATGTAGAAAGCTGCTAAAATGTTTAATATCTTTTAGAACTCAAAATATTTATGTAAGTATGTTAATATGTAGAAGAAGAAGCGGTTAGGTTCTAATAACTTAATCTAATAACTATTATATATGTCAAACAGCATTATGAAATACTCAAAATGAAAAGAATTTCCAAAAATTTGTGATCAATAGTATTATAAAGTAAAATATGTATATCTATTTTTTGTACAAACATAAAAATTGTAGATAATTATCAATTAAATTTTATCAACACTGTAACAGAAATAATTCACTCCTTTCAGTATGTAGTTTGTCTTTCTATAAACTATATGAAATATCTTCATAGATTCTCAGATTAATATTTTCATAGAAATATTTTCTAGCATTTCAGAATAGATAATGGAAATAATTCTAAGATATTTAAATCAAAATTGTAAGAATTTTAGGGTTAGATTGAAATATCTTTCATAATTCTAAAAAAAAACACAAAGTATGTCAGAAATATTATTTCTTACCGTCAAAAGAATTCCATTTCGGTTTGAATGAAGCTTCTCCAATTTCCGGATCCGCCCAGGGTTTACCTGACAGAACTGAAGCGGTGTATTTAACTGGTTTATATTTTAAAAACTCGACATTCCATGGCACTTTGTCTTCAGGTACTTCGAATCGTTTTATGTTGCTAGAAGCATAAAAGATCTCTCTGCATTTATAATGCATCATTCTAGAGGTAGTTACGCGCATAGAATTATATTTTAAAATAAGTGTTATATGTAGCATGTAGCAGTAGCATGTAGCAGTAGCATGTAGCAGTATACTGTGTTGTGGTTACATATCTACATAAGTACGTATTTTGAGAAGGAATCATGCAAACATCTACAAAATATAGACATTTATTGTTTAACACACAATTGATAAAAATAACTTTACAATGGGTATTTTTAAATTGATATTGGATATTAATAACATTTTATTCAAGGGTTCGTAATTAATTTTTAGTCTTTTGGATATTATGACAAATGTATGCATGTAATTCACTAGCTGAGGTTTAGGTAGGGTTCGCTATCGTACCACAACATTTTCTACAGAGTCGGTAATTCAGACCCTAAGAGACAAAGAAAGCATTGCATGCAATGTCTGTACGGATTTATAAGATGATTTGTCTATTTGTATCTTGTCTGTGCTGCTAGTTTACTCCTATACCTCGTCTGTGTTACATTTGCATTTCTTAGAAATTTGTTTATCTATAGTCGGTAATATTGTGTATTTATGGAGGTTAATTCAAGATAGCGCTAGTATACAAAAATCACGACACTGTCAATGTTCGGTGCTCGTGATACGACGCGACATCTCGTGATTTTCTTTCGCTATAACGTAACACTGTTTGTTTCACGAGTCGCGTTAGGATCGTGGGTGATTGATGTTCGCGTAGCAATCACATTTCCAAATGTATACAGAAAGTGTTAAAATGTTCTCGATATAATCGGTTTACAGTGATCTACCCATACTTTCAAATATACATTCAATATATCGTAGACTGTGACTCGTCTAGTACATATGTGTTCCAACAATTATCATTCTATAAAAGATCCATGACCGCTAGATTCGCAGCTATGTTCAATTCCTACACGCGATAAGCTCGCGTGGCACAAATTAAAGAGTGAAACTGATTCTTCCTTATTCGCAACAATGTTTTGGAAAATTTTCATTACGAGGTTGATAAATAAACTATTACCTGCGGGTAAATAATACATGACAGAATTTGAAGAACTACACCAGGGAGGAAACTGTTACTATTTCAAATTCATAATTTAAAGGTAAGTTATGGTTTTGTGGCCACGTTAATTACTACTTTCTAATTGGTAGTTATTTCCCGTTCACACAGCATACTATCGAGGAGGTTGTAAAACCGGTATTTTACTAAAATTAGTAGATTTGACGTATGCATGTTGATCAATTTAATTTGTCGAGGCATATGTTGATTTATATTTTATCCCAAAATAATTATTTCAGCGAATAAATAAAGAAAATGTAAGAAGGATACGTACATCCGTTTTACATGTGTTGATTACCTCATCCTGATAGATTACCAAGCTTTTATTTTCGCTGACTAATTTTCGTAACAGACGATTTGTAGTCATTCGAGAGTAGCAATATGTAAATAATCATGAACTGTCAAATCGTTTTCATTCGTTGTCAAATTACTGAATTTATTGAACTTAAAATGGAAGAAATGATATTGTTTTTAGCATCGTTGTAGCGACGATATGGACGCTTTACAATACCGCAGCATGTTCTTGAAATAGGACACCAAATGATCGATTACTTCATTCTGATAGACCTTCCCTTGCTCTAATTTGTTGGTTCCGATGTGCAATACGATGACACAGTAATGCTTAAATTCGTAACGCATGTCAATACTAATGATAGCGTTTTGAATCTTAAACGTCGCCGAATATCAGAATTCCGCATTCTTCGCTATTTCATAACAGCTGTGCGGCGATATACGTACCGTGACAATATGTATATATATTAGTGTTAAAAGCCTTTCACTTAGGTTATGTTCAACTCGCGAGTAACGCGTGTAGCAAATATCAGTCTTCGTATAAAGATAAGCGGAAACGGTATAAAATAAAGATAAGCGGAAACGTCTGGCATTAACAATAAGATCAAGATTACAACCGTTTTGATAAGAAAGAGAAGGCAGAAAGACTGTCGTTTGACTTTTTTTAAAAACTCTGCGATTTGAAATTTCGAAATAGATTGTAATCTCAAAAATAGATTCTAGTCGTACAGGTCAATTTAAAGTGAAAGTTTATAATATCATCAATATTTTTATTATCAAGTTATGATCGATGGAAATTGTTACGTTTATTTGGAAATTTAGATAAAGTATTAAGTATTGAGTTAATGTTAAGATCTTTTAGGTCGAATATTTACGATATGATATTTTATGTTTTAGAAAGCATTTTGTCATGAATTAATGACAATATTGCGAGTACTTGACAAACAAGAATATATTATCGTGAATCATAATTTCAACGTGTCTTCGCGGTGTTAGATTAGCATCGTTTAATTTTGATGCTCTCGTTTACTTTATCTTACCATATGTTGCACTTATAATTGATCGCATTTCCGACTTCTGCTTCAATAATGTAAACATTATGTTACACAACTAGAATAGTAATCAAATATAAATTTACCCTTTTATTATTAGAATATTGTAAAGAATATACATATATAAATATGTAAACATACAACAACTAAAAAAATGAATATAATAAATTAACAATAACTGAAGGGAAGAATGAACATTATAATTAATAAAAAATATTTCTGTTTTAAAATTTTTGAAAGTTGTGGACTTTCCGTGTATTTGAAACGTATTTAACAACTTCATTCCCTTTAAACATACGAATCTATAAATATTCATAATGACGTCGTCATTTACATTGACCGGCTTTTTTTACGTTTTTGTAACTTGTCGCGATAGTATAATAAATTCGATCTTCATATTGGCAGCAGTACGAATTTATTCCAATTGGGGAGAAAAGATTACGGAATTTATAGCCTTGCGGAAATGCAGAGACTAAAAACTGTGTCATTTAAGACATCAAGGATAAATCTCTTATTGTAAGTCAAGGATGAGACTCTTAGGAAAAGATCTAATGATTGTACATATGACACAGTTTGCACTATGACCATCTTTTTTATAGTAACAATTATTAGATAAGATAGTTTAATACTTGGACGGCTAAGTACGAATAATGTTATTTTACTATTCAGTCTCTGTCAATTAATTTAGGAAATATGTTGAGAAAATTGATAAATAAAATTATAAATGATCCTAAGCATGCTCAGTTATATTTTCGTCAAAACTTCTACCATTCAAGTGTTAGTAACTTTAGAAAATTAGAATTGGTTCTCAAGCATTTTCTGTTAATCTTGTAAACAAATGCATATTGTTAAAACATACGTTTACTTTATAAGCTATTGAAAAGTTTAATGTATTGTTTAACATTTACTTCTTTTAATTGAAACATGAGTGAGCACAGTTACGCTCTAAATTTCCAAAACGCACGATTTCTCAGAACGAATTGCATACTATCTAATAAATTCATTTTTATACAAGAAATTGTCTCTCCCAATCGCACTAAAACATCATTTAGTCATCTAAGTTTTATCGTTTACATTTATCAGACAATATGTTAGTTTCTGCTATTTATTTCTAACCACGATTAGAGTCTGTGCAATTTTAACAATATCCTCCGTGTTTTCACATATATTGATCACGAATATTTTACTGTCTTTACCGAGTAAAAAGGGTAGGAACATACTATAGGTGAACCACATGTTTTCATTAACCGAAAAGACCCTGTCGATACTTCTGGGTACACAAAAGGAAACATGAGTCAATGCAGAATTCCAATTAAGTGCATTCACCACCAACAAAAGTGCATAAAATGCTCGTTTTCTTGGCATTGCAGTCATTCGTGCATAATCAATCACCCAGTAAAGACCTTTCAACGGAGCTTTGTGCGCAACACTCGAAGATGACAAAAAAGTCATTGAAAGCGACACTTAAACCGAGAAGCAAAGTTACCACGACTCGCGAAAAGCGATATCCTTCGCGAGGCGCCGTTAAAACTTCAAATGAATCTTGCACCAGTGTACGACACGCAGTGAAACATTTTAGTACTGAGGATTTAGATAAGATGCCACGGTTGGCCAGACGAAGGCGACGAAACAGGAAGGATGGAAGACGTAAAAATGACGGAAGGTCGAACGAAGTGCCACTGAATTCCATCAAAAGAAGACTAAGGACTCCGGTGTACGAGTACGTTGTCACGAGCAAACCGTTGCTATCGACAAGAATTCGCAAGAAACGTTTGGAGTGGGCCAAAACTCACGAAAGTTGGACGATCCAAGACTGGAGCAGAGTCCTTTGGACTGGCAGGTCCAAATTCGACACGTTTGCAATGAAACGAAACGTCTTCGTCTGGGGATGCTTCTCTAGAGCAGGAGTCGGTGATCTGGTTCTGACTGGAGAAGAAATTAGTCAGGACCAGTACGAGATTATTATGGAAAAACATGGTATACCGTCGGGGCTTCGGTTGGCGGGGGACACCTTCATCATGCAGCAAGAGAGCAGCTCGAAACTCTATTTCGCGGTGTACACGTCCCCGTTTATGCCTGCCCAAGAAGAGACAGAGATAGTGTTCCAAAATATGGAATGGCCGGACCAATCCTCGGATATAAGTCCGATGAGATTTCTGTGGGATGAACTGGAACGGACTGTTCGTCAGCACTACCCGTTCACGAAGAAACATCTTTGGCAAATATTGGAGGATACGTGGAACGCTTTAAAGCCGAAACAGTTGGAAAAGTTCGTCGCTTCAATGCCCCGCATCTGCCAGGCCGTTATTAAAAACAAAGGCGGATCTATCGATGAAAAGATAGCTTGAAAACGTTTTACTGTATGAGTCGCTCATTTGCCAAATCGGTTATCTCTTTCAAATTTTGTTTGGAATATACTAACTCGCTGAAACATTTGAACACCTTTTAAAACGAAATAGCTTTGTTTGAAATTGGATTAAATAACTTGAGTCTTTTTTTTTTATATGTCATAGAAATAATTCACTAGAAACGTTTCAACAAATTTTTGCGGGAATTGCAGTTAGATGGAATGACAAAGAGATGATGTTTTTTTAACTGTTTTATCAGTACTAGGTAAGTGTATCTAATTGACATGTATGCTGCAAAATTTCATCGAAATCGGTTGACGTTGTTACGAACTGCAAGCAATTAAAAATAACGCGGTGATCGATTTCGACGAAGTATGTAGATTGCATATAAATTACTGAGACCTACAAAATACATTGTTTAAATTTTCGATACAGTCAACTCGTTCCTCTAACATGTGAAAACAATTCAAGTCATTTGATCCAACTTTGGAAAAGATAATTCTTTTTAAAAGGTGTCCGAATAGTTTAGTGAATGACTTTATAGAGTCTAATAAACACTGTAAAATATACGTGTATAGTAATAAATTGTCTAATATACATGTACAGTGATAAATTATTTAATATTAATATGTACAGTGCTAAATTGACTATTATTTCATGACTAAAAAAATGTTTGTTATTTCGTGGCGTTAAACAACCCATTAACCATGTTTATTTGAAATTTAAAAGGCTAGGGTCAATTAGGTGCTTTGGCACTAACATTTCAAAAAGTGGAATTAATGTACTTAGCCAATGGACGATTCATATATCTTTTCGACTGCTGTAAAGCTTACAGCCTAAACGTATGCACATAACATACAATATCACGACTCGTGTTCAAAAATAAAAATATCGGGTCTTGTGATATTCTTTATTTTAATGTTGATGATAGTCAACACTCGTGCGAAAGCATTGCGATTTAACGACATAAATAACAAAGCGAGGTAAATGAGACTCGAAGTCGAATAAAACTACAGAAACCATAGTCAGATTACATAGAAATTATGTAATATATTGTTACGTTAAAAATGGGTTAGTTTCATTTACTTTGAGTCCATTAGTTTTCTCCCCGCAATTTTCCGAAGAGAATTCAAAACAATGAAACATGTCGACTTTTTACTTTCTTCGTTACAATTTATATTTGCTTTAATTTAGTAATATATTTTATTTACGCTAGAGTGTTTTATCTTTAGTATTTTATTTTCTAGAATTTGTAAGTGATAATGATGTTCACCAGTTTTGGTGAAAATAGAATAATTGAAACAAAGAAATTAGGCGAAACAATGTAGAGATATTTAATTACACGGGATGAGAGTTTAATAGTAATAAAGACACTTAAAAAGTTATTATAAAATAACTCCACTTTTTATTGTTTATTATATCTTTAAAACTGTTTCTGTTATTTCCTCTCTCTGTTTTTTCTGTACTGTCTTCTTGTTATTTTGTTTTGTCGTTAGTACAGATTTAGACAATTACAAATTTCAGACTAAAAATTAAAGTAGTATATAAATGAACTCTGATCAATAAATAAATAAACAAATGCAACTTGAAAAAATGTTTTCTTGTAGTTTCATCATGTATCCATGTATACATTTCAGTATGTTTATTCTTGTATTGTAAAAATGTTTCTGGAAAACATTTTCTACCAATTACATTCATAGTTGTGCCGGCTTCAGGAAGATCCTTCTTTATAGGCCGCCATTACGAACGTGTGATTTCGCTAGCTGGTTGTTATCAGTTGCCATCATAGACATACACGTAACTATATATAGTACATACTCGCAGTTATCTGCCGGCGTCGTAATCATCTTTCTTAGTGTGAAAAAACTAAAAGTTACTTTATAGACTTCAAACATCTATGCTTTCTTGATAAAATATAATTACATAATCGACGATTGTTAGAAAAGATCTCTCTGAGAGATCATAACAAAGTTACTCATATTAATCACTCGCTCTCTTTTGTAATAAAATAATTGTTTGGATAAATAAATGTTTTTCGTATGTAAGTTATAAATGAATATATTATGAGCCGTTATTCGCTTGTAGATTGTAAATGAATATGTTCTAAGCTATTATTATTCACTTACAACTTGTAAATAAATATATTATAAGCTATTATTCACTTCTAGATTGTAAATAAATCGAGCTGTTATTGATTTACAAATTATGGAGAAATATAGTATGAGTTTTTATTGATTTATTAGTTGTTAGTAGAAACACGATACTGAGCTGTAGAAAAAAGACAAGCGGAATTTGAAAGCAGATTTAGAACATTCCGATTGTCGCGCCTGCTTTTCAAGGATTAATTCTCAAAAGGTGAAATGGAATCGTGGAAACTTCACATAAGTTCCTAAATCGAGACTGAACTGACTATATTACGAAGATTTAAAAAATGATACTTTTTTGTAATATGTATTTATATACTTTGCTAAACCGATTTGAACACTTTTGTATTTTTACTTTCCTAGGAAGCTATAGTTAGCAGAGGTTCCTCTGTAATTTAATAATTTCCAATTGGAACCAATGGCTTCTTTCATTTGTTACCTTTCTCATTCATTGAAATACTTACATTGCCAGTATTGGCATGCATGTCGTTTACATTCGATTATATTTCAAAAATTATATTTGAATCTAAAATATGAGCACAGTAGAACCTCGTTTATCGAAACTGCTGTCAAGCATATTCTCAGTTATACGAACGCGTATTCTTATACGTATATTCTTATAAATATTCTTATACATTCTTATACATAATTATGTTGTAAAACAGAATATTTAACAAAACGATTCATTCTTAGTAACATAACACAATAATTCATAAGAACAACAAATAAACTAATTAACGCTTAATAATAGTGTCAAAAATTATGAAAACCTTGATATAACACAATAATTCATAAGAACAACAAACTAACGAATTAACACTTAATAATAGTGGTAGGAATTATGAAAATTGTTTTATATTTCGATTGATAATGTTAGATTATAGACGTCCAACGGTAAATTGGTAACTGTATCTGTTTTCTCGCGTTACCAGTGATACGCATTTGAACCTCAGTTATCTGATCTGCAATCTCGATTATCCGAATGAACAAGAAACAGTGAGAGGGACAACTAGTTATTAACATTACCCAATTATCGGAACACATCGGTTATCCAAACTGCCTTGTTTATTACATAAAATATATTTATGTAATTTCACACCCTGAATTAATAAATAATCTTGCACTTTAGTAATACTTATATAATTTTACATTTTAGTAACTGTTACGTAATATTACACATTATTAACTGTCATTTAAGACAGTAAGACAGTTGTTTCAGTTTTCTAAGTTCCTGTTTGATATAAAATAATCATTCAAAGTCCGATAAAAAACGATTACTTTAATCAATAAAAAACCAGCATTTTTCCTTGATCTTTGATATTTAGCTAAGGAAAAGTAGGTAGACTCATAGAAAATTATACTAATAAAAGTTTTTATTAACAAAATCTGAGTAGACTTCTTTTAAGTGAAGTGTTGAACAATGACTAACAAATATTGCGATGCAATTAATGAGTTAGACATAGTGAAACAAAACCATATCAGACATATCTCGAAATATAATTATGAGACAATAAGAAGAGACTCTGCTCTTTAAGATGAGCGAAGATACATCTCCGTACAATCTTTTTAACGAAGTTACAGCAGTTCAAACATTGGCAATTTTTCGATCCCTTAATCTCGCTCATGAGTGTATGGTTAGTATGAACTTCTTTGTCATTTTTGTCTATGAGTGTGAAGCATATATCACATCATCGAATCAATGCGTTCTTGTGGCTAGAAATTGACGGAAAGGATAAGTGTGATTGATAATGATTGGAACAGAGGGGACCATGTCTAGGCTTCGAGGGAGTGCATAATGCATGCATAATGTATGATGTTTCCGATCCAAAAATGTAGCTTATGATCATTTTGTAATTTTATTTATAAATTTTCTTCAACATATTTTTTAAGTTACTCCTTCCAGACGCATTAGTTTTTCTACGACCTTAATGTAAAATGTGAAAATTTCAATTAGTTATCAGAAACTAATGACTGTTGAAAGAACTTTCACTTGCTTTCTCCGTTTTCTATTGTGTCTTCATATTGTTATTCTGAATCAATCCCTGCGATACTTCCATGTCATGCACCCCGTGTACAACTCAATGCAGGCAGACGTTAATTGTAAACATGAAAATGACTAAGCAACTGATGTTTAGATATACGGAAACAATGGGTACAGATTTTCGGTGAAGAATTCGTCCCTAGGGGACACCACCAAATTTCCACTACCACTAGCATTCGACCACTAATGAAAATGTAGATACTCTGCGAAAGACACCACCAAGCGCGCGCAGATGAACAGAACAGAATCAACCTTTGTATGGTCGACATTCAGACAGAGTTTCTTTTCGAATTACTAATGTTTATTTGTGTCACGAATAAGTGTTGAACTCGGTGATTAATTATTAACAAGTACTTGGTTATCCTGGGTGAAGGATCTATCAAAGCGTCGCGATCCCTGGCTCTGCCATAGTATCCTGTATACTGGTTATCGTAAGTAAAAGCTCATATTTGACAAGATTTCATCTTGTTTTCTTGATTTGTACGTAAACAAACACGATCGCATTAAAGTTCTGCCATTTCTATCATTCTGTACAGTGCATTATTGAAATTGCTGTAACTTTGTTATTATTTTAAGTTGAAGCATCAAATTTCGAGATTACATTTCTACCGTGTTACATTTTAAGAAAATAAAACTAAAAAATTGACTTTTTACCCCTTTAAAGTAGAATATCCAATTAATATTAGGATACTACTGGTCACAAAATTCGAGGAACAAAATTAATTGTTGACTCCTATAAAAATATGGGAGAAAATCTAATTACTAGGATAGCCGTCCGTAAAAGTTAAAAATCACATTTCGTTTATAATACAGTTATGAAATTGCATGAAAAAATAAACGATGCTGGCAATTGTCCTCAACTTTGAGCAACTTCATTATGTCGAGTGTCCCGAGGGTGACCTTGTCTGCGTTGACTACTGTTGGCAGCGTCACTCATTTTGTCAAACCATTTCTGTATCGACAAGGAAACGGGATGTCTATCTTCCACTGACGTACTTCTACTACGTAGGTCGATTGTTCGCCGTATTACGCAGTGTAACTGGATTTTCTACAATATTTTTAGATTTTCTTATTTATTCGCTCACTTTTGATAAAATTCTGATAAACGACGCCTTATACAAATACTTTATGAGGTTCTCCTAATAATTTTTCAACAGAAATGTATGAGACTTTTAAGAGAATCTTGGAACATAAATGATAAATTGTTGGGGGATATATGTTCACGAAATGATAAGAAACTTTTTGATGCTATTCTCCATGTATAAAATCATTTTGTGACGAATTCAATAAAATCTTTTATCTAAATAATTTCAAGAAAATCTCTTATTTGTTTTGAATAAAATCCATTGTGTATACTAATGAAATCTATTACGTAAACAAGTGAAACAGAATGAATAAAATTGATTGATATTAAAGAAAGAGGATTCATTAACAACGTGCCAGTAATCGAATTAATAATTTATCTAACAATTGCCAGTATAAGGGCTGCAAGATTGCAACAAACCAATAAATCCCCATAATTAACGTATCGTTTCATTCAATTCTCGCGTTTAAAAAGTCGTTAGTACAATTTTATGTAAAATACAAGTAGGTAACTATTATTATAAAAGAACGGTCTCGATTTATCATTTTTGATATTTTTTACAGAGAAACGAAACTAATTTAGGATACTGTTCCACAATGTGTAACATACATATTGTCTCTAGATTCTCAGACAAACTATTCAGGATCCTTGCACAAGGATATGCCAAGAAATTTCTGCTCTTCCGTTTCATGTAGCTTTATGATAGATCAAGTGTCATCGCAGAAGATACGATCCTATATTTTTGCTCTTTAAAGTACTGTTACTTTACGATGGCACCGAAAGCTCTCGAAAGGGATTCTCTTCAAAAATATTCTATAGGAGACGTCGATAAATTATGTCTAAGCGGTGAACTATAAAAATTCAACGGACATTTAAAATGACACTTGAATGTTTCCAAAATTCTAAAAATGTTTTACATCTATACGTTTAGGACGTATACATATACAGTCGGGAAGAAATATGTATATACATATGGACACCCTTTAAAACGGTATAACCTTTCTAAAACTAGACTGAATGACAAAGTTTTTTTTAAACAACAGAAGTATCAGCCAATTGCGCAATAACTAAAATACGCCTTTTTAATTTTGCTATTACGTGAATGACAATTAATATTGAAATGATATTTAAAATGACAATTTTAATTTACATGTCCTTTATCTTGGTAATATATGTATATGCATGCTGAAAGTTTCACTGATATCATTTGCAGCATGGGTATAAGTTATCAAGATCCACAAAATATAATTTTTAAGCTTTCGTTATAGGCTCAGATGAGAAAATTAAAATGACACATATATTATGCAATATATATTTATACAATATATACAATGCTTAAATCAATAAATACTTAACTGTATTTAAGCTTCGCGTTTATAAATTTAATTTAATTGCGCGTAAACGTGAAAGAATAACAAAAAGTATAACGTAGTCACTGATAAAGCCTTAAAATGATAACACGTGACGCGGTACGTGCGTTTATTACGAAACGACGAAATAATATTGAAGTCAGTATTTCAGTGTTTCAATGTCTTATAAAAATATAACGAGTTACGGAGATCAAATTATTACTAAAAGTCGACGCAACGCTGATGACAAAATCGATTATGTTCAAAACAGCGATGACTAAGAGAAGCCAGGGTTTTGTTGACCGTGGCACCAACGGAGAAGGACAGAAATGGGTTAGACCAGAGACAATTAGAACGGATATCGGTTAGGTGTGATTGGGTTAGACTTCTGAAGGATTATACTTGATGATTTATCGTGCCATCGAATTGGATGAGGTCAACGATGCTTGGTAGTTTCGAAGCTGACTGTATATTGAAAAGTAAATGCAATTCACGCTTATGGAATCCATCGAAACTCCTAGAAAGTTCTTGAAAACCATTTCAACCGTAGACGATGACTCACGCAATTATAATAGACTATGTGATTCTATGCACTTATGGTTAAAATGTATATCTCTAATGCGAAACGGTAAAAAAAATTAGAAACATTTAATAACGTCAATGTAATGTTTTTCATGTCCTCAAATTATTGAAGAAAGATTACAGCTTCTAAGTTACTCCAATATCTTGTAATAAACGCAGAAAATGTGTATTTTGCATAAAAATCCAGTCTAATTATATTGAAGATGGTGAATGATTCTATGAGGCCTACATTTTTACGATCATGCATTTGAAAGTACAATAATGTATTTACCCCTTGCACTGCACTTTCATTTTAAATGGGAACTTTTCTTTTTTTTCGCTTATCGGATCCTTGCACTATTCTAGGTAAGAAAGTACTAACGTAGCATGGTCGAAAAAATTATTAATAATCGAACGAAATGTAGTTTTTATTTTTGAAGATACTGCATTATTGGCTACGCAATGATTATTCGTTGTTATGCAATTATCCATGTATATGTATTTCCTTTAGCAATTTTTGAAGCATTATTAACTGCAGACGAAAAAGGCGTAACTTATTATAGTTGCATAAATCAGTCAGCACATTGCGTTGGCTAAAGACTTCCTGCTTCGTTTGAGGAAGTTGGATAAGTTTCATATTACTAAATCAAAGATTACTACATCCTATATTATTCCAACAGCTTTCGAATTTATTTATTTATTTCGAATATTTATTTTCACGTTGTGCTTAACACTGTTTCACCGAAGATCAAAACAAGATGATTCGTTGCCCAATCCAATAGTTTCATCGTTGGACTCAATGTTTTTCCAAGAAAACGGTTACATGGTCCAGTTCCTTGATCAGGACGATTCAGTTTCTGCTCAACGATCATTTCGAAAAGAGTTGGTATACATGTGTGTTACATATACATGAGCATGAAAGTTACATTGCACGAGGTCGAGGTTATATTGATCTTATAGAGTAATATAGTACGCTTGCTGTTTTATGTTGTTCTTCTTCGCTTCCCGTTGGACATTAAACAAAATGTAGTGAACGTGTATATTCGTAATGGAATTTCCGTGAGCCGGTCATGTTTTATGGTTAACGTGCAATTCGTTGACGTCAAGTGAAGAACACAGAATGAAATAATTCGGTTATCATTTTCTATACATTGCTCTTCGTACTGAGGTTTCTGTAACTGAATGAACATGTGAAACGAATTCATCGGATTTGCATAAACCTTGCAAAACTATTCTAAAGATTGTAAATTATTTAATAACTAGTCAATATAGTAAAAACAATCGTACAGTGCTCAGTACCTAGTTTCAAAAGGTGACCAGAATTATTTTATTCGGTTTAGGAAAAACGAATGCATTTGAGAATGAAATAACGCTATTATTGAGTACAATTTTTTTATATTATTTTACATTCATACAAATTTTCTTTTGTAATTATGGATATAGAAATTTTAGAAATTTGTATAGGCACGAATTAGCAGCTAATTCTTTTTCTATCGTAAACAGAAATCCGTATCGATTTTAGATTACATAAAACAAGTATTTTGATTCACTTGGAAGTATAATAAAATTCTATATAAGTTGTTTGAAATGTAATATAGTTCACTGAATGATTGGTCATTTTTTAACATCGCCAATCTCGAAAACACAGGTAACGTAGAACATGATATTTAACCAGAAGGAAAATAGGTATGCGTTTACCTAAAAGATCTCCGTGAAGAAAAGAGTTTGCATGATTTCTTTTCATGGATATAGTTTATACAACATCTTTACTTGTAATATACATTTAGTAAATAATATAAAAATTCAGAACATTCTTTTTATAACTATTATAAATTTATTATAAATTTATAAAGAAATTTCTCTATAAACTTATTATAAATGCGTACATCCTTATCTACTTATGATTAGCGAACAGTAATTCAGAAATTATTGGAACGAGTAACAGTATCGCAAAAATGCTGTACTCTTAAAGGCTGTATGAATGAATAAAATCAAGGAAAAGGTATTGATATATTGTTTTCTGTACATCCAACTCTCTCAAGAAACAAAAATTGTATATTTTATACAAGATTTTCTAAATCGACATTTGACCAGGTTTTTCAAATTCTCATTTTCATGGATTATTTGTAAAAGTCTGAGGAAGAGAAAAATTCCTTGCATCGTTAAGAAGATACCATCTGGCAAACATAAAACAATGTCGCAGTTAATTTTTATTGCTATGTTCGCATTCTTTGTATTTTAGAACTCTAACTCTAACGTTTGAACTTCGGAAGCAACTTAGGATAAATAAAGTTCACGGAACAAAGGTTCACACGTCGCCGTTAGTTTTTGCTTCTAATGAATGCACTAAGTTCGCTGACTCATTTTTCGTGAATGCTGCAATTATATGTACAGTAAGATCGTTGCGAACTTTCAGTTTCCACGTGAGAGCCATTCTGTGTCTCCTCGTACAGAGTTTTCCCAGTAGTCACTGACTTTTTGTTTAATCTCACGAGACTCGTTAAATATCTCAGGAACATAACCCTTTGCATTCGGAAAATTTTCTTGGACGACCTATCAATAACTCGAATATATTTATTCGCGGAATAAATAGTAAGTAACGCGTTAACCCTCGCACGGCGGACCATTTTCATATTTTAAAACATATTTTTGAAGCTACTTCTTGCAGACTCATTAGCCTTTCATTGATACTAATGTAACAGCAGTTTATCTTATTTAAGTGCCGAAAATATTGAGTGATTTAAATTATCTGGGTCAAAATTACCCGGCGTCTGCCGGTCAAGGGTTAAGGAAGATATAAAGTGATAGAGAATTAATAATATTAAAAAATTAATAATATTAATATTAATATTAGTTGGAAATAATAATATTGAATAGAATAAGTAATACAAAATTCACATATCTGAGTGAATCATCACTAATGAATAATACCCAATTTTAATATTTTTGTTACATTTTATGAAATTTACAAAATTTCCCATTAGTAATCGATTAATAGTACTGTTTTCTTGTAATTATGACATAAATTATATATATCATATATTATAAATTTGAGAACTCATAAAAAGGTACTGTAGAGTACGCGTGCAAAAATTCTTTTTTATTCATTAACGTGGATTTAAAAATATGAAAATGTTGTGATGAGTGTAGTTGTAGAATTTATTTCTGATTTTTTATTTGCAGAAAAATATTTAAAGTATTATCAGTGTCTCCAGATATACTTCTGCGATTGCTTTATCAAGCGTAACGTGTATGTTGCTCGTCACGAAGTATAAAAGACAGTAGTCGTCAAAATATTTTTGAAATGGTAAATCTAATTGTGTTACAGTCCTCAGAACTCTACTTTAAACCGAACAAATTGAGTTATTATTAATATTATAGTGAAACTTTATGTAAATCCTCAATTTCATAGGTGATTTTACAAACGTATTAAACGTTTTCACAGTCCAGTTATTAAATATTACACGTTCCATTTAATTTATTCGGTAAGTATCTAGATCTAATAGGAATCAATGCAACATAACAATCAAGTTGTGTGAAAGCTTTTCATTTTGAGTAGATAATGACTCATACCTTGAAATCAGTAGAATGATTTAATAGAAAAATAATTTCGTAATAGATTTTACTATTATTAGCGCTTTGCGATATGGATTAGGTTCAATCGTTTCGAAATGCATTGCAGTCTTAACTGAACATACTTCGGCAGCGTGTTCTACAAATAAAACTAAGACTAAAACATTATATAACAAAAGGTCCGTACGCACTTTGTTAATAATTTATGACAAATATACAAAACGTGATTTAAACGTTGATAAATTATACCTATATCTCCATTTGTAAGTGACGCAAGCCTTTGATGACAGACATCGGCGAGTTATTGAATTCTTTCTGTAGTCAATTGATTGTGATTTTGTCTAATCTCTACGCAGGCGATGTTGATGTTTGTAATTAATTCCTCCCTTGTACGTTAACAATTTCACATTTCATATTTTTGTCATAACTACTCAATCAAGCATTTGTGGACTTTTTGTTATGCATCATTGCAGTCTTATTTTTACTTGTAGGACACGCTGCCAAAGTATGCATGTACCGAAAAATGTCCGACACCCGGTATAAGGCTTTCAACTTATTCTAAACTGTAAAACAACTTCTACAATAGTTTACATGCTAATGCTTCTACTGATAGAAAAATATTCCATTAACATTATACATGTAAGACAACAAATAGAGACATTGGAAGCTTTTGTGTCAACTTGTATTGTTTGCATTTCAATGTTTCCCTGTTTAACACAAGTGCATATATTAGACAGTAATACACACACATAAAGAAAAAAAAGAACGTAAATTACAATGAAATGTCTTAAATATCTTAAATTCATGTTAGCATTGCGTGAACGAAAGACATCGCTTGTTTTCAATGTTTATTGGAACACTTGGTTTATGTACACACGAACCCGCTATCGCTTTGATATCAGCGATAGAACTTACGAAAAATACTATTTTCTTATTTTGCAACAACACGTTTACTCAGTCGTGTGCAGATAGTCTTACAGCAAAAGTTGATACAGACTCTTGAAGCGAAGTTCGAATAACAAAATATTCTTTAAACACAATTTAACGCAGAAACGGTTAGAATGTTGTTCAATGTACAATACTTTCGTTATGTAACGGTCTAGAAGATATGTGTAAAGTCAATCGTTTTACAATCTTTTTCGTAATGTATTTCAATGTTGTTTTTGGGATGCACCTGGTAATAATCAACGAACATAAAATCATTACATATAATCAATTATTACAATAATTACAACAATATATTACGTACAATTATTACAGACAATCGTTACATACAATCATCATATGCAATCATTAAACTCAATCATTACATACGATTATTACATACGATTATTACATACAATCATTACATACAAACATTACATACAATACTTTTATAATCATATACTAGTACAGTCAGGAATATTTTTATATATCTTGATGACTAGTAATTTTTTATATCATTGTGTTTTAATACTTTACGCAAATAATTCCAAAGAGAATCTCCATGAAAAAAGTCTACTCTGTATAGCGGTCTTTTTCAAAATAGTATTATTACGTAAAATAGTTGATAATTTTAACGATGAAATGCTAATAGCGACCCCATTTCTTGATAATATATTTTATGCAGAATGCTTTACCCCTGATAAGTTCGTGACACGTCGTCAGTGGAAATAAATTTCATGTATAACTTTAATATTCTTAGTCGAAGGTTATGTTTTTTGCAAGCGTTACAACGTCTGATAGAACATACGACAGGAAAATATGCACTGATACAGGGAAACAACATCTATTAACCTTGAAAATGTTAAACACAAAGAATCTTTTAATACTCGGGCAGCGGGATTTGGTCAGTTTAGACCCACCCATCGTATAAGTACTCTTATTTGTGTAGTTACTGTCAATTAATTTTCATATATTTCATTAAGGTCTATAGAAAAACTTACTAGAAGGAGTACCATAAGAAATATGTTGCAAAAAATTGATAAACAAAATTATAAAGTCAACTCGGTTATGTTGTTAAATAGATTCGCGAACGCCAGAATGTATTAACTTTTCAATGAAAACCAAAATTTTGTTATTTGCTTTCTTTATAAAATTGACATATTTATCCCGACGTAAACGTAGTTAGAAGATTAAACACAAATATTCTAGGCAATGTATTGTATTTTCTGATAACGTCATAAATTGTGAGCGAAATATACAAACGTTTGCATCCTTTCGACTTACAACATTATCTACTGGATTTACAATTTACAGATAAGAATTAATAAATTGTTTAATGGAAACAGCAATTGCGGACGTGTAATAACAGGTCACCCCCCCCCCCAGTAACAAAAACTAATAATTTCATTTGAGATTGTCATGTAGAAAGAGCATTTTAAGAGTCTTCTTATATTACAGCAGAATAATTGAAAATTCTATTAACAGACCTCCGGTAGATAAAAGTTAAGAAATTTAGGTGATTAATATTAAGATCAGATACTCCGTATATAAATTTTGCGATCATTTATGACATTTTATTCTGAAGATAGTCTAGAAATGGCCATAGGAACTTTGACTGGTCAATAAATTACCGTTTCCAGACTAATACCATTTTCCGTAGGAAATGCCACGCCTATCAATTATGGTAGTTATATTACTTATGCTTTGAAACAGAGCATAAATCGATATTAAGACTTTTACTAGTTAACGGATTGCCATTAGGCAGCACGATAAAGTTCGCATCCTTTGAGCACGAGTACGGAGTACAGTAAATTCTCCCCAATTGTCCTTTAGCTTTTAAACAAAAATAGACAGTTTGAGAAAAGGAGATATCAACAACTACAAAAACGAGCCGCGAGGCTCGAATAATCATATCTCCTCTTCCCATATTGTCCATTTTTGTTTACAAGCTGAAGGACAATTGGGGAGAATTTACTGTATTACCAATTTCATGTAAAACTTAATTAATCAATACAATAGATGTATCATTTTGTTGTTTAAACTGTCATATTTCTGATAATTTCTAATCAAAGTAAATTTGATAATTTAAATATTACTATTTAAGACGTGAAAGTGTTCTTTTTGTTGCTGTAATAATTCAAAATCTTGCGCATTTATTTCCTGTACATTTTTTACGATCCATTTTACAGGGTTCAAACTAGGTATAGCGAAAGCTCATTTATATGAACAAGTTAACGCTCTGTTATCCGAACAATATTTTAGCGTGCTGAAGAAACTAGAATGTTTGAATATTTGAAAATTGCAAATTGCAAATTTTTCGTCACGTCATTGCAAGATATATGTGTGCCGTCATGCGTTGCCAAGGTGGAAGATAAGTGTGCAACGGAAACATACCTACTTATTTGTCACTCAAGTTTTCTGAGGTCTAAAAATTTCTGAAAAAGGATTCACTGATGTTAACTTTTTCAGTGCTGACTGGAATGATAAAGTATAGTAGAGAAACTGACCACTTTTTATGTTACTGTTATGGCTTAATATCATATTCGTGTTATATTAATGCCATTCAGATTTGTTACCAGTACTTACATTGTATCCATATTATAAATCATGTAAAAATCATAGCGCATCACGTAACACAAGAAATACTTAATAAAATTATTTATCGCAATTAACATATAAAAACAGTTTAAAATAATATTGTCAATCGTTCATGAAACGATTAAATTTTGGATAATCCAATCTTACAGTATTGCACAGTATTGCGCACTGCGAAACAGCAAAACTTCGTCTTAGTCTTTTAGTCGGTAACAGACATCGATGAAGCATGCTTCACATACCTAATGTCGAGCACTAGATGCGACAACTTTTATCGAAACTCTGGTATCGTATCTGACATCTCTTCAAGGTAGACGAGAACACGCCAATAAAAATCTATACGAGTTAACCTTCATCCCCCACATTTTCAAATTCAATTTGCCCCATTGCAGCAATTTATCACGAGTTTAAAGGATCGATACAATGAAGTAGTATTATACTTTCAGAAGTACCGATGAATACGTTGAATTGATACAAGGGATCGAAGAAAGTTAATAAATGACCATTGTTAAATTAAACAGACTTTTCCGCTAAGCATGTCACGTCTATAGTCAATGTTGAAGATCGTACTAAGCGAAATAATAAAATTTTGTCAGTTTACTTACATGGGACACCTTGTATTCCAATTCTGCAAATGCATTCGACGTATCGTCAAGGTGGCTGAAGAATGCAATAGTCAAAAAATTCGCACGAGTTATATAAATCGCCATTTTTAAACGAATCCCTTTTTAATCAAATATAGCACACGAGCATTGTCCAATATTATTGCTGATTCAAAAAATAATCAACATTCGAAGTTTGTTAGCAGTAAATTGAATATGCATTGTGAATCGAATAAAGTGTTGCAAGCTCTATTCTTGTAACACTTTATTTGGCGCACTGTGTGTGAATGCGGTAACAAGGAAATATATATACAAAGTTCAATTGTCAAGTTCTAGACTGTCTTTCCAATGGTTCTGATCGATTCAAAGTTCGAAGTTCGACGTAGTACTCTCCGGATCTACCAAAGCTTGTTAAAATCGTTCCTTTGATTGGAACAAAAAGTTTGGGACATAGTTCTAAATTGTTTCAATCGCTCAACGACGAAGCTATATGTATGAGGAAAACTAGTTGTGCCTAATCAGTAATTAATGATAGCAATGTTTATGTTAATATCATACAATTAATGTTATCATGTTACCGTTATTGATATTAGAATATTATTTTTCTGTTGATATGTAAAAAATACAGGTCCGTATTGTGTACGAACGTAATCGTTGAGAGGTCAACATTTGGTTCTAAAGTCTCAAAGTGTTTCACAATCGGATGTAAATTACACATTTCCATTTCAGTAATGAGTTTTCTCCACACGTAATAGCGTTCGTCGGATTGGAATATATTGAATCCGCTTTCATCGGAAAATGTTACGATATCCCAGACCGTATTGTCTTCATCAATTTTGTCAAATTCGGTTTCTTTTTCTGATTTGATCTCGGAGCAAATGTCTTTCTTAAAAGCATTTTCACCGTGTCTGCAAGTTTCTTAGCCGATGTGTCCCAGTTCTTTTTCACTTCACGAATAATTATCTTTTCTCCACGACGCATCTATTTACCAGGACGTTTTTTACGAGCTTCATTTGCAACATTTCCAGTACATGTTTTTATAACGCTTATAATGGATCGTCGATGAATTGTTAAGATATCGGTTATTTCCTCGCCAAATTTCACTTCTCCATAAAGGTTTAACATTATAACACTTCACGCTCGGACTGCCTTGTTGCAATGTTTTTCAAATATCTACACACTGTTAAGTATAACAGATTATACCACTGTACTAAATGATATTTTAACGTCAACGGAGCCCATTAATCTTAATATTTACTGTAAAAGTGCGACGTAAACGTTCTTTTTGCGTGTTTCTGTGATGACAATTCTAATAATTTGTACTAATAAACTCGGATAATCTTAATCCTTGTATATGGCCGTAATTATAATATTAACAAAAATTCGAAGAATATTTCAGAATGTATTAATTGAAAAAAAATTAAATATTGAAATTCTCAAAATTTCTTTCAAACATAGTTCAGTCAATTAATCCTCTCGACTTCTAAAAAAAACCACAAATGGCTTGGTCCAATTTCAACCCATTCGAGGTGGACTTTCTCTAGTAACGACATAATAATTCGTATTCATATTCTTGTAAGGAGGACATGTAGTCCCATTAGTCTTCTCCAGCGGGATTATATAAAACAGTGAAATACGAAAAGTAAAGTACGAAACTTTGTATATTAGTTAAATGTCAAGTCCCCATGAACAGATATGCATATCTTCAACGCATAACTTCAATCACTATGAACGAATCTCGATAATAACAGAGGAAAGTCGCCAAATATGGAACACTATTTTGTCCTTCGTATGCCATTCTTATATTTATGCTTGAATCTCGAACAGTTTTAAACTTCTAATGTTATAAACAATTTTCAATATTGAAGCAACTTCAAGGAACGTTGATGTGTACTATTTGACTTCTAAATACATAACAACGGAATCACCCTATTTCTGACCTTACATTTAACACACCATTAAATAAAAATGTAATAAAAAAAATAATTATTTTCGTGAAAAATAGAAGAACATTTTCCCATTTATCAATTAAACTCTTTGCATATAATATCATATCTCCAATGAAATTAAACTCCGTACCAGTAATTGTATATTTGGAACATCACAAAATTAAACTTATTCAACTGCACAATTCTATACTTCGATATTTCAATATTATTCCATATTTCCCAAATTTACTCTGGTTCATTAGATCCTTCAAGATAGCACAATTCCATATTCGGACACCGCTCCATAATCTTCAATTTTCCTTTGATCCTCTCCTTATTAAAATAGTCCAAGCTATTTTAATTTGAAATCGAAAAGATGTTTTCTGATCTACGGTATTTCCATCTTATATGATACAATGCAGTTTATGCATATGAAATTAAGCCTATTGGCAAGTTGTATCGTAGTTTTAACAGTTATTTAAATATAACAAATCTGTTATAATTATTTCGAAAAATGGTATGTCAATTTTTAGTGGCAGACTCGTCACTCGAGTGCAAAGGGTTAACTTGTCACATTAGAGTTTACATTTGCCAGTCTACTAAATTCTTGAAAACAGCACATTGGACGGTATCCCATATTTCTCGACTGTCGCTTGCCGCGTAACAAGAGAATTCCACAAACAGAAATCGACGTTTGATGTTTGCTTGGCAGGTGTCGACTGTAACAATGAGGATAGAATGACGAGTGCGACATCGAGATGGCCCGGCACGGTAGCGAGAGATCCTTAAACTGCCTGCAATCGATGCACCCAGGCTGCTCAACCCATGTAAACAACGCCGGCGGTGGTTCGCCGACGGAGCTGGCAGCGTCGGCATCGGTGACATACAATGACGACAGTGCTGCGGGCAAGGTCAATGCCGGTGGCAGCCTGGCCAGCACGACAGGAAGTGAAACGGGTACCGTTCCGTCACCCTCGGTACCCTCGATATCCTCTTCGCCGGATTCCCGTATACCACGACCCTCGCCTACAGGTTTGCGTCGCTCGGTCAGCATGCGCATGCGGGGTGAACGGGTTTCGCCACATCAACCACCACCACCACCCAGTACCGCGGTCACCGCGGCTCTAACCAGGCAGCATCAGCACCATCGCCGCTTCAACTTCCTGCAACACCAGCAACATCATCATCCGGACCATCACACCTTCCCTGTCATCACGGAGAATGGAACGGAGTCACCGCGACAACGATCTCTCGTGAGTAACCCGCCTTTTTTTTCATAATATTAGCCAAAACCACCTGTTTCGCGATCGATGCGCGACCGAAACACGACACCCGGACTCCCGATGGTGTGTCCTTACGGGATACTACGCCGCACCGTACCCTCTCCGTTCGATGCAGATCGCAGATGCGTCCTGGCTCCTGGCAATCGCGTCTTATCGACTTTGCGCGCTTTCTTCTGCTCCTCTGAAAATGTAGGGCGATTTCACAGAGAAAACTCGGTATACCGTGGAACAAGGATACCAGGAGTAGAATGGTTGTTTATTTACAGTGTTTTGCTTCGTTATTATCGAGTTCTATAGGCAATCGATTCGCATATACGTTGCATTAGATTCAGCTGATTAGGCAGAAAAAATATTCCACATCGCGAATGATTCTGACATTGTAGGACCGGATAATCGAGGTTCTCACTGTACACGGTGCGTCGACTAGTGTATATACTTTCCTTCTACCCTTTACCGTCCCGGAGGGAATCGAAAGCACCACTTTCCCTGGAACTGCTTCGAATATGCTTGCTTGGCTCTTTTATTTACCGTGATTCAATTTAGGGCATTGTTATATGCGTTCGTCCATGATTGCGGGAAATATTTTGGAAAAAGGCTGTTTCTGGTGGTTCTAACATGTGTGGCAACGATTTTACCACAAAACTTGAGATTGTAAATAAATTTTAAGTACTTTTTAGGTTACTTTGTTCGTTGAAAAATTGTCGGAAATATAGAAAATACAGGAAGAATACAGTTTGGAAGAAATGTCTTGGTTTTCAGATTAATCTTTTGCACTGGACCCAGGCCTTTGTACCTGGAAGGTCTTTATAAATAATAAGTAAACTATGAACCTTTATGGAAATTCACATTTCCTTGAGTCATTTTACAAAGATTAGAAGAATTAGGAAGAAAAATATCTTTTGTTTTGTATAGGACTAAAAAATACACGTTTACCGTTTAAACAAACGTCGTTTTGTATCTTATAAATTCTCGGATGCCATAAGTACATGGAGATCTGCAGACTAATAATAATGTTTGCGAGAAATAGTAGTATATTCATTGATATGCTTGTAGACGTTTATGCATATGCAAATGAAAATGAATATAATTGGTTGTAAAATTGCAACATCTCGTGCTAGTGATGGATTTGATACATTGACCTTTAATTTGCATTGCGTTAATGCACGTATGTATGTAAGTAGTTCAATTATTAAAATTTATATTCTGCAACTGACGAGAAGAAAATTACATTTGAGTTTTATTATTGCGCTTCTGAACGTTATGACGTTGTACAATTATTACTTTTGGCTAACAACGACAACCTCGATCAATCTTACTTTAAAGTCCACTGGCCTTTGATTACAACTTTTTATTTGAATTAAAATTTGAAGAATAAATTGCTTTATATTTGAACGATCATAGGCACGAATTGTTTTTATAGATTCAGAATGAAAGTATAGTATCAGGTACAAATATAAAGCAAAATAATACTACCAAATTTCACATGACGGTAATAATAAATAAATGGACATGTCTCTAAGTCTTATAAGTACAACAATAAATTTCCAGGAAACTATACGGTCGAAAAGTTTGAGGATTCATATTCTTTAATCTTAATATACAATTCGTGACACAAGGAGAACTATACCTACGCGTTGCAAATATTGACACATCACATCCAATGAATAATTGGACTTCTCTTAAAAGGATCTTGTAAAATAGGAATAGAAAATTTAAACCAGCTGACAGATTTCTAGGAACGAAAACATGTAGTTTTCTTTCAATAAATTCTCTTAACGCAAACAGAATTTTTCAATACTCTGACGACACTGTTTTTGAACTTCTGCGTTTAAATTTCATGTTACACTTTAATATGATTCAAATTATAATTTTAATGACTCGCTTTTTCAGCTTCTTTCATTTCTTGAGTATTATAAGTACAGTTACTATTTTTTGAGTGTGTGCAATCGAAAATGGCATGGTAGAACGATGACACTGCAAATCATTGACATTACACGATGACATTGCATTGATACTGGCTATCTTTTCGACTTTAGATGTGGACAGTAATTTGTAGATAATAAAACATTGAAAATGAAATAAATTTTTGAAGAACGAAAATCTTCTAACGTTATCTAGAGGTGTTTCTTAAATTTAGATTATAGGTATTTCAAATCTTGTGCAACCTTCATTAAAAAAGCCTTTAAAAGCCTTTTGCGTGTACCTCTCATTCCGTTGACCTCAAATTCGTTTTAGCATGATTTAGCGAAAGAGAAAAAGCTGAAAGTTGAATGAAAAATTCTCAAAACTCAGAAAACCGTGCAGTAGTGCCATTTAAGAAGTACCATTTAACATGCATCACTTTCCGATGCCTTAGAAAACGTTTAATTTAACTTCAAAATGAATATTGGTGTAAAATGCAAAGAGTGCACACTTATAAATAATAAATACTATATATGATAAACAAGGAAACATAATTGAAGAATTGTTAAAAATAACGAACCCCACATATAATTGACAAAAATTATATCAGTGCCACCTGATATTTTAATTCAACTTGCAAAGCAAACAGTAGACTGTGAACATTATATTCGTGGCTGAATGTTGCATATGATAAATAATAACTAGATTACGGGCCTTATTCATTTATGTCAAAGATGAATAGAAAACGCACAAAACGGAGAAAGTAGTACACAAATCTAAAACAATAGACACATTATAATTCGAATCATTAAGATCATTATTTTGTTTAACATATTTTCCTTAAAAATGATGTGAACGTTTCTAACAAAAACTTTCGAACGACAAAGATAATATAAATATTGTTGTTTGGCTATAATTAATTGATATTTTCACACGTTTTATTAAGGTCTGTAGAAAAATTTACCAAGCACGAGTTAGGCGATATTTGCGTATTTGGCAACTTTTCCCAACATTTTCATATAAACAACATGGAAACCACGAAAAACTGATCTTGTTCGAACTGTATCTTGCATTATGTTTCCCTCCAAAATTAGTTCAAACTGTTGATTCTAGCATATCTATGTCTGGCAGTCTTCTATTTTTATTTTGCAACTCTTCTACGTCATACACGCAGGATTAAATATTTATTCGTATTATTAACGCTCTGACGGCGGACCATTTTCACAACTATACAATTCACGGTGTTCAGAAGTGTTCTTATCTTTATACATCGATTTTTCAAGATACTTCTTATAGACTTATTTCTGTTATTCCTAGCGTAACAGCAATTTATTTAATTCAATCGTTGATAGTAGAATAATTTGGTGTCGAACACTTTGCGCTCTGAGGATTTTCTCAGATCCCCTATCAGCGACACGTCTAATATTTATTCACCTAGCAGTCATTAATGCTTTAAATAAAATATAAAAGGATATAACATTGAAAATAATTTCATTATTTAAATAAAGTTTGGCATACGAAATGCTTTATTACTTTAAAGCAGCAGAGTTGAGCGTTTTCCGAATAAATTCGTGGAATAAAATGTTACTGGTATAATAATTAGAATAAATTCTCGGATACAATTTTATTCGAAGAATTTATTCGCAATATTACTATAATAACATTTTATTCGAATAATTCCCAACTCTGTTTGATGGTACCGTAATTACCAGCAGTTTCGTTACGTCCCATTGAGAAGGGTCGTCCGAGTGCAAAGGATTAAACACACTGGGTCAAAACGATCCGGTAACTATACTCTGAGAGTTAGGACAAAGATTTCCAGGGCATTCGATAGCTCTGATAAGAAAGTCTGTCGGATAGAGGTTAAAGGAAAGAAGGCGCGTGCAGCAAAGAATAGACATTATCTAGTAGCCAGCTCGCCAAAGCTTGAATTATTAATTACACCTCTGTTACAAGTGGCAAGGTAGAGGCAGTAATAAAGAAACCGACCTATTGTTACCTGTGCGACTGTGCATACGATATCTCACCCACACCGCGCGAGATCGTAGTATTTGCCGTGAGAAAACTAATTATAACCGATCCTGTTATCGGCGCTTCGACCCTTAACAAACAGTAACGGCATTCGAATCCAAACAGCTTCGATTCTTTTGTTCTGAATACAGTCACTTATTCAAGCATTCGAGCGTCATTTAAAACCGAATAACATTTACAAAATTGGATCAATTTACGTGAGTATTCTTGAGACGTTAGAGGGGTTTCCTGGACAATTGTAACTCAGGATTATGTATCAAAACTCTGAACTTATCATACTAATCCTTATAATTTCCTAAACTTGACTGGTAGGGGTTTAGAGAATTATAAGAATTAGTATAGTACGGTCAGAGTTTTGAAGATGGCGTGGCAAGGTAAAGGCTCAGGTACGATGCGGTAAGGGTAGAGGTCGAGGATGAGTCAAGGGTGAAATCATGGTTCGCAGAAGATTTTGGGACGTCCGATAAGAAGATAATGGAATGATGTTGTTGTACAATATAACGGTAGCAATAATAAACGGTGTAACAACAATAACAGTAATAATAATAATGGCAATAATAAGAATAAATCTAATTAGAACTAAAGTAATGGAGTAGGATGTAACACCAATGTTTCAACAAAATATTGCAAAAATTGCAAATAGGTGGAATTATAAAAAAAGAATTTTAAATTATGCTTGCAACTTTTTTTGATCAGAGTCTAGAACGAAACTTTAAAGAATTTGGTTCCATTTTTAAAAAGTTATTCTTTTCTAAATGCTGTCCGAATATTTTAGCAAATGACACTACTTAATAAACCGAGATTCTGAACTTTTCACGATATCGTTTAGAAGAGTGTATCTGCTTTGCGAGTTTTAATGAAGTTAATAGATCACTTTATCCTTCATGGTCACGAGCGAAACGTGGTACTAATGACGGAATCGTCGACTCGAGGATGCTGTCGACGAAGGTACATTTTTATAGACAAGCATAGTTCACAACGTTTATACCACATTGATATTTATTTTCGTACTCGTTAATTTCTCATCGAATCTCATCATGGATTTCGCGCATCATTTTTTGCATTTATCGCTAGAACTAAACGCGACTAATGTAGAGTAGGTTGGTTTTTATTTTTCGACTTTATATTTTCACTAGTCTTATCCATCTAAATTGTGGAATTTCCTTTCAATCAGAAAATGATTCGTGTGAAATTTCAAAACAGTTTCATTTGTGTCAAAATTTAAAAATGCTAATGATTTCATTTCATTTTCAAATATAATTGTATTTCATTTTTTTTTTAGAAATATTGTTAAACGTTTTTTACTAAAAGATGGATGAGCCTTATGCGTTATTTTTAAAAACATGTACAAAATCCTTGATTTACCATTAAATACAGCGCATGATACAGAATTTTACAAGGGAGAATGAATCGAATCTAGACACACCGATCTTAATTTTTGAGAGAAAGTTCTCAAAAAAGTATTTGACACATTTTGCTTTTATTTGCCATCGTTAATGCTAAAAAGGTGAAAACAGCCCTTAAAATAAGGGAATAAGAATACATTTAGTCGGAACTACGTATGTAGAGAGTTATAGCTTCGTACAATCTTTATTATGATATATCCTTGAATAAAGAAGTTGATCGTAAATTTTTTCGCAGGAAGAGTTTTATAATTTCTATAACTCTAAAAGAAAATATCAGAAACCTGTGTTCATCTCGATCTATAAAACTGTGCCCTTGTACTACTGCGTAGACAATTTAATTAGTATGTTAGCAACAATTTAATTAGTACTAGTGTAGCAACAATTAATTTTATATAATTTCTAAAAATTGAGTAATTAGGTGATGATTTTAATACTGTGGGTCAAAATGACCCAGTTATCACAGTTCGTGGGTTGTTGTGGTTATAAATTAATTTTGACTGTTACCTTGAGATATAATTACAGTTAAAACATCGATCATGAAAATGGTACATTTTGTGTGCTCAATTGAAGTCGATAAAATCGAAGCTCGTGTGGAATATGTATGAACCGATTTTTCGTATCATTTGCTTACAAATTATTTCCACACAGATTCTACAAGCTTCTCAGCTTTAAGGAAGAGACTCCCATTTCTCCGCTTGATGGGGCTTTTCATTTTGCCTCACTTTCAAACCAGGCTCCCTAATACAGGCGTGCATGAAAGCTCCTGCTTTAGCTCGAGGTAAATCACCCTTAGTTTGACTAGGTATAAAAATGGTCAATTTTGGGGTTTGTGTACATTCTTCTTTTCTAATAACTTGACATATCTTCCGCAGAGCATGTACGTTGCATTTGATGTGAATGTTCGAAGACTTAACTATAATTTTTACTAACGTTACGTAAAATTATCGTTTGACGTGATTTACTTGATAAGATGTATAAATAGTTGACCTTGTCATTATCTTACACGTTGGTCCAACATATTTCTTTGTACGCTTTCGAACATGTTAAGTCTGTATTTTAAATTATGCAACAAATATTCCTGAAGTGAAAACTACATATTAAATCTTAACATTTATTTATGTTTATTAGTCAATTCTGAGTTTTTTGATGAAACATTCTCCAGTAATTAATTTTATTTATAAATGAACTGCTGCTATGACAATGGAATGTTAAATAATTTAACACTTTACCGACCAGTAGTTATTTAATAGTCTTATAAAAATCGGGCATAAATAATTGTGGATTTCTTAGGAAATAGTTCAATAGATCAATAGTTCAATAGATCAATAGTTCAATAGTTTAATAGTTCAATAGTTCAATAGTTCAATAGTTCAATAGTTCAATAGTTCGATAGTTTAATAGTTCAATAGTTTAATAGTTCAATAATTCAACAGTTTAATAGTTCAATAATTCAATAGTTTAATAGTTCAATGGTTCAATAGCAATTATATCTACAAGCTAACAAGTTACCTTTTATAATACAAATTACTAACCTCTTCTGAGGTTATTATTTAAGAGAAAATTATTCAGCTCCTAGCCATGGCATAGTCATTGACGACTTAATAATGGAGCTCCGGTAACAAAAGTGTTAAACACATTTACAATATGACATTTATTGTATTCAATTTTGTAGAATCAAATAAGTTTCTAGATATATTACTATTGAAAAAATTGTTATAAAATAGATTACTGATTTCATATATTTACTACAAGAATGAGTAGAGATAATAGTAAACAATACAAAAATTAAAGTAATTTACGAATTTCGATACATCATTCTCAACTTAATAAAGTTTTTAAAGAAAGAATGAAACTTCTAGTGGTCACTGCTTCTTACAGTTGACGTAGACAATTTCTATTTTGCAGAAAGATCCGCAGTCTAGTTACAAATTACTAGCCAAAAGTTTGGTACCACATGCGACAAATTTTCTATCGAGTTGTTCCTGTTTTGGTGAAATCTAATTTGTAGCCAATACTTTTAGAAGCAACTATTGGCAAACTGCTTTATCTGTTAGGCATTACTCCGAAGTCTCCACAGTCTTGAACCGTCACACGAAAATCTAATGGCATGGATCTTCGAACCAATAGATCCTCTTACACGCAACACCTTGACAAAATTACTTTTATAAAAAAAGCTGTATAATTCTTGAATACTTCATAAGTAAGGTGGAATAAATTTATCCATCGAATTATTCATGTTTGCTCATTTGTAAAATCAGATTGTGCGTGACGCTTCCAGTTAGAATAGAACGTCGAAAATAAATTTTCCAGGTTAAACAATTAAATTCAAAAGCTTTATCGTGATTGAGGGTACGGCATTGTTCCTTGCCAATTATTCAGACTAATTATTGTTCCGTGATTGTTTGTTATTCATTGGAAATGGAAAGAGCATAATGTTCTGCTTCCTGTGATCACAGTTATCGCAACGGAATACCATATATAATAATATAATATATTATTATTAAAGTATTATTATATAAATTAGTTTCAACTTCATTTTATTATTACTAAATGCGACGTTAAATATCTAAATACAGTTGCTTTAATTTTACGATTAGAAACTTCACGGATTTACATCATATTCTTAAAAGTGTATTAAGTGCATCTATTAATTTTTAACAAATTATAACTATAAACATAGTATATAATATTATAAAATAAAATTATACGTAGAGTTAATGTAAGTATTTCTAGTTACAATTGCGTTTATCGTTGAAATAAGTTGAAATAAGATCTATTGCAGCATAAGTTTTAGTAATAACCGTGCCATGAAGCATTAGTAAGAGAGTAATTAAACGCACACATTAGAATTGAAAATTGTGGTTACAAAGAGCAGGCTTGTCCTCGTTTCTTATCAGATGGATCTCTACTACTGATTAATGTCCATAACCAAATTACTTAAATTACGATCCTCTGAGAAAAGCTTGACGAGCGGTTGCACAGAAAAAAACGGTTAGATCCTTCCATTGATATACGATATACATAGATTCAGATTAAAGAAACAAAAAGGATCGCATGTATTCTTTTAAAACATGTGCATTGGAAGTTAAGAACATAATTTCTGCATGCTTTACACATCCTGTACATGTAAAATAATTGTAACTAGAAATATTTAATCTACGAATCCTTTTGTGTACGTAATGAACTCCATACAAGTAATAAAATATAATTCCAGATGATTCGGAAATTTAAATAAATGAATAATTTACGGAGTGATAACTTCGAAGACAATTAATCACGCAGAAGTTGGATTAATTGTACGTGATTTGCCGTGACCATCGTATAATACAGTCGTTCGAAGAATTATAATTTTTTTATTTTTTTATATTTATTTATTAGAATTCTAAGTCTTTTAATCGTTAATAACTGTGTAAACTGTGTTGTTAATAACTGTGTTTCCCTCTGTCTATGTTTTTGAATCTAATATGTACGATGACCAAACTGCATAACACGTGTTGCGTTTATTATAATTCTATACTGATTCTTCGTAGCATGTCGTCCTCATCGTTTATTCATTTGTAACGCTAGATTAATTAAGTTTATATATTCTCTTGATTAATTAGTTTTATATAATAATATAACGTACACAAATTTTTGGTAAAATTAATAATATTATTATTATCATTGTGAACACTTAAAAGGGAATAAACTTTAACAAATATAATTACATAGGCATGTAATTCGAAAGGCAAATTAGATTGATGCGTGTGAAATATTTTGTCAACAATTTATAAGGGCTAAACTAAGAGAAAAACTTCTTTCATCGATTAACAAATTTCTTACAATAAAGATTAAATAAAGATATCACTTATTCTTGTCGATATACACGGCTTTTGTATTTTGGAAATTTGCAGGCGCCGTAGACACATAAAGATCCACAGTCTAGTTATTAACCCCTTACCGTACTTTGACGAGTCTGACTCATGATTAAAATTACTAGTAATAATTTATTAAGTATGGGTGTTATTCTATTCTTTAAAATTAGGATAAAATTCTAATCCCTTCTCATTAATATTTAAACATTCAAGTAAGTTTGAGGACGGAATAGACATTAATTTTCTGTACCTTCTAACAAATCATTGCAATTGAAAAATTTCTAATCACAGTAACTGTGAAGAAAATGGTACGTCATGGGGTTAATCTTCTGATTTATATAATGTGTGTTACAAACTCATGGAATGATGGTTCGTTTTTCAGAGTCTTTCATTGACACCGGCTAGGCCGCGTCCTGGACACGCGGCCTCTGGAGGATCAAGCACAGGAATTGCCGATGACAGCGATGTGGAAAGCGTAAAAAGTTACGGAAGTGCCTGCAGCACCGCGAGCGCCTGCGATCATGCTACATTTGCTTTTAACGGTACCACATGGTCTGGTAGATCACGAAAATACGTAGTTCATTGTTCGAATCATAACGGTGACAATGAACAGTATCTCACGCCTACTCAGAGGGCAGCTAAACAAGTTAGAAAGTTTCAGGTAAGCAGTGCTGTTACACGGAAAGTGGAAACAGCGTTTCTAATTCTTTGCTTTAAAATGAAATGCAAAATATATAGGATTACGTATACGTATCACACGCTACGTCGATTACATATCGGTAACACTAATCTTTGACCAAGTCGAAAAATTTATTTGTATTACAGTATATTCGAATAAATTAAACTTCACTGGAATTTTTAGAATGCGAAAGTGTGAAGGTAGTGTCCACAGTAATAAATGTTAGCTTTTTAATTTGTGTTTTATTAATTTTATTGGTTTAATTTCATGGGAATTTCTAACGCTGATATTGATCACTTAACGTGTTAAACGAATGTGGGAGACTAAAATGTCTTGATTTTTATGAACAATGTCTTTCGTTATTAATATTTCATAATCGTCTATTAATGTCATTTTTAAATATATTTAAAACTTTAAAACACGATATTCTCAAATTAAGTATGAAAATTCGTGAAATTAACGAAATTGTAGTAGACATCGATAATTTGACTTTCTTATTGACAATAATGCATTGAAACTGTAAATTACAAAGTCACTAAATTCTGTAGAACATTTTAGGTATTGACATAACAAAAAGCAGAAACTGTTATTTGCAAAATTAATAATGATAAAAACGTTTCTTCACGAGCATTTTACCTAAAATTTATATTTCGCCTTGGGGATGTGAAAGGTAAACAAAGGTTTTCTACTGCTACTCAACTATCTAATAAGGGAAGTCGAAAAATCTAACGATACATTATTCCAAAATTGATAACATAATTACAAAATTTAATTACTTCGTGTAAAGCATTTATTTAACTTGTTAAAATAATTTTAATTGGAGCTTTTCCTTGACGAGCCTGGATTCGAATTGTAGGTTTCAATGTATATACATACACGAGTATCCACTTAACACAGAACCCTTGCGTGCGAAAATAGGCGTGAATGACAAGCGTGCAACGCGTACGGGAACACTTTTTCAATCATCAGTTCCCAGAACCACTGAATTTTTTAATCTCGATCTAATCTACGTAATCATTTGATAACGATAACAAACGTCTCGTATACATAGCTAATAAAAAATATGTTGTATTTCAATAGTAAATAACATTAACACTAGCTTCCATATTATAGTGTTATCTTTGAAAGCGATAGACGACCATAACTTGACACGGGTTGATTTAGATACCTTGTATAGCTGCCATAAATAATGTTATTATTCGTAATCATGTAATGGAGAAATTGATTATTGAGTAGAAATAATTCATACGTGTGAATAATGAATGACATGCACTAATAAGGAACTTTATAAATTGTTTCCAGTACAAGGAATGACAAAGTTATTTTATATAAAATGTATTAAAGGATGTTATGGAATATCATATATCCTACATTATTAAAAAAAAATGTTACATTGAAAATTATTTGCCTTTTCATGAGTATTAAACTAACGTAGCCAATAATTTTAAACATTTATAGATGGCATGTTCTTTTATTGTTTTTATTACACAATGATCCTTAACAACAATTACATAATATGAATTAAGAGTTGAGTCAATGATAAATACGTGTTTTACGTATTTATAAGGTCCCTGCTGATGTTATGCATTTATATACTGCCGAAGGTGTCAAATACAACGGAATCTAAACTCTAACAAAAGTTTACAAAATTGTTCATCCTACTTGAGATGAAATAAAATGTCCAATGATAAATATAAGTTACAATCAATTTGAATGATCAAAAAATATATTCTAAAAGTTCCAATCCGCACAGTGATTCCAATCACTAAAACCAGTTTTCTCAGAAAATCACTGAACAAATGTACCCTTATTTGTTCCCCATGTCAAAATTTTGCGTAGTTCGCTGAGGATCGAGTAGTCATGAATTTGTACACAAAAGATGCCATAACTCCCGGAAGCGTGTCTCAATTGTATTCTCTGTATAATCAAACTCCTTAGGTCCGGGTTTAACAAACTTTGAAGCTCGCTAATGAACTCGCGAGAGAAATGGCGTTGCATGAATTTACTAACGCCTATACGTGTTCCATTGTCGCTTGTTCTCACGCGCACGGCTTCTGGATTAGATAGATATTTCTTTATTTATGTATTCGTTCTTACACTTAGTTCTCTGTTCTTAGGCTTTGCTGAAGGAAGCGAGAAGAGAGATCGAGGAAAAGGATCATGAGATCTTCCGGCTAACGAAGGAGGTAGTGGAGCTCAGGTTATACAAAGCGTCTTTGAACAGCCCTGATGAGAGGACGGATAGCAGCGATGCCCTCACCGTACGGGAAAATAATCCTTTCTCGCCAGAATCCCCGAGTAAGGATTTACCGGATGAAGGTGCGCTGCCGAAGGTCCCGTGCCCGGAGACACCTGAGAAACGCGGTCAGGACCTGCCATCTTCCCTGGCGGATTCTGGGCACTTCGAGGACGGGTCGATTCACTCGAAAGACTCGGTGTATCTGCCGGAGGTGCAACCGGAAGCGATCAATATCGCTGCGACGCCTAATAAAGTTGCCGAAGATAACACCTCCGAGGTATCCGCAAGATCAGCTACGCCGGACAAGGACGAAGAGCGACGGAAGCTTGTTAATCTTTACGAGACCAGGATCGAGGAGATGCATCGTAGACACGTTGACGAACTTCAGGAACTGAAACAAAAGCACAACGACAAGGTACGAGGAAAATAAGGGAGCCAGCCACATCAGATTTCAATTACCTTGAAATATGCTGTTAGGGTCATCATTGCGAACAACGTTTTCCTATAGATATAATAGGTGCTCTCTTTTAGTTTTTGAGAGACTCACAAAACAATTTAAAGAGATAGAGATTCAATGTATGTAATAGGATTTTATTATATTAGAGATTCAACACAAAATGAATATCTTAGATTTTTTTGTGACTTATGGAATTTGTACCTATGACTTTTGTCAGTCTCAACCCCGTAAATTATGGTAGTTTGTGAGAAAGTAACTTGAAGGAGGATGGCAAGGTGCCATTCAGTCATCTAAGTGTTTTATAACTGGCTTTGAACCTGCGTGCAATTTGGAATGAGAATGAACCAGCCTGTACAAGAGTTGTTTAAATCGTGATAGTACACGCAAATATCAAGCAGCATCACGTTGCCTTGGTAATATAAGCATTATTCCAACACCATCTGTCCACGCAATAAGAAAGATCAACATTTAGTATTAACAATTCTAAAAACAACAAATTTTGATACTAAAATTTCTAGCAAGCCCTCAAAATGTACACAGAGTAAATCAGGATTTTCTCGTTAAACTACGAGAACTTAATCTAGGGGCCAAGAGAAGAAAAAAATGTTATATGAAGTTTGCGAATTTAACGCTTCGTTACAGAGATATAAACAGATACTTTATTATTTTACTAAATTTCAGTATTTTAGTCACTTCTCTTTTATGCACGATCTTCTTTCTCAAATTGAAGTGACTGTTGATAAACACAAATCTATCCGATATCCTTGTAACTTAGTGGTTTATATTCATAAAAAAACTTCAATTAACTCTGTTTCCATTTCTTCTAAAACATTACATAATAGAATTAAGAAAAGACCTCTAAAAATTTTAGAATGCCCTTAAAAACAGCACCCAAAACGAAAAATTCGCGTCCGCTATTTATAACACAACCTTTATGTAACTTATATTATCCACTACAGATAATTATTTTATAAAGAATATAAAACATTTGTTCAATTACAGGTGGAGAGCTTACTGAATCAATTGGCTGAGGTAAATACACGTTACTGCGAAGTCAGACCAAGTGTTGATGCTGCAGAAACTCGAGCTCGTGAATTAGAAATAGAACTAGAGGCTGTGAAGAATGAACTCGCCGAGCAAAAGTCTGTATTAAATGAACAAGAAGAGAAAAATAAACAAATGTATTTGAAAATGTATGCCAAAGGTCAAGAAGCTGCACGTATAGAACAAGCGGATCAGGTAATGCAATATAACATTATAATTTTTAGACATTAAATATTATAACTTTTAAATATTTCTTATATCTTCGATTATTAGAGCATAATAAGAGAATTCAGTCCGATAATTAAAACGTAGTTAAAACCTTATTTTAATGTTCTTCTCGATTAATTGATTTTCTTGCAAACATAATAAACAGTAGTGCATATATTACTACGAAAATGCTTAATAATGTATTTTATGTTTATATATATAAAATTAGAAACAAAATATTAATTTGCTTTCCTGTTTTTCTTTGCATACATAGATACTTGAACATGCTCACCAAAAGCCACCAAAGGTTTCAGTTGCAGAACTACTTCAACAATTAACAGTCACTCGAGCGGAATTAGAAAATGTCAAGGTAAATAAACTAATTTCAGTTAGTTTACGTTGTTAATATTACAACGGTAAAAATACACATATTGCACATTAAAAATGGAATTATATAATTGTTTGTGCCTGATCTCATATGTATAACTGAAGCTTTATCTCTATAGCAATATAAAATAGCATGAATCATATTTTTAACACAGTATACTAAAATTTTTTACAAAATATTAGGAATTATGACAATAAACTGTATTGTTCGTTGAACAATACAGATTATATCATTTATAGGAATAAAACGTAAAAAAATATCTAAATTTAGTGTATGTTATATAAAAAATAATTGTTTCATTTAATTTAAAAAATCTGTTCTAGTACACAAGAAATAGGACATTTCACATTTCTTCGGCAAGAGTTGTTTATTTATCACATTGCTTCGTTTTAAATGTTAATTTTCCTTACTTCATTAAGTACAGTCGTTAATATTTTTTCTTCTATGGCAAAATTAAAAATTTGAATTTTTTTAGTACTATATTCTTTATACTATACTATATCTTTCTTTTCCTAGACATTGCTAAAAAACTTTATGGTTTGTAGGACACTAAAATTTTTTGATAGAGCTCAACAATAGTATAATTTTTTTTTATATTAATATCTTTTCAACTAATAATTTACTTGTTTACTAGATTATTAAACAAATCTTAAATTTTGCTTAGAAAATTTAATTTAAGCGTACTTATTAAACAGAAATAAAAGGAATAATAGTACAAAATGGTACAAATGGAAAGATACAATGTAGGAACCTCTGTTATGCATCACTTTCTGAGCATCTCTGTAGTTCACAGTTCTCTTGTACTAATGATGTGCCACTTTTTTTGGTCGCCGCTCACACTCCAGGACACAAGCTACTCGCCTGAACCTCACATTTCAGCCGATCGTAGCCAAATTTTATTAAGTGCTCAGGAGGCTGTTTCTCTCTGGGTCCTTGGCACACGTAAGGTCTGTATTTCTGCTGGACTGCCACGCGATGCAATTTTTATCCACTGTTTATTAAGCATCTGCGTTGTGCTTGTTCATATACAGGACGCACCAGCAATCTTCATGCTCCTCCCTTCTCCTTTGTTTTCTATTTCTGCATTTTCCAGATTCTTTTGCAAGATAATGTATGTATCTTTATATTGTTTTTGAAGAATAATGTTTGTTGTGCAGAATGTTTATATCTTCATATTTCCAATTAGGGAGTAAAAGCACAATATCATTATCTAAGATTTATCCTTCCATTATTACCTGAATGTTTGTGTTTCATTATCAAATTCTTGTATTTTTGTACTTATGACTGTGATTTAAACAGTGGATTTGATTTTTTTCAGTTCCGAGTATTCATTTGTCAGTTATGTATTAGAAGAGTTGTTCATTGTATAGTGTATGCATAATGTTTTTCATTTTTATTTTTCATCTAAGCATGATAAATAAATTAGTGATAAATAAATGTGTATATAGATTGATAAATAGATTTCATGAGCATGAACATTTGCTCTTTGTTGAAGAAAAAGAGTTTGCATCAACCTTAGTTAGTATATGTTATTGTAGCATATTAACTGTTTTGAAAACTGTCAGAAATATCATTCGTTTAAAACATTCATTATAAAAATGAATTCAATCATTGTTTACAATATTATCAAACCGTTACAAAAAAAAGAGACTTTAATTATTTAATCTATATTAAACATAAATGTTAGTGTTACTGTCGAAAAATTTAATAATTTAATTAATAATTTCTTAGATATTAAATCTAAAGTCTACTATGGCAGGAATTGGATCTACGTGTTACCATCAATAAATTACATTATAAAGATATTTTCCAAAAATGCATTTATTAAAAAAATGCTTTACCACAGCAATTGCATGCTGATTAGCAAGCACAATTGTAGTTGGTTTTACATGCATTATTAGTCAGTGTGGGGAAGACTATCCATGCACTTGAAAGAAACAGCCTCTTATTATCCTTTAGTTAATGTAAGTTTGCACATTTCTAAGAATGCTTTTGCACTTTTTCATCCAAAACAGCATTATTTAACATTGAATCCAGCAAAAAATGATGAATAAACTACTCTTACATTAATTTTCACATATCTATACTAAAAATAAGTACAGTAGAGCCCTCATATCCAAATGTTTTACTACCTACACAGAATATCTGCTAATAACGTACAATAGTGTTTTTGTGTAATTTATAACATTTACAAAAGGACTTTGTTAATTTAAAACAGGACAATAATGAAACATTTTTGTGCAATTACTTGTAATGAAAATTTTACATAATTTAGTAATCAGAAAGATAGACAAATTAACAGGAATAAACAAACAGAACAAATAAACAGGAAAATATTTTAATGAATTGCCATCTTTCTGGTTCAAATGTTTACACTTTGCAGTTAGTTTGGACATGGTGGGTCCTACTGTATATACATTCTGCTTTTCATATAGATATGTTAATATACATATTATTATTATTACTATTGTTATTATACCAAGATTTGATTTTTTCAAAAATTCACTGCTGCAGCATGTACATAATTGAAAATGCACCACATAAAGGGTAAAGGTATGTAATATACTCTGAATAAATCACTAACAAGCATAATTTCTTAAACAGGTAATGTATCGGCGCATTATAGAAGCCAAAAGTCAGCAAGGCACGCTAGATCCAGAGATCACACTGCAGTTCCTAAAATCAGCTATCTATTATTTCCTAACTGACAAAGAGAATCATCAGGGTCATTTGAATGCTATCGAAAGCATATTAGGATTCACAGAGGCTGAAAGGCACAATATTGACAAATTATATCGATCCACAAGAAAGTAACAAATTGTACAGTTTTTTACATAGTTAATTTCATTTCAAATAGACATGTGACCCATTCTATATTTTTACAGTGCAAAGAAATATGAAATTGAATTCATTAGATTCTGTTTAGAATCAATGCGCATAAATTATAGCTCATGTTTTTATTACTATAACAAGTTACAATATTGCTGTATTTATTTTGATATTCGAAGTTTTAATATGGAATATACGTCATGAATTCCTATATTGATACACAAGATTATATGATTTTCAGTTTTACAAGAAATATTTCATTTGGAATATATATGTGCATGGTAATTTCAATATCAGTTCTTTAATATATATTTCATGATATTTTATATAACGACTATCAAGGAAAATTTGAAAATTATAAATATGATACTGTTACAAAAAGCTTTGTAAGTAACTCCTTTTTTCTTTAAATACTTGAAGAAATCAGTACTATGAAGATTTTAACTTTTGAAGTACACGAGGTATGAATGTAAATTTATTTGGATAAGCTATTTGACAATGAAATATGTATCAGTATAAGACCATGAGCTATATTCAATAAGATAGTGTTTAAAGAAGAAGTATAATAAATTTTATAGAGTATAAAATTCAAATTATATCAAATTAAATTTTATCCATTGCGCAGGTATAAGATTCGGTAGTTAGTAAAATCGATTACACATAAGTACTGAAGTTTTATGCTAAATATATAAATTTATTAAATTAATAACAATGCTATACTATTTTTACTGCCACTGCTTTCTCCTGCACTATATTCTAAGATATTGGGTGTGTATTGTATACTATTTATAAACAAAAAACAGACATAGATACATAAAATTTAATTTATACAGCTATGTTTAAAAAGTTAAAATCCGAATAAAAGATACACCGAATAGTTAAATTTAAAAACAGAGAGTAATGTGACGTGGAAATTAATTTTTCTAAATTATTCATACATGTTCTTCAAGCATTGTATTTGACTATGTATAAACAGGTAACATTGCGATATGCAATTTCCTTCGGACTAGAATCCTTTGTAATAACTTACCGTTTACGATAACAATTATTTTGTTTGAACAAAATTATAGATTGATGTATGGAATTGGGTGAATGTACAAAATACAGATGAATCACACTTAGATTATTGAGTTATATAATAGTTTAAAGAAATGAAAGAAAGTGTTCGAGAAATGCATGTACAAAAGTAAGTGATGTATTTAATCTTTTGCATTGGAATTTAAAAAAGGTTACTCTGTCGTATATATTAGTATATTGTACGTGCACAGTCATAACATTTATTTGACAAAATATCCTTATTACATATATAATGTATTAAAGAATTATGTAACTAAAGTTGTAACGTGTACTACAAAACCAAGTAAAAAGAAAATGTTTTCTTATACACATACCAAAAGATACATTACGCAAGTGTTATTAAATTTACATATTGCGATATACGCCTGTAACTGTATATAGTGTGTTAAACTTGTATGTACCTGTACAAATTTGAATGTTTTGGATGTATACGTTTGAAGAAACGTAGAGACTAATACGAATTCCAATGCAAAAGGCTAATTTATATGCGTATGATATTACGAACAAAATATTTTCATTTCATACAGAATAGAAACGAACATATGTATACAAAATTGTTTGTTTAATTGGTCGCGACTTACATATAAATTTTAATAGCTAAATATTCTCCGTGAAATTTAATTATTCATGTCTACCTAATATGAAAAGATATATTATGTATGTTATACAAAAGTAGTAGTAAATTATATCCAGTCCGGTAATATGGCGTCCATGTAAGCAAACAATTTGGAGACTGAGGAAAATATCTTTGCCTTTTTATCTGCCTGTTATATTAAAGTAGGTAGATATTCGGGAAGAATGTTACAAAACATTTATGGACGTCAAAAGTAGGGGATTAAAAGCACAGCTCTTATGAATATGACTCCAACTGAAGTATATATCCTGAAGTATAATTTACCTTAACATCAAATTGAAACCAAAGATACATTTAAATATTTAAAAACTGTGAAATCGTAAGAACACAAGAAAAAATAACTATCTGTGGTTGGCTTCATTCAAAATCTATTAAAAAAGCAGAAGTACTAGATATTAAATTTGGTGTAAGTAAAAGTTAAATTTATATTTAAAATTTCATTAGAATTATATTTGGTAGTTAATGCATAGAGTATTAGAAAGCAACTTTTGTAACTATTTAACACAATTATTGGTATCCAATTTAATTTATAAGTTCTTCTTTTGCATATAATTTCTTACTTGAATGAAATTGATTATATAGCTGTGATAAAATATTGTGTCAATATTCTGAATTTATTTATGAAATTGAAAGGATTCTATTCTTTTTCTAATACTCTCAATCAAATCGTTTCATTATAAAACAAAATAAAAAACTAAGATTATATGTACAATATATAATTATGCTTACTTTTAAAAATGTATTTAAATTGTATCTATACAAAAGATGTAAACATTTTCTGCAACTACTTTCGTAATTTATAAATTATGTATGTATAATATTTATATAATATTACATAATATGTAATATTTATATATATATGTATATTATATAAATAGATAATGAAATTTTAATGTGAAATATTTGAATATTCCATGATTTACGCGTATCATAAAGAATGTAAAACGTTAATATTTTGAGAATATACGAATGTTTGCATCTGAAATATAGACTTCTCGGCATAAAAAATATGTGCAATCGTTATAATGATGTTCCTTTTATATGATTTTATTTTATTTATTGCTTAATATAAAATATGTACGTGTTCCTCGATTTGCAATCTATGAGGTACTGTCTGAAATATCCAATGTGCGAATGTTGTTTAACTGTAAATCAACAATGGACAGTGTACGTCAGACAGCCACATTGTTCACTTACGTTCACTGGATTGCTACTACAGTCATGTTTATTTGTATTAAAAAAAAAACAGAGTTGTGATAATCGTTAAAAAGTGAAACTTTTTAACGTAAAAAGTGTTTTGTTGGAGTACTATATCGTAAAATCATTCTACGGCGTCTTCATACAAATTTTATTGATATTCTACTTCTCTGTTCAATCATTTTGGTGATTGTAAATAAAGTCTTCAAGATTTCAATAGATTCTGAGTATATTTTTAATAAATTAATAACCGTCTTGCAATAGAGTAGACATTCAGAATTCAAAAATTAATATTCATTAATTAAATAATATTTAATCAGGAATGTAAGAATAAAATATTTAATGAATGTATTCATGTGATGAACAAAACAAAATTAGTTATTAACACGTTCACGCCGGCGCGTACCACCGGTGGCCCGCACAAGTCTGTTTCATGGGGCGGCGCGTACCACCGGTGGCCCGCACAAGATTGCCTCATCTGGCAATCTGGGAATTTTGTTCCCACAAAAATTCAGAGGATTCACAAATGATAAGAAGAATTCACAATAAATTTACCCTTAGATTCAATTCATACACAACATCAACAGCGTTAAAAGAATAATGCCATAAACGGCTACCCTTACGAACAAATTTCGTTTTATGACCTGCAATCGCTCCCGTCCTATAGAGAGAAAAGATGTAAACATTGCCGTCTGTGGGCGAGGACCATGAATTACAGCACCGGCGTGAACGTGTTAAAGAACATGATAGGATATTATAAAAAAGTTATTAAACAACAGCTAATTTGTTTTCAAAGTTTTTATGGAAGGATTGTAAAATACAAAAAAAGTATATTACTTCTTTCCAGCTATAATAATACCATCATATTTCTGCTGGAACCATTTCATTGCATCTTCTTTGGTAAGTCTGTGTTGGAAACCGACTTTTCCAGTTTTCCTTCTCCTGTGAGCTACATTGAAACCTACACAAAAAAATGATATATGTAAAATATAGATTAATGTTTATAACATTTAGTGAGTAATTTTCTATAACAATTTCGGATAAAAATCGGAAATAAAAAAATGTGGTTTCAATATCAATGCATGTGATTTGGAAGAGTGCAAATAGTAGAGCACAACCATTTTGCTCTTAATTCTTAAATTATATTATCACAATAAATCGTTCTTTTGTCTGTTTTCTCTCCCCTACTGCCAAATCCAGTATAATGCATTAAATGCACTTTGCTAATAATTTTACACATATACATAACTACTATCCTTTGCAGTCAAGATGGATATATTAGAAAATATTGTGTATCTATTCTAAGGATTAAACTGTATCAACAATTTACAGACCAAAATACATTAAGTCATTCTTTTTATCAAAGTGTGTTCAAATTCTTTTGCATTAGTGTTTATTTTGACCACAAAGGATTGATATTAGCAAGTCTAAATTATTAAAACTTTTCATCTTTAATATCAAGGCAATGTCACAACAATTAAGTAACGCACCCAGTACAGGAAGTGGGCATGTGTTGCAAATATGAAGTATTTACTTTAGCACATACTTTGAACAAAGTTATAGACACAACATAATGCAGGAGTATCTATAATACCAGATAAATGTGCATATTATAATTTCTTATATTGTAATAATATACACTAATGTACTAACCTGGTCGCCCAAGCACAACGTAGAAGTCCAAACCATAAATACCAATGCTAGGATCATATTTAATTCCTAAGTCAATGTGTTCTTGAATACCAAAACCGAAGTTCCCGGTACCAGAGAAATTTTCTTTCCTTAATTCGTATTCTCGAACCTTAAGAAAAGAACAAAATTTTAAATTAGATGTTAATAAACAATTATTATTAGTAAAAGATAATATAGAATATTCTGTATTACCTTCAATCCACGTTCAAGAATCTCCTCTGCTTTAGCACCTCTGACAGTACAGTGTACTGCAATCTTTTCATTACGACGAATACCAAAAGAACGGACAGTATATCTAGCTTTAGAGAAGACAGGCTGTTGTCCAGTCAATTGTTCCAATACCTATAAACATCAGATAAAAAATAATATAACTAATAATGATCTTTATTATAATTATGAACTAGAAAAAAAATCGATGGCTAAAATTTATAATAAATGAAAATTTCTATCCAATGTGGTAGTTTCTATTAAAAGAATATTACGAATAATATTAAAGAAATATACCTTCGCTGCACGAGTAAGTCTATCACCAGATTCTCCTACACAAATGTTCAAACACAGTTTACGAATACGAACTTCTCGCATAACATTTTTAGATGCATCTTTTGGCTCTTTCCTTACTTTCTTTTCGGTCTTTTCGACCTTTTTCTCGGCTTTCTTTGCATCCTGCAAAACAATTAATTCATCAGTATATTTGATGCTATAGAAATTCCACTTTTTTTATTATGCTGAGTGAGAAATAAAATTCGAAGATAATATAATTTACGTAATAGATTATAGAATAAGTACAATTAACCTTGTTCGTGTTAACAGTTTTATATTTACATACGAAAACACTTTAGAAACTTTGCAAACATTATAAACAGTTACGCAGGTTATACCAGCGGTACACGCTGGTCAAAAATCTCAAGTATCTGTCACGTTAAAAATTTTAAAAACGGATGTATTAATGAAAAAGAATTTGATAAAAATTAAATTCATAATTTTAAGTTCTCGTTGATTTACGAAAAATAAGGATTTTGAAGTGGATGCCGTTGATTTTTAGAGATTTAGAAAATAGTTTTCTAGTTAACGACTACGCACTCACCGCCATGATGAAGAGAAAAGAAAGTGACCGAGATGCACTCTACTGACAAATCGAAGAAGTTAAACCTCAGATCCATTCCAGGTTTGCCACTATCCGTAATGAAAATGTACCAAATTTAGTTATATTTTAAAATTTCCTTGATTTTGTTACTATAACATTTATTACGAGATATTACAAAAGAAATGTTCGGTAGTAATGCATATGTTTCTTTGTACAAAAAACATGTCTCTATTTTAGTTTCCGAGATATTTGCAAAAACCTGTTGTTACTACTACTACGATAGCGTGTATGTGCGAGCCTGCGGTTACTTTAGGGCATACATATACATACATACGTAGAGAGAAAAATCATGTATTACGCAAAAAATGGAAAACTAAAGATATGCATCCAGCATTAACAATTTTGACACTGTTGGAAGAAATGAAACAAGATTGAATTCTTGCTGGAGCAATCACAAACTAAATTAAATTTCAAAACAAATAAGGTTACAGAAGTTAAATAAATGAAATGTCAATGTTCAATTCATGGCAGAAATCATTTATTAAATTCGGATTAATTTCAAGAAATAAACTTATTTGTTTTTACCTTTTTTTTTGTAAAGAAATAAATATATACATATTTAAATATCGTATGTCAATATATATTGAGGGCATTTAGAAATGCAGGTATAGTGAAAAATGGTACGTACCTAATCTTCAAGTTACGAGTAAAAATGAAAGCTACATACTTACTTAGTCTTTCATTTCATTGTTTCGTACTGGACGAAGGAATTCGCCGGTGATTAGAAAGGGACGAAATAATTTGGACAGTCACGTTTGATATATAACAATAACTTATGTATTTTTGCGAACCATACACGGACAAACAGTCAAGATTATAATTACAACTTAACACGTTCAGCGCCACTTCACCCAAATATGGGTTAGTTATAAATATATAGGCTAGTTTTTAAATAATTTTAAAAATTTATTTTCATTTTAATATATCCGAACAAACTGAATTTGACTTGGATGTTTCGAATGCGAAATAGTTCTAATTCCATTCCCTATGATCAATTTTAACTTTCTAATTTTACTTTAATTAATTAAATTGTTTTGATTTTGTGAAAATTTTTGTGGTCGATTGTTGGCGACGAACGTGTTAAAACAACGAATACGTGAAACAGGCCTTCTGAATAAGGCGCAAAGAGTTAAACGCAAGGGCGTACACTATACTAGTACTTTGGTAACTTGTTGTTAATATCAGAATCAAAATATTCAACTACATAATTAAATTGGTACAGAAAATAAACTTTGTTATTTTTTAACATAAAAAGTAATTGGAAAAAGGTGACGTAACATATTTAGTACCCTTCTCCTACTTTTTATCTACACATGAAAACATTGCTCAGTTACAGATATTTACAGGGTAAATAATAAAAAATTAATTAATAACACCTTTCAGCTGCAGAATTATTCTGCAGCTAAATTGAGTTGCTTAACAGTTGGGTGGGAGATATTGTCACTCCCTGGAATTACGGTCATTCGAATCAATGTGTCAAAGGTGACTTTTCATGCAGGTCATCACGGTCAATATCTGAAAATTCTTGCTATTTTTTTGCTCTTCGATCAGTTCTATTCTCGGGCTGGTCGATTCTAAATGACCTTTCGATTATACCTACAGTTAATACTGTTGAAACTTTCGAGTGTATCTCATGATCTTCTGGAATTACAGTAGAGTCTCGATTATCCAAACTACTGAGGACAACATAAACGATCAAATAATAAAACAGTTAAATATACATATACAATATTAGATTGAGCTATTTGTACCAGAGTTCATTCACTCAAATAATTCTTCATGTCTCATTCGAATAAGTTATTTGAATCGATTATAAAATTATATAAATTAAATTATATAAATTATTGTTGACTGTTAATTTTTACCTATTTTTTTAAGAACATATGTGTTGTAAATATGAATCCTGGAATGAACGATTTTTGCATCCGAAAAAGGATTATCCAGTAATGATTAGTCTAGCCAAAAGTAACAAACTTTCCGATACAGTAGCTGAAAAAAGTTAATTGCAAAAATTGACATGGGAGAAGTTAATCAATAGACTATGGAAAAATACTATAATCTATCATTTTTATTCAAATCGATTATTTTTCCAATTAATTTTTGTATAAATAAATTCTTATTCGAATAATAAACAATCTTTTGTCCGAATGAATTTTTATTCGAATAACTTTCTTTATTCTTATCTTTATTCTTATCCGAATAAATTCTTATCTAGATAAATTGTTATTCTATTGGATATTTATTCGATAATGACGAATCAAATTTCATCCCTTTCATCCTTTATCTTATTCGTCCTCCAAATAAAATTTTGCTGAATTTTTATTTATACTATGTTACACATGGTTGCGTAACAACAAATTTAGACATCCGAAACTCTGATAATCGAGGTTTTACTCTATTTATTATACTTTATTAGCGTGCCTTCAGACTCTTGTTGAGACGCTGCAATGTTTGAAAATAAGTTACGAAAATAGATGAAAAAAGACATGGCTTACAGATCTCTGATCTCTCGATTACATTTTCGGACGTCACCACAGATTATGTTGTACTACCAAGTGTGATGATAATCGATTTGCAGTTTGAACGGGGTTACGCGTGTGTTGCGTATAGATTGCTGCACTAGCAAGTACATGCGCACTGGACGCCTTGATCCTGTAGAATCTACAGTGTAGATACCTCGCATCGACAACAAAGCGAAATTTTGTGTTTAATTTTGAAAAATTAGATCGATCAGTAAGTAGGCTGTTAGGAGTCCTTCGTTAGAAATAAATTTAATATGCGCTTAGCACTTTGATTACAAACAGAAAATTACTTACCGAAGCTGTTTTATTAGTAGACTGCGGACTTTAAAACAAGATAAAAATTCTTCGCATTAATTGCTACATACACATTTGTTTCTGCTTTTAATAACTTTAACGAGTAGAACGTAATGCAATAGTTTCAAATTTCTTAAGTGCTACTACTGTTTTTCATATAATCTATCCTTTTTCTTATAAATGCATCAAATCCGCAGTCCTCGCTTCATAGCTCTTGTATTATGTTTCAAGAAATTGTCAATATAATTTCAATAAAATGACATTCATACCTTCATATCTGTTTCTTTTGTATTTATTCACAATATTGTGAACAAGATATTGTAATACCGATCAATAATAGAAAATACATTTACAGACAACCCTTGAATAACGGGATACTCGAATTGTGCAACTCGGTTAAAAATCATCGAATAACACGCTACACCAATTGCACAGTATCCAAAATTTCCTTCAAAACAATTCTAAGAGTTGCCAGTAACCGTATTAATCGAGGGTTGCTAGTGTACGTATTCTAACATTTATGTTCTCTGCAATAAAAGAACAACTGGCTCTAATGAAACAAATGATTTCAAAGGTTATCAAAGACCGATAACTTGAATTTAAGCAAATCATCAATATATTTGATAAATAAATAATAAATAGCTGAACATATAAGTTAACAATTGCGTCTATAAAGAAAGTATATTAAGCAAAACTGAAATCATTCCGATAGGAAAATATGAATAAAAAGTTAGTAATAGGGGGGCAGGATATCTACCCTTCGTCAAATTTATTGAAGCATATATGTTACAAGAACTGTTGTAACCCCACATCATTTTCATACAAAATTATTTATTGTAAGTGAGAATAAAATTAAACAATAAGATACAAAAGAATTGGTAATCATGTATGCGTGTGTGTGTGTGTGCATCTTTCTAATTGTTGCTTTTCTATGCGAAACTATCGTTTGCGTTCAACCTATTTAATTCTGTAAATAAATTAAACCTATAAATGTGCAGATACCGGAAAAGTTTCGTGTGGTTTCCTGTTCAGGATTACCTTAAATGGAATCTCTCTTATTTGTTCACAAACTCAATGTACAAAATTGATGCCCACACAAGGTTTTATATATGTAATTGGTACATTGAACGTATTTCTTATTTGTATCTATCTACGATTACAATTTCGTGCTTTCCCTATTTGTCAACTTCAACTAGAAAACGCAATTTCATTCGATTTTCATAAAATCTTGTCGCTGGATTTGCTAAATACGAGTGTATACATATTGCACGATAAAACGCAACCTCAAGTTGATGGTCAAATTGGTAACAAGATAGACGACGTTACACAGGAAGTTCCACCACATCCTCATAACACTCCGAACTTATGTCTTTGCAATTATCGCTTATTTTTGTCTGCATTCGACTGTTTCGCAAATGAACGTTTTTAAAAACGAAGTCAAGTTCAAACTTAAAGAAGGCAATTTTTTTATATCAATGGAATGCACGAACTTCGTTAAATAAAATTACGTTTCAGAAATGTGTACCGGGTACATGATAGTCTGCAAATCAAAATCGCTATTAACAAACAATGTTATTTCACTATCCAGTTTCTGACAATTAATTGAAATATTCTCACGTTTCATTAAGTTCCACAGAAAAGACTGAAGTGTCTATAGACAGAGAGCTCGAAGAAAGTACGTCGATAAACATTAACGAATAAAATTAGAATTGATCTCAAGCACGCTCGGTTATATTTTTGTAAAGAAGACCCGGCCCTTCGAGTGCGAATAAAGAGCACCAATCTTTAATAAAGTGTCGAGTAACGTGTCGTCAAAAATGACAGATATTTCTTTAACTAGATTACGTTACAATACAATAGAAACAATGTTGCATCTGTTTTAGAAGTCGCTCGAGCCAAAATCGTTACCGTGGATACCGTAGAATTTGAATATATTTCAAGATCTACTTATCTTCGGGACTATCTTGACAATGATACCAATTCTAGGACGTGGATTAGAAATTCACTTTGTCACTTGCCAAAAATGATGCGGTGAACTGATGTTATCTACGTTCTTTGTGTAATTTAGCAAAACACTAGGCCAAATTACGTCGTTGTCGCCCATGATCGGGGACTGTCTCACTTTTCTGGACGCTCTTCGGGTTCGCCAGCTGTCGAGGCAGTTCTTGGCTTCGTCATTCTTTCGCGTCTCCTCGGCAGCGTCCTCGTCCTTGGTACCGTAGCCCAAAAGCGGCTGCTGGTTCTTCAGATTCGCGTTTTCCACGAACTTCGTGCTCTCCGTGCAGTTATTATTGCTCTCTTCATTGACCTCGAGGACCGTTGGATTATTCTCTTCGTCGACCGCCGGACCGTCGCCGATGACGGTGTCGTCGTTCAAATCGAGTTTCGTCAGATCGACGTTGGTCCAAGTAACCGAATCAAATTCGACCTGCTCTTGAACGGAAGCTGTCGTGGTAGCGAAGATGTTCTTGATGTTCTCGCTGGTGAGTTCGTCCTCGAGTAACTGATTAGCTATGAAATCTGACACAGACTTCACGTCCCACTCCACGAGCTCCTCGCTGCTGACGGAGATCCTGTCCTCTTGTTCGTTCTTCGTCTCCTCGTTGAGGTCCTTCTTGCTGTTCTTGATATCGCCGATAGTCTTGAAGTAGATGCTGTGGTCGTACCGGTACGTCTCCAAACAGTTGCTGTCCAGGTGGCTGTTCGATTGGTAGTTGAACGTGCCGCAGCAGTTGATCTTGGTCTCCTCCGGGCGGGACTTTCGCCGGGACTTTTTGAACGTGTGGAACCGCGGGCTCCAGGACATGTCTTCGATGATCAGCTTGTTCGAGGATATACTCCAGCGAGGCTCCTGGCCAGTCTGCATGGTCATCCGTCCCCGGGACAGTCTTTGAGACCGCAAACGATTATAGCCCCTCGCGTACGCCGCCCATCTCTCGATCCTCTGCAAAACGTACTCCGTTTCCTCGTTCCACCATTCGGTTAGACCTTTCTGCAGCATAGCGCCGACGTCCTCCGTCATCGCTGCCAACGGCGACGGTAGCCGTGGCTCCGACATGCGAACTGCCGGACTCCGGCAGCTCACTTCGGAATCCGACAGGAACCGACCGAACGTCTCAGACCAATTGAATTCTCGAAGGAAACATCGCTACGATTTATAGGATTCCTTCGAAGCACTGCAAAGACCGAAGCCATCGCGGGAACTGTCGTAATCCCTGACCGTGACCTCGTCCGTACGAACGTTAAATTCGGTTTGTCGCGTAACCTATTGCAGTTCCATCGGCATTGATTGCAACGACTGTGCCAGGCGAGAAGCTCCGTGAAAAACCGCCCGCTTAGCCGATATGAATAGCGATCGCGAGCGGATCAATGAATGCAAAAACAGATTATTAATTATACCCGTTTACCGCAAAAGCTTCTGAATGAATGAGGCGTCTCTTGTCTTGCGAAATTAATATACGGCGATGCGAAGAAATGGCGTTTCCGTGATCAGATATTTCGTGCATCGACGAAGATAAAGAGTTCATTGATTATTGTTATTGAAATGTTCAAATATCTTTGAATAAATTCATTTGTCATTCTCACCATAGTAAGGACGTGTCGCATAATCGATATAATCATACAGGAAGATTTTTCCGCGTTTTGCGTAATGCAAGCGTAACAAACATTGCGCTGTTATGCACAAAATGGCTTACAGAAATTCTGAATTTATTAAACGGAATTGTTGACATTCGATTAAAAATCAATGAAATACAGTAACATGAATTTCAACTAGACAGGATGTCCCAGTGTCGATGGTACAAGCGAGCAGGGAATGAATCTACATGAAAAAAGCAAATTGAAAATAAGGAATAAAATTTTTAATTCGAGGCTTCGTTGTCGAGAAAATCGATTTTGAATACTCAACGAGCACGTGTACACGTGACTATGATTTAGATTTCGATAAAAGTCACCTATAAATACTACTAACATCATTAGCATCGACACGATATGCTA
>CM052153.1:11993702-12026457 GCA_028455555.1 Augochlorella aurata
ATATATATATATGTATATATATGTATGTATATAAATGTATGTATGTATATATCAATAGCTTCTGTTACTGATCTTTTTTACAAGATATTTTTGGGATAATTGGCGCTTTTGATCACTGATTGAAAAGTAATTTGCATGAAAGTAGCAGTCGGTTATTTCTGAACGGAGGCGTCTTGTAAGTCTATGAAGTGGTCGCGATAGACAAAGAAAGGTGAAGATAAGACGAGGTAATACGGTTACTCGAGCTGCCAATCGTCGATTACCATCGTGGAATATTGAGCATTCATCAGCGGAGGCGTCTACGGCGAAGCAAATTGTTTATCAGGCCGGAGCTACGTGAATTAAAATTCAAAGAGCTCAACGTTCCTCCGAGGTTCCGGGGATGATGGAGTTCACGTATAAAAAGCGATGTCGAAACTGTGGACGGTGCATTCTTCCACCTATTTCAGATCCTCCACCATACAGGTGAACAGCGTTCTCTCCGTATTTAGTGTGGTTTCATTTCGTTTTTAATTGAACAACTATATTCGATTAATTTGTTCTCTATTCTCGGACAATGATCGTTAGTTAACGAATTAATCCTCTGTAGTTGGAGAATTTTTCTCGGATCAGCTGCCAAGAATTAGAACGTGTATTTATTCGTGTATTAAGTGGCAATTAACGCTTCGAATAAAGTAACAAATTATACAACGGTGGAAATAATTACAGTATTTATGTGAAACAAAATTTTTAATTCGGAAAGTGTCGCAATTATCAGCAGTCTTGACGTGCCAAACAGTTAATATTATTTATGCTTTATCTACCGGCAGTTTGATATTAGGCGTCTCAATGATTGATGTTGTATGAGAAGTAACAATTATTCTAAAACAAATGAGTAGATTACAATATTTCGTAGTTCGTCGTTACTGAAAAATTTATTGAAAAATCTCCGACTATGAATCAATTTCGAAAAATCATTACATAATTGTCGATAGATAATGTGTTGTGTTGTAGTACAGTAGATTATTAATTAAGAAGATACTACGCTTCGTACGAATTATTTTTATAAATGGTCATATTAATCATTTTCATTCGAAGTCTTAATGAATTATCCTCATCATTAACAAAGAATTTTTTCTTATCTTTCAGATATGAATTTAACCTTTGCATTCTTTTGCGTAATGGCAGTCGTCTGGTTATGTTCTGGAAAATGCGATGCCGCTCCTGAACTCGCCAATAATATTTATCGGAAATTTCGAAGTCGCCCTTTAATTCGAGGGTAATTATGGGATTTATTCAGTTTACGTTATTAAATATATTATTTTGTTGCTTATAATTTTCCTTGTTCTTTCTACTTCTACATTTCTCATCATTCTCATTTCTATCAAATTCTTTTAACATAAAGAAATAATTAAGGAAACAATTAATTTTGATCGAAATAATTTTATATCAAACCTGTGGTGTACAATAAAATGTTAATACGTTTGCACTTTATATTGTTTGATTTTATTATTGCATAAAAAAATGTTTTAACTATTTCGCTAATTCTTATCTAGATATTTACATTCTTAAGTCACAACTCAGATTACGATTATTAACGTTGTAATATCATTCGTGTAATTGTCACGAATCCAAGTGAATTCGTTTCAATAATTCTTATATTATATATATTTGGAAAAACGCCGCAAGTAATAAATTAATGCATTAATTCGAGTGAATAAATTATGCAATTTGACACACTACTAATACGAAGTGATCAGATCTTTAAGAAAATCCGTTACTTGCAGCTACAGAATCATTGTTGTAAAAAATCTAATACACGTTGAACTAACGTAATAAATTATAATTGAAACAATTTTATATTCATTTTAGGAGGTTTTAAAGATGTTCAGTAGTTTATTTCTTCTTTTAATTATTTTAATCAGTCGACGATAATGTAACATAGTAACATTGAAATAGTGTTTTCTTCGTTTCGCATTTAATCATTAATGAAGTTGATAAAACTGTTTATCATTATCTATCTTTATTAACGAAGGATAGATAAAGATTGGAAATTAGATGCACTGCCATTTTTGCGTCAAACCTTGTTTTTTATCGTCTACACAAATCTTCTAAAAATATGTTATCGGTATAAAAAGCGCAGTTTTGTTTATCTACAATATTTGGCGCACCGCTTTTGAAGAACTTCAACTTCGTGAGATTTCATTCTTTTATGCGTTCAGATAAAAATAAAATTTTCTTCGCATATTCTTTATTTTATTTTACACATAATTCCATATTCATGGATGCATAAAAGCTTGCTATACATGGAACGAATTAATAGTGAAATCTAAAGTGAGTTACTAATAAAGGGTTCTTACACGCATTTGATGAATTGTGTCACGATTTAACAATTAATAATTTTACACACGTAACTATATCGATTTTACTAGCAGTGTTTATAATAATATTTTTTATTGAATACCATTTATTTACAGATATACCGTGGAAAATCCTTTCGGCGAAGGATTCGATGATTACGGACACATGAGATTTGGAAAGCGAGAACAATTCGATGATTATGGTCACATGCGATTCGGAAGGCGTCACGAATGAATAGTTATGACAATTACCGATTATAGATGTAATTCTGTAGTGATGTTTCACTGTTGTTGCTATAAGAGTCACTTTATTTAGACTCTAGACAAAATATATTTTACATCCCAGACTTGCATTTCGTTAATTTATCCCCTGCTACATTTACAATTTATTCGAGCATGCTGAGACGTTGATTTATAAATCATGTCACACGACCTTGTAGCTACATTGCAGATTTTATGTGTTCATGACAAAAATGAGTAGGTTGGTTTATTAAAGTAGGAATATTAACATCTTTTTAATGTATTATTAATTCATTGATTTATTTATTTATCCTTTAAACTAGGCGGTTAATTTTCAACTGAACGGAATTATTAAATGAAAAGAGAAATTTTTATTTGGTTACCGTTCACGGAATTGATGTAGCATATTTTTATCCAAAATGTTACTCGATAAATTATAATCAATAAAATCGTCATGAGAAAAATTGAGATTTAATGTTATATTTATTTCTAAAAAAATTAGTCCTCTAAAATCTTAACGCTCTCATTTGTTTTCAGTGCAATCGCAAATAACCATTACTAATTTCTTGTTTTCTATGCCACATGCAATTGTTCAAAATAGTTCATTTAAGCTGGCTCGCAACAAGAATTTACTTCTTCAACTTTGCATAAATTGTATATTTAGCAAAGCTAACTTACGTGACATTCTACGCTTCTAAATTATTTTCAGTTGGCGATAATGGCGTATCAACGTATCATTATTATAGTTACTAATGAAATAATGGGAAATAAAGCTAAACCCTTTCTCTTTCATCACTTTATTCTTAAACCGAATATTTTAAATCGCACACAGTGTCGAATTGTTTAAGCAGAATAACATTGTCGAAATGTCATTTAGAGCGATTGGACCAATTTTCTTCGGTAATTCATAGTCTTGTAATAGTTTCTCTACCGGCAGTTGCTAATATTTAAAAAAAAACAAAGTTAAATAATTGAAAAATTTCTTGATAAACTGTTCGATAACTATACCATGTTCTCAGGAATAATATCATTCCCAAAGATTCTCTCGGAATCATTGTTTAGAAGTAAATTGTTCAGTTTATTTCAGTTACAGCATTGTTGTTATTAAACAAACATGTTAACAAGCTTCCGGTAGTTGAAACGTTGAAATATCACGGAAAACTAGCACATAACTATTCCTGTTCCGGGTCAGCTTCACAAGTAGGCCCTTCGGGTGAACTTTTCGCAGCCGTGAATTCACCCAATCTATGTCTTTTCGACTTCAAGTCCGCTATTTTATGATGAAGCTCCATGTCGTCGTCTAAAAAGGTATAATAGCCGTCCCGTTTCTCTAAGTCTCGAAGAGCATAACCGATTGTCCGTCGATTTAAAAGCCACGGGACCGACGGCGGCGGTGGTGGCGGAGGCTTCCGTCTTGCAGGGTAGGGTAGTCTATAGTGAAGTTCTTGCGTCGTCCTGTAATCCATAGTGCGCGCAGCTTCAGGGTCGAACAATGCTTCCGAAACGGACGTAAGCTTTTTTTCCTCGGTCCTATCAACGAATACGTTGTCGCTGTTAATTTACGGCAAGTGCGAGTTTTTTAAATGCTAAAAAAATTATAAATTAACAAAGTCAAACAGCGGTTTTCTTTTCTTTTTATAGTGAACAATCTTTTAGTTCTCTCTTGATTCGAATTCTTATAAAACGAAAATGGTGTTTCCTTAACACGTTCAGCGCCACGTCACTCAAATATGGGTGACGCTAGTTTTTAAACAATTTTGAAAATTCATTTTCATTTTAATATATCCGAACAAACTAAATTTGACAAGGACGTTTCGGATGCGAAAGAGTTCTAAATTTCACTCCCTATGATCAATTTTAACTTTCTAATTTCGCTTTAATTAATTAAATTGCTTTGATTTTGTGAAAATTTTAGTGGTCGATTGTGGGCGGCGAACGTGTTAATAAACATCGGCTTAGGTACTCTGTTAGCCGAGAAACAAAATTTCGAAAAGACACGACTCTCAGTGATTCGGAACCAAAACTTGGATGTTGACTCGACATTTTGTCAGACTTGTCAATATCGCTCTGTTATAATATAAGCTGCATTTGGACACCAGCCTAAAAGAACGGAGAATAGATCATCGATACATACACCTCCGATGCGAGTGCCTTCATATTGAGTAGCCTTCGTTGAGGAATAATGGGCGCATACAGATGCTTAAGTTCAATCTGGGACATCATTGCTTGCGTTTCTGAAATTCCGGTGGTCGAATCATCCGGGCCTAGTCGTAGATACGTTGATTTGTATAGACTTCCGTCCGGTGGAAAAATGTGTTTATTGTCCCTGGGTTCTGCTAACATGGGCATTTGCCTGCAAAAATGTAGTTTCAGCATTCTTCTAATTCTTAATTTGAAGTATAACATTAATTAACCGTATCAAAGGATAAGTTTGTTCTGCATCTGTTTTTATACTACAACATTCTTCACATTTATAACTGTTTTGTATAGTATTACTATTAAGGACAAAATTTTGCCTATCTCCATTGTCGCGTTCATTAAAATAAATCCTTTAAACAATAATTTATAATAGTTATAGATAAAACATTAATAAGTCATTTTTATAATTCCAGCTACGGTATTATCATTGTATTATATCTTATTATTTATTTCATCACTTATTTCATGTACGTATACTTACGGTAGCATGACCAATATATAGCGTTGTACACAAATTAAAACTTAAACAGTACTTTTCGTTTTTCTGCGTATTGCTTATTTATTATTAAGCGATTATTTATTACTGTGTATCCTCGAAGAAAGATGGGTTTTGACGCACAGTGGTTACTACGTTAACACGTTGCGGGGTGTAGTAATCAGCGCGTGTTGCTACGCAAAACAAGGCGAGAATTTCATCCCCCTCAAGCACAATAGTAATCGAAGAACAAGTATTCAATAGTTTAGAGTAATATTTTAAAAAATATCCGTTGCAATATTTTTCGTAGATATTGTAATTTTTGTGACACAGTTTCTTCGATTATATTTGTTTATATTTTGTACTTATCTATTATACATTATATTATAAGTTAAATATTTAATTTAATTAAATATTATTAAGTACAGGCTTACCAATCATGAATTTTTACTTTTTCATTATACGTAGCAGGAACGTGAAAAATAATTGGTTCCAGTACTCTTTCTTCATCCGGACATGTTGGAAATACAGTCTGTAATATAAGTATAATTTGGTGAAAACATAATGCAACTGTATAATTTTTTCGATTTACTGTCTCGTCGAATTTACAAAGCGAAAATTACACGAACTTACACTTATCGGTGGTTTCTTGAGCGCTGACATTTTGCCTCCTTCTGTTTCTAATAGAAACTAATTGATAACACTTAAATCATTGATACTTATCAAAATGACATAACGTCACGATAGAAAAACCATTAAAAACGAGAACATTCTGAACGTAGCATTAAACAATATCGATATCGTTCCACGGGGTATTCATTTTTATTATTACTTCACATGTTCGCATCTAATCACGACTACTTAAAGTCGATCGACACTGCATAATTGCGTATTATTAATAAGAAACATTATTAAAATCTACGTAATACGTTCAGAATAATTTCGATATGACACCCACGAATAGTGTCGATATGACACACGCGTCGCTGAAAGAGATTATATCGCGAAAATGTAGGAAAGTGGTTTTACCTATGGAACCGTATGATGAAGAAGAAGAAGAGGAAGCGGAAGCAACTGGGGAAGATGTATTTGGAGGAATGGAAGAAGAATTGCCTCTTCAGGACATTCTGGCAGATAAACGTCGCAAATACAGTGTTAAGGAAGAATTCATGTACCTTCTGTACAATGACCTGTTGCAATATTTTACGAAAAGGTAGTTGTTATTGTTTTCACTCTTCCCCTCTACATTAAATTCAGCATTGGTTTTCGAAATCACAAATTCGAGTGAAGAACTTTCGCAGATATAAACATACGTAATTTCACTATTTTATAAACTAATTATATAGGATTATAGTAAAATTAGCCGAGGCGATTACTATATTGCATTTTCCTTAATTTAACGAATGTCGAAGAAAGTAATAGTTTACACGTGCAGCAATTAATGAGATATTTATTTCATCATCCGTGAGCATTGTTAAATCATTTCTGGGTATTGTCAACATATTTATTTGTCCATGATTTTTTAAATATTAGTAGGTATAAAACATTATTGTTCCAATGAAGTTGTAGAATAAAACTGAATGAATATCAACCGAGTATGTTTCGTGCTATTATTTTGGAGGATCGCACGAGGACTAACGAATTAAATGAAATAACTAAAGTGTTCCATTAATTATGATCCTGTCGTTCATCACAGTTGGGAAGGAACAGTGTTGAGGAAAAAATTGAGAAAGAAGTTCAGTGAAGATCTTCAGAAGGAGTTCGACGAAAACGAGGATTCCGAAAATAAAGAAGGTTATGACAGTTCTAAAGAATTTAAAAGAAACGATAGTTATAACAGTTATGGATCTGAAATGATCCTCAAGCCACCTTGGAAATTAATTTTGCCGGACGAGTTCGCGAATATAACATTTATTAATGGCAACACATACAGCGGTCGTATTAGTAGAAAAATGATGGAAGGCGAGGGACTGTACAAATGGGCTAACGGCACTCATTACAAAGTAATTACTTTTAGCTTTTTATTAGATACACCGAAAACCAATCATTCAGAATATTTATCACTTCTCTTCAATAAACACCCTTTGATTTTCTTAAAAATAAACACCAAATAATCAAATTAACGAGCTCATTGACACGGCAATGAACACTTACATTAGTTATTTCTATTGTTAATTCTAAGCCTACCAAGTACCCAGTTTTTCATTTTACAATTATCGAAATTATAAGAACATTTGCGTTGGGAATGATTAGAAAATAGATTTCATCATTCAAGTACATATATTATAAATAATCATATTATCTATTACTATGATCACTAAATACTGTCAACATAAAATATACTAAAACAGAGTAGAAAATTTTGTATGGAGAAATTGAAGACTAAACAATTTTTGTAATGTTTAATACACGGAAAAATAACGATTAAATAGTGTCCGTAGGGAGAATTTCAACAAAACCAGATGCATGGAACAGGCTTATTACAGTGGCATAATAATTGTTGGTACAAAGGTGATTTCGAGAACTGTTATCAACATGGTAAAGGACTGTATGTAGATAGTGAGAATCGTTTTATGTACACTGGCCAGTGGCTGAAGGGCCGCAGACACGGAAAAGGGTTAGTACTGATATTATATTGTCTGTATGTGAAATAAATATTGACTGTAACTTATTCGGCATTCCAGAATAGTATCTTTGTATTCGTGGAATTTCAATCGTTGAAATAATTATTTACATTTGTTTTAAATATCAGTTGCATTTTAGTTTTCGTACGCCTCTTATAATTAATATACATACAATTAGTCGACTAAACAATTCCGATGAGATTTCTACACCCTCTTTTAAGGCAACTTTGGAGATTATTACTAATTTTACAAGCGTTCGTCTTAATTAACTATTACGTAAAGCAATTTCAGGAATGTTGATGCAGCGGAACATTAATTTTAAAAAATCAGATCGGCATATATTTGAGTGTCTTTTATTAGGAAATTGCAGTGGGTAAAGAATAGTTTGAAGGTACAGAAATGTTCAGGAGTCTCTACTGTACTTATACAATGCAATAAGGTTTATTTATTGTTAAAACCAAGAAGAACAAATGATTCTTGCCGCATTCGGCATAAGGTGCAATGTAAAATCCGGCAAGAATCATTTGCTCTCCAAAATATAAAAATACCACCATTGCGTTAGTAACAAAACGCACAAACTGTTCGTCGAAATTATCCAGAGATGATAGCTTTGAGGGTTTACGATATGAATACAGATAATACCACTAGGTTAAATCCTTCAGAAAATCTAAATTTAGCGCAATGGCAAATCACTCAAGCTGATAGACAAATACCAACTGTGGATAACTTTTAGAAACGTCAGATGTCGCTACTAAGCATATTTTATATTGTACTTTATGGAATTCTTCTATTATTTTTTATTTTGAATAGTAAACGAACTTTTTGGGTAATATGGGTGCACTGAACGTTTCCGTACTCTCAGCATATATTTTTACGCCAACATCGACACATATGCCATTTTACAAACACACATCCTGTTCATCGCTAACTTGGCAAAAATCATCTGTAGCTATTATAAATATTTAATATTCTTTATATTGGCCAGAATAAATAGTTTTTTCTGACATGATATGAATGTCAAAAATCATGTTGGATATTTTTGTACACTCAAAAAATATTTTTAGACCCTCAATTACCGTATTTTTACCTATTTTTCATGTACCAATTTTTATTGTAAAAATATTTGGCCACAAAAACTCGGTATCAGCTGTAATTATGAGAATCTGCCACCCTGTACAATTAAATTTAAAGGCCTGAATGTTATTTAACAAGTATTTCCATTAACAAGTAAGTTTATATACTGTAAGAGGGCACTCTAAATTTTTAAAAAGAAATCGCACCTTTCAGAAAGAACAGAATTCGATCTTTTATTTAGCAAAAATGAAAATTTAAAAACATATCATAGCTAACAAATTTTATTTGAAAAATTTGCGTTTACAAGAGCTTATCGGTACTTTATGATCTCATAAACGTAAATTTTATAAACGTTTTAAATTACCTTAATAGGTATCTCCATACACATAGTTGATTAAAACACCAATATTGGAATGCTTCTTATTAGAATTGATAATGCAGGTAATCCGATATCTCTATAACAAAATTAAAATACAAATTTACCGCGATAGTTATGCCCGTTACCAAGATAACAGTTCATACGACGGTGATTGGGTAACGGATAGAATGTGCGGATTAGGATTACGAATTTACCCGGATGGGTCTCGTTATATGGGTCAATGGAAATATGGTCTTCGCCAGGGTTCTGGAACCATGGTTTGGGCTAATGGAGATGTTTACCGTGGAGAATGGAAACGCGGTTCAATGAATGGGTTAGTTAAGTCATATTATTCTTCTATATAAGAATAAAAACTTTTAATTACTACTAATTATCTGTTTGTCCGATTATACTTGCGATAATTAATCCACAAAAATGTATATTTATGTATATATCCACTATGTAGTAATAATATTTTAGAGGACTTTTACATTTATAAATCAGCTCGCAAAAAAGGAAATTTTTACAAACGTTCATTGTAGATCGTACAATTGAAGGGTTTACACCAATAAAGCGACAGCTCCACTTATGACCTAATTTTCCATGTACGTCATAGATAAAATAAATAGATAAATAAAGTATACTCTCTTTTTAAATCTCCTCGATAGTTATTATTAGACTGCGGATTTTTATGCGAAATAAAAATTTATTCATTATGATCCTAATAACTTGAGAAAGATGTGAAGACATTTTAAAATGTTTTCTAATATTTTTCCGATATTTAAGTTATAGTCATCGGAACAGTAAGAAAGGTACAGAGTCGCATTCACTGAGAAAGTTTATACGAATAATAATTATTATTATACAAATAATAATTGATCATATGCTCGAAACAGTACTTAATTTTGAATTACTTTCCGTTGTATTATTCAAATTATTGAAAAATGTAGTTGCCTCTAAAATGATTTAAAGTCCTATAGAGTTAAATGTTCAATAAAATTCAACGAGATCTATGTACTTTACAAAGTAAGAATTGATTTCTACATATATTACAAAACATTGCAATTTTTACAGTTATGGAGTGTTCGTATGGAACGCATTTTTTAACAAAACATTTACGTGGCCTCAGGAAACTTCGTACGAAGGTTGTTGGCATAATGGAAAGCGCCATGGCAAGGGTAACTTTTCTCAATAATCTTCAATTATATAATAATTGATCCGAGCAGTATTACCGGAATTGTTATTATAGGACAGATCAAATTTAACACAATTGGGGGTGCTAAATATTCGGGGTATTGGAAGAATAACAAAAAACATGGCCCTGGAGTCATAATAGGTAATGTACACACTAGAAGAGAGATGTAAAAATATCCTTTTAGATGTAAAAATAAATGGACAGCACGAATCGAAGTCTTTTGTTATACGGTGACGCTGAAATATTTAATATCGTTATTACAATTTATTGTTTAATTGAACAGAACAATCATGGCGGACATAAATTGTGAGAATAAAATAGAGAAAAAGAAAACCAGACAGAATACAGATATTTGTAGAGATCTCTAATCGATGCTCTATTTTGATCTCGTAATGCAGTAGAGACTCCGTTATCCGAACATTTATATTTAGAATATTCTGGTATTCAAACCTTCTACTATCTCATCATTATATTATTTACATGCATTATCGCCTAATAGAAAACTTGAATAATATGTTTAGATAATAGAATGTTTTAATGTCAATATATTACAAATATATACCTTCGGGTAGGAGAGCCTCTACTGTAATCTCAACTGCAATTCCTTATTATAATCCTAATATCGAATCCGTTACCCGAAGACTTAATCTTTTGGCTCGGTTTAAAGGGAACAATGGAGACAAGATAGAAGCCGATCCATTATTTCAAAATGATATTTTGATTTCGTCGGACATCGCGTGCATTCAAGATCAGTCAGCATCCGATGGTGCGGATCGACGTGTGCCTCTTACAAAGGAATCTAAATCTTCGTAAGGAATTCATTTTAAATATGATTTTAATAAGAATAATTATGCTTGTAAGAAGAAGCTCCGATCATCTAAGGACAAAATGGCGTAGATACACAAGTCATAATAATAGTTAGATAAACTAAAAACTGGTATTTATTTTTAGTATAACTTCGTATCTGTGTAATAAATATTATCTTCACAGATTTGTCGAAATGGCAACTAAATTAAGGATAACTCCTATAACCCCAGTTTTAAGACCAGAACAATTTCCATCTTTATCCTATTATATCGCGCGGTTACTGGACCCTAAAAGCTTAGAAGATTCTTTAATACGTTCAGTTCCATCGGGAAAATGTTACGTTTGTGACGATCGATCTTGCTCCTGTCTAACATCATCATCCTCTGGTTACTTATTTATAATTTATCTTGCTAGCATATAACACTAATTATCTTTTGTGTTCAAAGCATTACAAATAATTCGACTAGAAGAACGTTTCTCCTGAATTAGAATCAATACTGCTATGCATTACTTGTTCGTGAAACAATTTGAACATTTTAATTATTTTCAAGCGAGATCTTTTGTTTTAAAGATTCATTATCGGTACAACTTTCCAAATCTCAAATGAATATTTAGAAAAATTATATCGTATTCTAAATTTGCTTGCATTTTTACTGATCTTTCTGCACAGGTATAACTGAAAGCGAAGAACAGATTGATACTACAAAAGAAATGGAGGATTCTATTCAATCTGAACGAGAGTACGAAGAACGTTGGACATACAATTGTCTGACGATGCACATGTTGCGTTTGCGAGAAATTTATGCGAATTTCGCGAAATTATTTTCAATCTCGCCTCCAGACTGTAATCTTGTTATGTACAGAATGTGTTTGTGGCAATTCTGGCGAGATTGTAAAGTTCATGAAAAAGGTTTAAGTTTGATAGAAATCGATAATTATATCGGTAAATCGTATATTAATTATTACAGATTAATTAAGCATTTAAATGTTGTTGTGTGTTACTCGTGTGAAATTAATGAAATATAAAATGTGCTAATTATTTTGTTGTGAATATATCGATCGTTGCAGCAAAAAATGAGTCCACTATTGTGAAAGATCCTCATGATCCATTCGAAAAGATCGAAATATGGCAATTTCTGCATTCACTGCTAGAAGTTTCGTGGCATTTGTATGGTAAATCCGATAATTCAGAAAACCATCCAGAAATAAATGGAAAGCTAGCCGGTAGTTTGCATAAATTTTTGAAAAACGACGTCTATCCGAACGTTGAAAATCACACAGGTATCTAAGAAACAGTTAATAATAACGCTGCTATTGGTATATTAATCAATTCTTTCGTATCAGGTAGTTTGTGTCTTGAGTACACAAATTTGTTACCTATGAGTTCCGTATTCAAGTTGAACCAAAGCATCGGATATCCATGTTCAGCAAAAGATCTTCTTCGAGCTACGTGTATACCAAAAGGTATAAATTATGTCTTAATCCGATTATGCAAACTTTGAGTTATATATAGGCATAAAATTGATTGATCGTGGAAAAATTGGCATCTGTTTTACACTTACGTTCTAATAGAACAAACGTCTTATCTAACAATAAATTTTCAAATTCAAGTGAAAATCAATGAAATTATGCATGCTATAAAACAGGACTCATTATTATTCATTATTTATTTGTACCACTATTAACTATTCTTTGAGACAATATTCTGCTTGCAAAACCCGTGACTTTAGATTGTCCTAACAAATTTTAAACTAAAAAATTTTGAAATTGGAACGATGATAATATCAGAAGGATTTTTAAATTTGTTTATGTAGCTAAATAAATAAATAAGTATTTTTGTAGTTCCTACGTCTTACAATCGATGTCTAAAAATTTTACATAAAATTCCATATTCTGATCATAACGATTTCAATCGTCTGTACATTTTAATTTTTAGTAGTTAAATATACAAGATAACGATTGCAAAGTATAAAACGGACAAATGCAATCATTACTTTGCATTAATCTAATATTTTATGTCTTATGGTATAATAGATTTTTAAATAAAATAGTTTACCATACTGTTACTTATGTTCTGAGCTGTTTATTCAAAAACCATAAATATTTAATTTAACAGGTTAATAATATATTCGAAAAATGAATATATACAGTTGGGTAAATCAAACGAGGTGCAAAATTTTAAAATGGATTATTTATATTATATGTTACTGAACAGTTATACTCGAAGTATGCATGCGGCGTCTGATAATTTCTTAGGACCTAATTACTAAAATGATATTTTTATATTAAAATCCATAAATAATGTAGGTACAGAGTATTCGCAGCCTTCTTCGGTGCATGACAAAATGACGAAACACCTTCCGAATGGAGTTAACGCTATAACGATAGGTGATAGAATGAGTTACCTATTAAAAGTCAATGATATCTTCACGTTACCGCATCAGAAAACCAGTACATTAAAACACTATGGAAGTAACCAGAGTACGCATTACATTTTCATTATTATTGTATCTTAGAAAGAAAGAATCAGAGATGTATACTTCAGATATACCATTGAAAACGAGAAAGAGATAATTTTTTGCTAAAACTAACGTAAAATCAAACTTTGTTACGCAACATTCCAGAAACATCAACATAACTTAATAACTCAGGATAATCTGAACTATTCTTTAAGTGTTGCTCCGAATTTTTGGTATCTTGACAAAGATAAACTACACGGCCATTCAGAGATGGCAGCTCTGAAAGTACCACACATTCAAACAATTCCTTAAAGACTAGTTTATAAATACAGATTTTTGTAAATTATAATAGTACTGAATGTACATAAATAATTATTATAGTTTTAATAAATAAATAAGGCGCATAAAACCATTTATGTATTACACTATTGTTAACACATGGATTTGTATTCTTTATTCTATGTCTATTTGTGTACAATATATTATCGAAAAAGAACAATTTAAATACATTTGAAAAGATTTGAATTTATATTTGATTGTACAGCGAATACATCGCCACCGTTTATGTACCGAATTGATAGAACATTTATTACTTTTCTTCATTAATAGCTGAGGGACTATTAATCTTTAAAGAATTAAGAGCTACGAAGATGTTTGAAATTATAGCGTCGGTATGCTCCGGTGTAAAAGACCCTAATAACGGTATCATCATCAACATGGATTACGAGGTATAATTTTATACCAGCGTTTTTTCAAATCAAACAAGTATTTCTGTCTCACTTTTCAAATTCCCTCATTTTCATTTACTATTCTGTTTTTAAGTGTGTTATTGTTTAAAATAACAACAATATAATGTATATAACCATTTGCAGTTAAATATATTTGGAAACGCAGAAAAATTATCAATGACATAAATAAAAATTTAAATAAAAATCATAAATTATAAAAAAAAACTGATTCCCATTCATTTTTTGAATTACACAAATATTTGAATAAATAAATTTATGTTAGTATAACTTATTAATAAATTGATGATATAAAAATTAAGACATAAATAATCATTCTCTTTTTGTAACATATTGTTTAAAACGAAAAACAATACAGAAATTGCAATATGAAAATTACTTGTTACAGATATCGTTCCTGGAATTTTATGAAATCATATTAGAGGCAGCTAAACAATTACTTTGTATAAGGAACGAAGCGAGCATGCAGAAAAAAAACAATGAGAACGAATCCTCGGAAAAGTAAGAATTTATAATTACAAACTATACAATAGCATGTATAGAATAGTACTTTGTTAAAAAATAAACATTTGGGTCGTATATTTCAATTTTGATCTCCCATTAACATAATTAATCAAAGCGCAAAACAATGAATATCATGGAAAGTAATTAAAACAATTGAAAATAACATAAAAATATTGATTTTCCTTTAAATTGAAGCTCAAATATTATATTCATATCGAAATCGTTAATTCGTAACATTTTAAATTTTAACAGAAACATTATCACATTTGGATTGTAAATATGCTTTGTTTGCAAAACAATTTTATTTTGTTCATAAATAATAGGTAAGAAAGTAGCTAAATAACTGAAAATTAGATTTACTCAAACCAAGCTTAATAGTTTGAAAACTGCAGTTAAAAAGAGAACTGTATCTGTAGAAATATAAATAAGTATACTTATTTTTTAACGCAATATTCTATTTATGTCACATACATTCATGTATACACAATTAACAAACATAAATGTCTTACTCAAATGCAATGAATAAATTTTATACGCTGAGCCACTGTTTTGCTTTTAAACGTTTAAAACATAATTTAAAACATAATTTATAAATATCACCAATTCTCTTCTATGTCCATCTGATATACTAAAATTAACAGCAATTTGTAGCCATCATATCTTTCAATTACCCAACACTCCATACCTCGCATTTTTAAACAAATCGATAACTTTACCGTCCCTTAAAAAGGGATGAAAAAAATAACAGAAATTATAAATCGTGGCTAACTCAAAACATTACTATATATTAATAAATTATTGCACCCAACAAATAAAGTAGTATTCGTAAAATAAAAATTATGGAAATGGTTCATTATGTTTTTGAACTAACAAAAATAAATCAGCTAATATAACATACTACATAAACTAAAACTTTAGTAATTTATTACTAATAAAATGTTCATTGATAAAACTATAATAGTTTAGAATTTTACAACAAGCAGAGACGAGAAATCGATCCATTAAGCATCACGAAAGTAAAAAATATCTGGCAGTTGGCTCTCGTTCCGGCCACGGATGGAACAGTTCAGTCTTAAGCGAGCAGTAATGAAATTTCTATTTTCGAAACGAGCGAATTCACGACACATTGTTACATAATGATTTATGCAGCATTATCCGATCCTCCCTTGCATGTATATTCGACACATATTCCTGAAGGTCCCGGGGCACAAGAGGAAAAACGACAGACTGCGACTAAATCGCTTACAAAGTGTAATTCTTTTTACCTAGAATACAATGGTTACGCATTACTTCTTGTCCATGATATCATCGTCTGTTTATGTTTTTACGAAACAATATAATATACATTGTTAGCAAATTACAGTATATGGTCATCGAATATTGTATTTGTATCAAGATAATGTTGTTTAATCAACAATGAAAGGTGTATTGCACGTGTTACATTTTCGTTACCATTTATATTTATTCATTCTTTGATTTTCAATCTATTAAACAGTATTTTTAGATCCTTGTTTTTCTAAATGAAAACATATTTAGGAAACAAGAGTACAAAAACTTGACTTGGAGGTCACACTGGGAGCACGTGTTTATGCGGCTTTCAGAATCTTACATACAAAAGTACAAAGTGCATACATTTTTTACTAAATTATAACGTATAGTAGGAAACATGTATGTACAGAATACGCACATTCATAACTTATGAGCAGTGATAGAACAAACTGAAGAACGAACTATTATAGTTTCGTGTTCAAAACAAAGTACAATTGTAGTCGCAGACACTTTGATTACGGATCTAGAAGTATCACGTCAGTACGGAACGGCTTAAGCCGATTCAACAATCTCTATACGTAATTCTAAAATATAAACTATATACCGATGTATATAACTACAATACAAGACAATGCATCGTGTATGCACGACGATAGAGAGTGGCACTATTAGAATCTTTGATAGCAAGTAAATATTTTGCTCGAATCACCAATTTTTTTTTAAATTAGAGCTGATTAACAACTATATTTTTATAGAAAGTGGATACAACCATATAATTCGGTTGAAAGATGTTTGAGTATCTATATGAACAAAATAATTCATCTTTGATCGTAATATGAGATGCAAATACCAAAAGAAATCATATAGGAAGTGAATGTGTCGTGAATATGCATCGCTACTGATGTTTGCTTCGTTTCTTACATTGTCTTTGTAATTTTGGTATTTTTTGTGGAACTGTTTTACATTACCACTTTCCATTGTTTCGCTTACAAACGTGGGCTTTCCTCGAGACAACTTTCGTACAATGACAATCAAATTATAAATAATGGTATTATCAATACGACGGCCATAAAAACTATTTTGCGCAGAAGTATCTACAATTACCATTCGAATTATTTGGTATACGGGACACCTTAATGTGAGTAACATAAATTCCATTGATCGATTGTGACGTTTTACATTATTTAATTGATTATCGAGATACAATGTTGACTGATCTAACTGTTTTATTAAGGAACTAGTACACGAACAGTAAGTCTCTTTATAAAAATCGATTGAATAATGGTAGATAGTACGATTATTAGGTGGGATGCAGCGTTTAATGAGCCCCAGAACGTACAATATCTCTCACGTAAGTAAAGTATCATCTAATTCTTCCATTTTGCATTCGGGCTGTGAAAGAACTTTGCGTAATACTTTGCTCACTACGTCCGATAGGGATTCTCTTGCTCCAACATCCAAGAATGTCATACAACGCTGCAAGATATGTTCTCATAAGTTATTCAACACAACTAGGTTCCAAAGTTTTGATAATTTTTAATTAGTTCGTAATGGTAGAATATGTTATAAAGATCCCACTTACCAGATGTTCTTCTTCACCTTGCCTCAATCGTAGCACTGCTATTAGAGCAAGTTCACTGTTAGCTTTCACGTAACCATTTTTCTCTTTTGTTCCATTCACCAACATGGGCAGAAGTGATTTAAGTAATTCCGGTGACATCTTTTCAGGAGGTATATTACGAGCCAAATGAATACAAACTCTAGCCAATAATTGTTTTACGTCGTTGCTATTATTGTTCATAGACTAAAAACATTTTACAAAAATTAATTATTCAGAAAAAAAGTTTTATATATATAATTAAAAATTTGAGTTTCGGTAACAAGCAATTCTCACTATTTAGATGTTATCAATTATCATTATTGCTGCCTTATTCAAATCTTAATCTTAAATCTTCAAAAGTGATAAGTGTATAAATGTAATACTTATAAATTTTATTAAATATTCTTACCCTCACAAATGGCGACAAGATCCGTTGAGGTACAGGTTGTCCTTCATTTAGAAGATATTGAAACAAGTAACCGCAAGCACGTACGCCATTCATAACTATTTGTACTCGATCCGCTGCTAAATACGAAAGTATAACCGTACGCACACGATCCTTCTCTTTACTATTATATAATGTTGTCGGCGATTCTTTTAGTGCAACGAACAACGCTGCAGAACGTCCGTGCCTAAGCATCCAGTCAACGCTAGTGTCATTACCTACAATTTAGACAGTAATAATGAAATATCAAAGTACAATGTAAAGAAGAATGTAAAAGTTTTAAGTAACAAAAATGGATTAACATATTACAAAAAAAATTTGCAAATGCTTGTCATTTAATATGGGCAAATTGGACATTAAAAATGCACAAGATGTACATACATTTAAACATTTCATGTACAATGTACGGTTCTTAAGATAAATGATCAAATATGGTTTATAAACCTAACTTTAGAGACAATCTCCAATTGAATGATTGATGACAATAACCATAAACAAGTAAATAACGTATACTTTTTCGAATTCTACATTATATCAACAGCTCACAAAAATTACCTCGGAAACATCTCTTGTTAATGACATTTAAATTTTACAATATTCTATATTAGAAATTCTACTAAATACGTAAAAAACTTACAAAACAAGTGATCATTAAGTGCAATTGCAAGTTGATCTGGACTTAGCCACCGTAACAATGCTCCAAAACAACCAGCTACAGCATTCCTTGTAACGTCTTCAGGATAACTAAGCATACTTGTTAAAGTAGAAAAGACTTGTTTCTTCATTGGTTCTGTCATTTTGTCTCCAGCAGGTGTCAGTACACCTCGCAAAGCTTGTAACATTGTTTCCCTGAATAACATATCTCAAAATTAATGAAGCTAATCATTATGGAGCTAGTATTCAAGTATTAAAATCGCTCACCTAATAGCTGGATCGTCGATTTTTATGCCAGTGTGAAGTTCGGTAAACAATGGATCTACCCGCGTATGGATCACAATAAGATTGCTTAGAGCGTAAGCAGCTTTCAATCTTACTTGCCGATTACTATCATTTAATGCTCTCAAGAATGTGGTTTGCAATTGTGGCAAAAATTGTTTCAACATTACTCCAACCTAAAGAAAACCGCATAATTATTCATTTTGTAAATATTCCAATATCATTAACCCTTTGCGAACTTAGTGTCGGATATATCCGCCCAAGCGTTTTTACCGTTGGGGAGGAGTGTCGGATATATCCGCCCAACTCTCGCGTTGCGGCTGGCGTACGTCTGTCGTCGTAAACGATACACTATACCACACAAAGCAAGAATATAAAACATCTCATATGTAAACACGACTAAATTTGTTTGTTTATCATTTTGTTAGATTTTATGAAAAACTTATTTAAATAATGCTTTCATTTTTGTAATGCAAACGCGCGACGTGAATATTTTCTTTACTGCGCGCTCCAATACCTGTCGTCCACAGCGACGCTTGCCCGTCAAGCGGCTCCGTCCGCAAAGGGTTAATTAACTTACCTTTCCAAGCAAAATTGCAAGTGTTTCCAAAACAGCTGCCTTTACGCTCCAATTAAAACGATCTCCAAGAATTCGAATTAATGGTCCAGTGATGTGTACAACGCTAGGTTGTAGTGCGGATGCGCTAGTTAATTTTATAACTTCACCTAGTCCTTGAGCAGCTTGTTCTTTCGCTTCTGGTAGGCCATTCAATATAGCTTCCCTGAATATTGGAAGAATTGGCGTAATTCCCTTCGGTAAGCAGAATCCGGGCAATAATTCTTGCCCCTTTAAGTCTGATACTGCAAATCGAACAGCTTGTCTGATGTCTTGTACATGCGCAATCTGTTGCTCTGATGTTAATGTCTAAAAGTGGACAGTAAAAGTTGTTACGTTAACTAAAAAGAATATTTAAAATAATTATGTAACGAAAATACCTTGGTAACGGCAGTAAGTGCTTCCCAACTCATTTGCAGTACATCCTTATCGTCATCTGTAAACAAATGAATAAGTCCTCGCAATAACTGAGGAACATATTGACTATAATCTGCACGAGTATCTCGGCAGAAAGCGCACAGTAAAGCAGCTGCACTTCGTCGTCGGGATAGATCTTCTGCTCTGGTAGCCTCCATAAGTTGATCCATAACTGTCCGTATACCAACCTCGTCAGTAACAGATAAGACAACTGCTTGACAATATTCTAACTCCTGAACCTCATTGGGTGTTCCTTGAGCACTAGAGAGAGCAGTCAATAAAGCTGGCAGGATTTTGTGGAGATACCTCGTCAACGCTTCGCCCGCGACACTTGCCAAAATTGACAATGCTTTTGTATTAACGGGTGGAGTGGTTAATTGAGGTACTAAATACGGTAGGACAACTCGAGATTTGATCGCCATTACTTGGCGCAAGCCATCCAATGTGTTCTCCGCTTCTGCAGGATCCGGCGAATTCAATTGCGTTAACATCGCTGGTAATATGTCATCTAATGCTCTGACACCTACTGTTGAGTGTAAACCATCAAAAGTTTTTGCCGCTGCTTGCCGAACTTCCGGTAATGGATCGCATAATGCTTTTCTAAAGTAAATTACATTTTATTAATTCCTTCTTAATTATTGTAATTAAAAATGTGATATTTTGTTTTATGTAAAAATTAATCACCTTACTGTTGGCACTAAACTGATGACAAAAGTTAATACCATATCTTTATTTTTGCTTGCCATAATTTCTGACAATCCAATACATACACCTTGACGTTGGTCAGCTTGATCACTTTGCAGACCTTTTTCCAAGATAGGTATGATCTCTGGCAATACCCTTTCACCTAATTTTCTAACAAGATCTCCTAAAGTTCGAGCAGCTACTTGTCTTTTATCGTAACTCGTACTAGCCAAACAACCAAGTAAAAGTGTAAATAGTGTTGGCAATATTTCTCTCAATGTTCTTGGAGTATTCGTAACAACGACTTTCCATACATGAAGAGCAGCTTGACGTACCATCAATGCAACATCTGATCTACCCATGTATAATCCGGCCAAAACGCGGTTTCGTCTTTCTGCACCAAGGGCCTTGATGATAGCATAATGCGATTGCTCAGTTCCAAAGTTATCATCTTCACTGGCTGTTTCTGTTGACATTTTGCCCGAAACACCAGAAATTCGATACAATAAGTCTCCAAGTAATTGCACTGAAGAATACCTAATACGCCAATTATCATCAAAAAGTCCCTTCTCTAGTTCTGGTAACAATAACATAATTGCAGAATCAGCATATAGAGTAACGATACGTTGACCTGCTCTAAGCGCAGTCTCACGGACATATTCGTTTTCATCAGCCAGAGCTTTCAAAATAGGATTAATGATCTGTCCAATATAAGGTGTAAATTCTGTTGTAAATGCACTTGGCATATAAATAAACATCATGATATAACCGTCTTTTACGTGAGGAGCTATGTCCGTTCTCTCTGCTGTACTGATGATTTCAGGCATCAGTTTATGAAGTTTTTCAACCCCAAGTCCTCGTACGACTTCTGAAAGACCCTGTGCAGCGCCTGATCGGTCTACACTACTTGTTTCGGACGTAAGCGTTTGCATTAACCAAGGCAGTAAATCTTCAAAGCTGGATTCTCCCATTCCCCGTACCATAGCACCTAAAGCTCTTGCAGATACACTTCGTACTTCCGGTACAGGATCCAATAAACTCGTTTTCAAGCCAGGAATGATCGTTGGCAAATACGGTGTTAAATCTTTCTGATCAGTTAACGAATACATATTTCCAATAATTTGAGCAGCCATTTTTCTTGTTTCTGTAGAACGATCTAAAAATGCTCTTTGCACGACGGGCATTATAAGAGCCAATGATGGAGCATCAATGAAATGCACAAATTGTGTGTCTAACAAAGTCTGAAGACAAGTTGCTGTTTTATGAGATGGATCTTGTAAAGCTTTCAACAAGACTGGTACAATAGCTTGAATCTCTGGATTACGGATTACACTTCCAATAACTTTTAAAGCTTCTGCACCAGCTTCTTGAACTTTAGTATGTGAATCACTAAGGACCTCAATGAGCTTTGGAACTATACTTGGTAAACAACTACTTAATTGCTTTGGAGCACAATATGCCATTGCACCCAATAGTTCGACCGACCCTTGAAGAATAAGAATTATGTGACTTTTGAACTCTAACTAATACATTAATGTTGAAATTAATTTTGTATATAAATTGTAATACATACAGGAAAGTTTATTTACGTTTTTAATAATTATAAAACAAAAAATCAAGCCAAAAGAATCCATCTAGCAGTTCTACTATTAAATGTTAGAAACTATTGTAGATCAATTACCCGTTTTGGTTCTCCATGAGTCTTCCTCCAATGCTGCCAATAAACTGGGTAGAACAAGTTTCACTCCATGTGCAGAAAGTTTACTCATAACCACTCGAGCCGTGTCATCGGTGGCAGCTCTAACATACTGACTCGAATCTCCAAAGCATAGCAGCAAGTGCGGTAACACATGAACAATATACGGTTCGAATAATCTGCCAAGCATTGTACACAACATTTCAAATGCGAACAATGCACCTTCTCGATGCCTATAATTTTTTTTATCCTGAATGGCATTAGTTAATGTGGTCATAATATCAAGCTGTTTTAGCGCGAGTATTCCCATACCCTTGATTATACCTGCTAAACCGTAAGCTGCACCTTTACGTTCACCATATTTGTCTGATTTTAATAACTGATCCATTAAATTATCCACAATTTTCGGAGCATCTTCCTTGATAGAAGGTACAAGATGTGGTAGACAATTAGCCACAGCTTCTTGAACTTGTTGAGATGGAGTAGAAAGAGCTGCGATCAATCGCATGACTATGGGTTTAATACGTGAATCATCTTTGTCCAAGTGTCTTGCTAATGATCCCATAAGGATAACAACTGACTGTTTGATCGAATCGAAACTTCCTATTTTTGGAGCTTTATCCATGAACTCTTCAAAAATAGGTAATAATGAAGTTATGTTTGCTTTACCATGAAGATCAACAACAGTTACAGCAGCAGTTAGCATTTCCGTGCGAACAGCCTGATTTCTATCGCCCAAGCCGGTCGAAACAAAGAATTGCACAAGTTTAAGTACTGTTTCAGCCGTAAGAAGAGATGCTAATTGAGCCAATGCGAGTGCTACACCTCGTCGCGGACCCCACGTGTCAATAGGCTGCTCAACCACGCGACCAAAATCATTTAATTTCGGTGGAATCATAGCTAATTTATCTTGATAAAGCTGCAATAATTTATCCAAAATTGTTGGTACAAGATTAGTGACACTAGATAAACATTGTGCCAAAGCACAAGCAGCAGCTTGTTGTATAGGCTCTACAGGATGTGCTATGTCTTGAATCAATTCATTAACAAGGGAATCTGCATGCGCTACTAACTCTGCAGAGTACCATAGCTCATTAGCCAAAATTTTATTTTCGTCGCAAACATCAAATCTAGCAATCCATATTCTTCTAATAAGATGAAGTGATTGTACAGGTTCTTCTTTTTGAGATGGAAAAGCATGCCTTACGACTGTTAAGGCTCTCAAGGCTGCATCTCTTATTGTAGATAAAGAGTTTTGCAAAGCTCCAATTAAAGAATCTATATCTTCACTAGTAGCTAATGTAGTGCCTGGTTGACCACTACCAGATTGAGCAACATCTAATAAGGTTGCTACAGCATGCGTCTGTACTCTTCCAGTTGTTATTTCCATCAATTCTATTAATAAGTCAAACATATGTTTGCGTGGAAGTAATCGAGGATGCCTCATATCTCTTAAATCTAATGAATCTCCCCTTTGCTTAGCATGTTCCTGTATTATTTGCAATCCTTGTACAATCATGCCATCATCTTTATAAGTTAATAAAGTTTTCTTTATAAATGGAAAAATGTAACAAAACGCAGGAGCTGAAAATAATTTCTTCTGTTTTATCGTAGTTGTGTGTAAAAGATTTAATGTTCTCTTAACTGCAGTATCAAGATTTTCTTCTTCCCAAGCGGGGTCTAGATCGCATTGCGGTTGTAACTGTCGCAATGTAACATGTGCTACCAGAACACCTAATACTGGGTTATTACTAATCTTCACTATATTTTTCAAACAAATATATAGTTCAGACATTGCAGGAGCAGCCAATGGTGATCCCAAATTTTTTAAAATTGGTGGCAAAAGATCTTTCAAATAAAAAGAAAATTCTTGTCCATTACCTTTGACTGCACACATAACTAGAGATACAGCATTGTCTATTTTACATTTTAATTCAGTCAGTTTTTTACGAATTGCAGTTTCTTTTGTCATTTGTAATTTAATGATTTCTTCTTGTTTAGGTGTTAGTTTTGGTTCTTTTATTTTTCCCTCTTTCTTTTTCTGTTCATACAGTTCTCGTCTAAGTTGAAGCTCTTCCTGCTGTTCTTTAAACGAATATGCTTTACTTTCCCTTTTCATATTCATTGAGTTCAAGATATCATTTTCATCATTTGCTGGTAATACACTTTTGTCATACAATTCTCCCTCTGGAGTGAGATATGTAAAATATTCATCTTTAGTGACTCTTAAAATCTCTGAATCATCAAGTTTACTTGTAACATTTGATACTATTGCAGGCAATATAGTATCTGGCACAATGGATACCACTTTTGTTAAAGCATTTTCGTAACTAGCAACGGATTTGAAATTTTGTACCAGCATCTTTTTTATTTCACTATTGAAAGAACATAGAAAATCTTTTGGAATAAGATTATAATTCTTTGCAATTTTATACCACAAATTTGGCATTGCTTTAAAGATGGCAGGATGATGCGATGGTATCAATGCATCCCTTGTCATTTGCATAGTAGGTAATTCATGCAGAAATGAACCAGAACAAATGGCAAGCAGCCCATCTGCGAGACACCTGCCAGTTATTTCTCCAGGAGAGGAATCATCTTTATTTTCTTTCTCAGCTTCAGATTTGATTTTTACAGTTCCTAAATATTTATTGAACTCCGCTAATAGTTCTTGTGCAGGAGTATTTGTACTCAAACCGTTTACAATTCTTTTTACAAATGGAAAACAGCGTCTTCTAATGTTCGATTTTGGAGCTGTCGCACATACTACAACTGCTTTATAAACGCCATTCAAAGCTTTTTCATTTAATCTATCTGCAAATTCTGTAATAAGTCTTTCACAAAGTAACATGAGATGATACAAAGTATCGTCACCACATGTCATCAGAAATTTTTCTGAAAAGAATATTTGATCATCAATGGCATTCCACAATGTAGTCTGCTTATCGTTTTCGACTTGATTAGCAAGGACAAATTTCAGTAGCAAGTAAACAGCTACTAAACCCTCAGATACTGCAGCTGGTTGTGTACTTTGCTGTGTAGCTTTTGTTATTGACTGTATTAGTAATGGTGTTATTATTCCAGAATAAGAAGCTACAGGTGCAGAGAAGAAAAGTTTAATGTAAGCATTACGCACTGCAGGAGTCGAAGTCTTGGCACTCATTCCTTCCTTAAATGCATCAATTACATACTTCGGAACATTATTTACAAATTTATTTGACCACAAAGCCATCATCTCAAGTGCTTGAATTAAAGTTTTTTCATGAACTTCAGATTCTAAAACTTTTATGAAGTGTTTGCAAGCCGTTTCAGCCAATCTTTGAACACCACTGCCTGATGCTGCATTGTAACTGAGATTGCCAGCACCTTGTAAAACCGAAATTTTATGAGTTGCAACAGTAAGTTTCCCTTCTGATCCGTGAAACACAGCAAATATGGATGTTAATAGATTCTCCAAAGCAGTAGTATCTGAACATTGTAAAGCAAGTCTTCGACAAGCTCCAACTGCTTCATCTCTAACAAAATCTTCCTTGGAGTGTAAATTTGCAAATAATCCTTTACTAATTTCTTGACTATACTGACTTAAATCAAGACTTAAACCACTGAGAATGTGACCAACAGATTCAATAATAATTTCTGGATTTCTTAACATAGCTTTTTGCAAAGCTGGCAGTAATTGACTTTTAAATTCGTCATGAGTTATTCTACGTAGAAGAGGTACAGCAGTATCAACAACATATAAATCTGGTTTTTTTTTGCAACTAATAGTAACTTTTATAAAACCATCTATGATGTTTACCTACGAAAAAACAAAATATTTATTATATTTATACAACAGGTACAACTATTGTTTTAATGCTGAATGAATTTACCTTCAGTTTTCCTACAAGTTCACTTTTTTTAGCAATAACTAAGTATTTTGTAAGCAAACTGGCAAGAACAATTACACCATTTCCAACTTCAAATTTGGCTAATGTTTCTACATATGCTGTTTCTATATCTTTAATATTTGACCACTGATGTGCTAGTAATGCATACACTTTGCCTGATAATTTTGTATCCATAGATGCCAAAGCAGCTGCGCTTAAATCAGCTTGTGCCTCAATTAGTTTTGGTAATTCTATATCAATATCTGCATTATTTTTATACCCATGTAGAATAACTAATGTTGACCATTTTAATGCTAGATATGCTGTCAAAGCAGTGCTTAAACTAAAAAAGATTTAAGCTTTATTTCAGATTTATTTAAGAATAACCATATAATTGAGAAATTTTGGAATTTCAAAATCAGTGTATACAGTAGAACAATATGAAAGATACATACGTAGGAACTACAGTCTTATGCCATGTAGCATGTTCTACAATCACATTTGTCATATGCTTAACTGTAGCTTTGGCTTGTTTTTTTAACAATTCCACAATTAAATTTTTCACGTAAGATTGGGAAGCAGTATCCTTATACCTGTGTAATGTGAGGGATAAGGATTTGCAAATTCCATTAACAATCTTCTCATTAATGCCTAAAATATAAAAACAACATTTTTTCAAACAACATAATCAATTAGTTAATGTTTTAAATAATTATTTATTTAATTTTTTGTAACACATTTTATATCTTATTATACTTATCCCTCTTATACTAAACAAAAATTTTAGGTACAATACTTTTGTTCTACTACTTTGTGTTATTAATTAACTATTGAATATAAAGACTATAGATTCACTATAAATTGGAATCAAATATTTACTGCACAACTTATCGTGCAACAGATAATATTAAAATTTCTAAATTTCTTATTAGTTATGATATATGTAATGTAATATAATAATTACTTTATGACATTTAAGATTTTTTATAACTAATATCTAAATTTGTATGAAGGAGACATGTACAAGCAACGAAAGTAAAATTATTGCAACTGAGTAAACAATATTGTATATTAATTCTGCTTATACTAACTTGCATAATGTTATACAAATCGTATATTTTTTTACACATATCGTAATGAATACTTATGGATAACAGTATTATCATCTTCGTGTGCAAATAGATGTTTTCGATCAAAAAATGAATAACTATTTATCACAAATATATGAATTATCATTCCTTACCAGGGTTTGACAACACATTGACGACATTTTGCAAAATTTCTCGCCGCTCGGTTTTACTAGCGGTTTGAACTCGATTTGGCAGATCTTTCAGTGCTTTCAATAACTGTAACAAAATCAGTGATTAATAATTAGTAATTTCTAGACAATAATACGGTTTCTTAACTTCCACGTGACAGACTCACCTCAACATCCGCCATATTTCTTCAAAAACCGGACGGGCTTAAAGCGCCACCCTTCACAAAACTCCTATTTCTACGAATAACATACATGTATTGTACATATACATGTACATATGTACATGCATGTACAATACGCTGTATGTACTATATCATATTAAAATAAACCAACTGTAACTTGTATGCACGCTTTTACCTGTGTAAATTTTACTCTGTAAAAGATTAACTTGAATAATAATATCAGTAGACATTTATTCCTAAATAGTCAAATATAACATTTTTAAAGCGTTACAGTAATAGAATCTTAAAAAATTACACCCGATAATAACAGTATAATTCTTATTATAGTTCAATTTTCTTTAATTTAACTTAATGATATTATTAAGATGATAATTCTATTTCAAATATTTTTTTAGTAGAAAAAAAAATTTAATACACAGAGGATTTAATTATTATTTTTTCATTGCATTTCAATACTGGAAGTATATTAAATATTAGAATTGTTATTAATTTTAGTTACTCGTTAATCATATATTTAAAACTTTTATAAATACTTTTAAAATTTTTTAAAAGTATTCAATTTTTTTATACTTAGAACGAAAAGCGTTGATTTGTTTTATAGGTCCTTTAAATATTAATGTAATTTTAATTTTGTTTAGATTAAGCAAACTAATTTTTGTCTATTAATTTTTAAATTTGTTTCATGAACGCACTATAAATTGGAAGACAATGAGTTGCTAATAATTAATTAAAATTGTATCAAAGTTTATTTAATAGCATGTGTAAAAATACTATAACACATTTGTATGAAAAATTTATCAAATAATTGCATACAAACACAATTGCATGCAAACATAATTTCCATAAAAAAACTTCTATACATATAGGTATAATCTAATTATATATGTTAATTTAATAGTTATTAAGTAGATTAGATGGCAATGTAGTAGCACACATAAAATGTGTGCTACTTACTCTCACACACTCTACATACAAATTATAATTTTTGAAGGCTTTTCAAGTGGAAGAAATAATCAGATGTAACATGATGTGTATAATGTATGTACATAGTGCCTACATTATATTTATGAACGGCGTTCGGGCCGCAGTTTAGAAGCTAAACGTATGATGAGACAGAGATTTCTTTGCTTTGATTGGCTGACGATTCATTGCTAAATAGTGCTGCCCTCATAGCCAAAGTAAAAAGAAGAAATGGCAAATGAATAGGAGAGCACAGCATCAACACAACCATATCCACAATACATAGGTCACACATCACATTGACGACTAATGTAACTTCTCTCATTTTACGGACGCAACGCGAAAATGCACGGCGCGATACTTGATTTATATTCTCCTCGTCTCCTCGTACAATTCTCGACCACATCGTTCAACGTATTTCCGAACGATACTTAATCCATTTTGAGATATGTTTTGACAAGTTTAGCAGGATCTGCTTAGCTAATTATTGCATTGCCCAGAATATTAGCGCGAGAATTAAGACAATGTGGCTCTGTCTGTTAATGTTAAACTTTTGCCCTTGAAACCATTCTAACTCCAAAGACATTTGCAACTCAAACCAATGCTTGGAAATCGCCAGGACGTAATTTTCTGTTCCATTGAATTTGTAGTCTCGGAAAGGGCCGAGTGTTTTAGAAGAACTCATTGGAAGTTCTTTCCATCGTGAGACTTGGAAGAAACTTCTAGAATACCCATGCTAGTTGTATCTGCAACATACAAGAGATCAATAAACTCAATGAATATTCTGTAACTTATGTTAATTAATTGGTTTAAAAAAAACTTCAATCTTTTTTAATTTGTCTGCGACACGATGTTGAGCTGATGACTGGCAGTGGTGGGACATGGAGTCATCAAACATCGTTACCTTCTGCTTAGCCGTTCCTAAATACGACAAAAGTAGTATCTATCGTGCGGTGGCTCTTCAGTAACTCGGCATAAATTTCATTTCATTATTTAAAATTCCATATATTAGAATTATTGAAATATATTTCAATTTAAAATAAATTAAATTTAAATTTAATTGTCGTACTGATGTCGGGTCGCAGGGATTTATAAAAGTTCTTTATTGAACGTTGCAACTTGCGTAGAAAATTATTTAAAATGATGAGCACTGAAAAGTGCTGTTTGGAGCACTGAAAAGTGCTGTTTGGAGCACTGAAAAGTACTGTTTTTTTATACATCCTCTTGGTTCTCTTGGCACCAATATTCTGTGGATTTGGTGGTGGCGACGGCTGTGGACGTGTGGGCTTGTTCTCGTCGTTGCCTCTTGTCCTTACACCTAAATCGTTCCTTTGCCGTTCTGAGTACCACTCGCATCGATTTCTGGAAATCCCAGCGAGTGGGCTTTGGAAATGTTTTACTTTTGCAGGCAGCATCTACAACATTGTTTTACATAAAGATTATTTCAATAATCATATTAAAATTATTGTACAAATACAGTAATAATAATTAATTTTTTACCATAAATGGCCTGCACAATTTTTGTTTTGTACAGTGGTCTGCACGCGTCCGTGCCAAACCACGTGTAAGAACCTAGGAGACTGTCGCAGATAGCCTCTCTAAAAGAGACACTGGTTGCCTGTTTTAGATTATTTCCTCCTAAATAACAAAAGTACATTACCTAAAAAGGTAAGTTAACATTAATATATGTATATATAGCAACGGCATAATTGTATATACTTACAACACTTTTGTATTCTGTAGCAGAGTTTCCAAATCTGTCTACATCTTCTATAGTTCTAAGAGGCAGACACTCTGGCTTCTGATCATTGTAGGCCTCTTCCTTGTCCAGGTTCCTACAGAGGAATTCGTTCATCTTCCTGCAAAGAAAAAATAAATTGTATAATTTCTTGACAACAGCTGTTGATAATATAACATGGAAATGAAGTAAATATACTTACTTTATTTCCAGCTCCACACCTGTTAGTCTTTCACAGATGTTGCTATAAAATAAATAGAAACATTAATTGACTATAAAATGTAATTTTAATTATTACTTTAGCAAAAATAAGGCAAAAAAATTACCTTTCTGCTATTTTTTCTAGCATTCCTAGCATTTTATCCAGTTTTGTCTCAATGTGGTTGCTATCCCCTGTATCATCTCCACCTAAAAAATAGTTACTATTAATATGTGCAAGGGGTGGGCAAATAGGTGTACGTGTTCGGGTTACCCGCATTTGAAATCGAGCCCAGAGAATTTTCAAGTACCCGAAATGCAAAAAGCAAATTGAGGAGTGTTTGTAAGTCCAGAATTTTTTAAAAATATAAATATATAAAAAAATACTTGAGGCAGATAATATACAGTCAGAAAAAACTAATGAAATGTCTAAGTATGCCTACCAGATCCCATTTTAGAATTTCGGACACCCGAAAATTTTCAGGATACGATATGACTTCGAGAAAGAAAATACCCGTTCCGATTTTAACCAGAAATCTCGGGTACCCACCCACCTCTAGTTGCTATAGAAAATGTTAGCAGGTGATACTCGTTATTTCCACTTTAGGGGTTAACAATACGTATCGCTCTAACGCATTGTCCTAGATTTGGTATAAATAATTGGCCTCCAACCAACTATTGGTGCCAAATACTGACCCATCTGTTTCCGCACTTGGCTCGATATTTGGCACCAACGGTCGGTGACAAATATGACTGCTGAGACAATGATATGAGACAATGACTGCTTCTGTTTTTAGGGGATCGATTTTGATTTTCCATCTGTGGTAGCATTCAGTGAGTATGTTAGGTATAACTGAAGATACTGAGTGTGACTTTTTAGTGCTGTCAGTATTTTATATTAATTATATTTCTTTGCAAGGTTACTTGTCTCAAACTTTTGATTATGTTCTACATTTGATCCCAACTAAAAATTTCATCCCGTTATACATATATACTCTTTGCAGATGCGTCATCGTGTTTGAAAAAAACAATGGATGATCGGCGATGCCGGTTTACGCACACTGTGCCGTATACTACACGTATAGGCAGAATTCTAAGGCCAAGTGACACTAAATGGAAAAGCAAAAAATTGTTCAGAATATCGCCCTTTATAACATATTTCAAAGGCATTGAAATTGCTTTCGATAAATTCACAAAAAAAATATAAAGTTTTCACTATTCATTTAAAAATCTAACATGTCATATGCATCAACCAATATAAACATTTGTTAGATAAAACCAACATCCATTTATCTTTTCGCGTTAATATTCAGGACAATGCAATAATTAATTAGACCTGATTCCGCTCAACTTGTCAAAACATATTAGGTTGTCCCATAAGTTCGTTCCGCGCCACGCTATGAATGACTCTAACTGGCTATTTTTATATAAATATGCAGACTTATCTCTTAGCCGTTTATGGCATCGGTTACAGTCATCCCAGAGCCCTTTCAAAGTACGTTTCGTTGGTGACAAAGTCTCTTTTAAAATTTTTTCTACACCGTTCAATATGGAGAGCCAAAAGAAGCATTTGCGGCATGTTATGCTTTATTGCTTTAAAAAAAGCAATAGTGCAAAGGACACGGCAGACAAGATTTGCACCGTTTACGGGAGTGGTGCTACGACTATTAGGACCGTCCGCAATTGGTTTAAGAAATTTAGAGCTGGCAATTTTGAGTTGAAAGATGAAGACCGCAGCGGCTGCCCAGCAACGACGGATACGGACATTATCAAGACTGTGCTCGCTGAAAATCCGCGATATAGTGTGCGTGAGATAGTGAATGTCACGAACATTCCCAAAACAACGGTACATAAGCATTTAATTAAG